>JAANYP010002228.1:0-25942 GCA_020465985.1 Centrapalus pauciflorus | reverse complement strand
TTGATTTCCTTAGAATTGATTGATGTTTATGCGGCTGAATTGAATATTTAGAGTTATTTCCGAGCGCTTGACGTGTAGAAAGTTTTAATCTCTAAAAGCTAGATTTAGTTGACTTAATTGATCGTAAAAGACATTTATTGTTGATTTTCACAAATTAATAGAAGATGTCCATGAATCGGTTTTACATCCAAGTTTCAAACTCTTAAGCTTAAAAGATTTTAAACAGTTGGATTTAATTCTAACTCAACCTTCTTTGACCAAAAACATCGTAAGTGTTTTTACACAATTTTACTTCGTTAATCCTAAAAGACGTAATCAAGTGAGTGTTGCTTTTTAATATACATCTGATATAAATCTGTGCTAGTTTTTGTTCTTATAAATTGTCATAATTTGTTAGATAGCATAGTTTTAGAAATTAAGGTTCTAAATCATCATCAACCCTTATCAATGGTTAGATATTAGTGATAATCTTAGTATCGGTATCTCGATCCTTTTTGCCGTTCCCTGAGTTCGATAATTCCCGAGGTTAGCTTCTAGCTATACTATCTACGACTGGTACACTGCCAGTGGTATTTGGTATAACTTAGGCTTTCTTCATTCTCTTGATTTTAATAGCCAAATACGCGAAAGATCAAATGGCGCCGTTGCCGGGGAACGGCTAGAGATATTGTGAAAAGATTTAGCTGGTAGATTAGCCGATCCTTCTTTTGGGATTTATCCCTTAGAAGTTCTTTTCTTGTTTTTCTCATCTTTTATCTATTCTATCCACCCTCTCAGTGTTTGTGTATGGTTTATGACTCGGAATTCCAATCCGCATGTTGTAAGTCCATATAACGAACCTGAAAGAACCTTTCATAACCGTCTTCGCCATCCTTCTCATCCTTTCATTGAGATTTTGTCTAGCTCGTCTGAATCTACTGACCAACCTGCCCCTCCGCTGGCTGACAGGAGTCATATTGATTTAGTTGTCGAGTTACCTCCAATTTCTCCTTCTTCGCCCTCTTCGCCTTCATCTGATTCATCTTCTTCTTTATCTCCCTCCGATAATTCTTCTGAGCCAAACATGGGCGACCGTCGCACCATGCTTGAGCTGAACCGACCGGTCACCGACGACTCGGAAGGTGCCATTGTCATCCCAGGTTTTGATGCAGTGAATTTTGAGCTAAAGTCCAGTCTTATCACTTTAGTTCAAAATAATGCTCAGTATTGTGGGATAGCATCTGAGGATCCTTACGCACACCTGAAGAAATTCAGGAAAGCGTGCGGTTCGTATAAGGTGAATCAAGTCCCGAAAGAGATAATTCGATTGATGCTATTCCCGTACTCGCTTACTGGACGTGCTCTCACGTGGTACGATGCCCTTCCGTCCAATTCAATTCACACCTGGGATGAGATGGAGACACAGTTCTTATCAAAATTCTGTCCGCCCTCACGTACCACTCAGCTAACGAGTGAAATCTTAGGTTTCAAGCAAAAACCTGAGGAGTCATTACGTGATGCGTGGGATCGGTACAAGGAATCTATCATGAAGTGTCCAAACCATAATCTGACACTCAATCACCGAGTCAAAGTCTTTTATGAAGGTGTGCACCCGATGTATCATTCTTTGATCGATTCCGCTTGTAGTGGATCGGTTTACAGAAAGACACCTGAGGAGGCTGTTGAAATCTTGGATGACTTGGTGTTGAGTCAGCATCAGACACCTAGTGAGTATTTCGGATGGGGAGCCTCAGATTCCAAGCAAGCCGCTGCAATAGCTGCACTCACAGCAAAAATTGAGCAGCTCACGCAGAATAGCCAACCACAAGCCATGCCAGCTCCCGTGCAAGCTGTGTATCCGTCGTGTGATGCTTGTGGTGGCCCACATTCGAGCTATGAGTGTCAGGCGGCTTACTCTTACCCCAATCAGGAGGAGGTTTACTATTCATCTGGCGATTCTGGAGGTGGCATGTATAAGTATGCTCACCCGAACCCGAACTATCCAAATTATTCCCAGAATCAGCCACCTCCTGGTTTCATGAATCCGAGACCACATATGCTTCAGAGACCCCAGTTTGCCTCTCCTCAGGGATATAACCAGGGGCAATCTTCTTCTTCCTCCCACGGTCATTTTCAGCAGCATACTCGTCCACAACAATTCTATGGCCAGTCTGGTAGCCCTTATCAGAATCCTCCACGTCCTCAGGCTGCACAACAGCCACAAGAGAGGTCAAATTTAGAGGATATGATGATGAAGTTCATGGCTAACCAAGAGACGATCACAAGGAACCAGCAGGCTGCTATCAAGAATTTAGAAGTCCAAATTGGACAGATAGCTAAAGCACAGAATGAGCGACAGCCTGGTGGTCTTCCGAGTGACACCGTGCCAAATCCAAAGGCTGAAGCAAAAATGATCATCACGCGTAGTGGTAAGGAGACTGTCGGGCCATCACTTCCTCCCAATTCTGTTTCTCCCCCTATTGATTCTGTTGATCTTGAGGATGATCCGGAGACTATTACGGACCAGGTGCACATTCCTAGTACACCAAGTACCGCACACGTCCCACCTCCGGCGATGCCTAAAGTCAGTCCTTACAAGCCTCCTATTCCGTATCCGAGCAGATTGCAAAAGGAAGTCAAGGATAAGCAATACGGCAAATTCCTTGGATTGTTCAAACAGTTACATATCAATATTCCTTTCATAGATGCGATTGCTCAGATGCCGAACTACGCAAAGTTCTTAAAGGATCTGCTCTCAAAGCGTAAGAAGCTTGATGACTTGGACACAGTAGAGATGAACGCCGAGTGTTCAGCTGTGCTCCAAAACAAGCTTCCAATCAAGCAAGATGATCCTGGCAGTTTCACCATACCATGCCATATTGGTAATCTGCATGTTGCGAATGCCCTCGCTGATTTAGGAGCTAGCATCAATCTTATGCCCACATCTTTATATGCTAGACTCGGTCTCGGAGACCCAAAGCCCACTCGCATGAGTATTCAGTTGGCAGACCGATCAGTGAAATTTCCTCGGGGAATCGCGGAGAACATGCTGGTGAAAGTTGATAAGTTTGTGTTTCCCGTAGACTTTGTCATCATGGATATGCACGAAGACAGCTCTGTTCCTCTCATTCTAGGGCGTCCATTTTTAGCGACATCTCGTGCGATGATCGACGTTTTGGACAGGAAGTTGACCCTTAGAGTGGGAGACGAGCATGTCAGTTTTGATGTTGACAAAGCTATGCAGAGAGCTGATGATGCTGTGGAGTCGATTTGTTTCGTTCAATCCTATAGCTCTTCTGATCGAGAAATGCATGCTGAGTTTGATGATGAGACGCTTGTTAAGTCTTTATTGATTGGGTATGAGAGATCCACTTCTTTAGAAGATGGCGAGTCTATCGACGATGATATATCTCTATGCCCATTATCTCTTGATTCCGATATGTCTATATGTCTCTCTGATTCCAGTGATAGCTTTCCTTTGTGCGCGATCGAGACATCTCCTACTCATGAGGAGATTGTTACGTTAGATCCAAAGGAAAGTATCAAAGCTAAATCCTCGATTGAAGACCCTCCGACTCTAGAACTGAAAGAGTTACCAGCGCATTTAGAGTACGCGTATCTGGAGGGGTCATCTCAGCTTCCGGTCATTATAGCCAAAGACCTGTCACCGGACGAAAAAGCGAGATTGATCCAGGTTTTGAAATCCCACAAGCAGGCCATCGCATGGAAAATCTCTGATATCAAGGGTATCAGTCCTGCTTATTGTACTCATAAGATTCTGATGGAGGAGGATTTCAAACCTGTGATTCAACCCCAAAGGAGGGTCAATCCAAAAATCCACGAGGTCATCAAGAAGGAAGTGTTGAAGCTTCTTGATGCTGGTATGATATATCCAATCTCTGACTCACCGTGGGTTAGTCCGATTCACGTGGTCCCAAAGAAAGGGGGGATGACCGTCGTTCTTAATGATAAGAATGAATTGATTCCATCGAGGACGGTCACGGGATGGCGAGTTTGCATCGATTATCGCAAACTCAATGATGCCACCCGTAAGGATCATTTTCCATTGCCCTTCATTGACCAGATGCTCGAAAGATTATCAGGGAATGAGTTTTATTGTTTCCTTGATGGTTTTTCGGGTTACTTTCAGATCCCTATCAACCCCGAGGACCAGGACAAGACCACTTTCACATGTCCCTACGGAACGTTCGCATACCGGCGTATGCCATTCGGTTTATGCAATGCACCTGCGACGTTCCAGAGATGTATGGTAGCTATCTTTAATGATATGCTAGAAAAGAGTGTGGAGGTGTTTATGGATGATTTTTCTGTGTTCGGTAGTTCTTTTTCTGCGTGCCTTGCAAATCTAGACAGTATGCTTGCCCGGTGTGAGGAGGCCAATTTGGTCCTCAATTGGGAAAAGTGTCATTTTATGGTGCGAGAAGGAATTGTTCTCGGGCACAAAATCTCGGCTAAGGGTATTGAGGTCGATAGAGCTAAGATCGAGACTATTTCTAAGCTGCCTCACCCTACTTCTGTTAAAGCGGTTAGAAGTTTCCTTGGGCATGCCGGTTTTTATCGGCGGTTTATTAAAGATTTCTCATTAATTGCCCGTCCCATGACAAGACTATTGGAAAAGGATGCCACATTCGATTTTGATGATTCATGTGTGCATGCTTTTGATACTCTGAAAGAAAAGCTTGTTTCTGCCCCCATTATGGTGGCTCCAGATTGGGAGTTACCATTTGAGCTGATGTGTGATGCCAGCGATTATGCTGTGGGGGCAGTATTAGGACAAAGAAAGGAAAACCGTTTTCATGTTATATATTATGCTAGCAAGACTCTCACTGATGCTCAGCGAAATTATACTACTACTGAGAAAGAGCTGCTAGCAATAGTATATGCATTTGAGAAGTTTAGGTCTTATCTGATTCTCTCAAAGACAGTGGTTTTTACCGATCACTCTGCTTTGAGATATCTCTTTCAGAAGCAAGATGCCAAGCCCCGTCTGATTCGATGGATTCTGCTCCTTCAGGAGTTTGACATCGAAATCAAAGACAAACGTGGGGCCGAGAACTTAGCTGCCGACCACCTAAGCCGTTTGGAGAATCCTTCACTTCTTCCTCTTGATGATTCTGCAATTAAGGCGTCTTTCCCAGATGAGTCCCTTTGCTCGGCACATACGATTGACGAATGCCCTTGGTTTGCGGACTACGCAAACTATCTGGTGGGTAATGTGCTCGTCAAAGGACTAACTCATCAGCAACGAAAGAAATTCTTCAAAGATGTGAAGAATTATTTTTGGGATGACCCTTATCTCTTCCGAGTTTGTGCCGATCAGATTATTCGGCGTTGTGTTCATGGTGATGAGGCTATGCAGATATTATACGCATCCCACATCGGTCCCACTGGGGGACACCATGGTGCAAATACCACAGCTCGGAAGGTATTTGATGCAGGATTCTACTGGCCTACGATCTTTCAGGATGCTAGGGAGTTTGTGAAAGCATGTGATGCTTGTCAGAGAAGTGGAAACATATCAAATCGCCAAGAGATGCCCCTCACTACCATTCAGATCTGTGAGATATTCGAAGTGTGGGGTATTGATTTCATGGGGCCATTCCCGTCCTCTCGTGGATGTAAGTACATCCTTGTAGCTGTCGACAACGTGTCGAAATGGGTTGAGGCACAGGCGCTCCCCACTAATGACGCACGTGTAGTCGTTTCCTTTCTGCGAAAGCTATTTGCCAGGTTCGGTGCTCCTAAAGCTATCATTAGTGATAGAGGAACGCATTTTTGCAATTCACAGTTCTCTAAGGCCTTGGAGAAATATGGAGTTACTCACCGATTAGCGACTCCATATCATCCGCAAACAAATGGCCAAGCTGAAGTGACCAACCGTGGTCTCAAGCGAATCTTAGAGAGAACAATAGGTGAGCATAGGAGTAGATGGGCTGACAAGCTCGACGACGCGCTTTGGGCATTTAGGACTGCTCACAAAACGCCTACCGGACTTACACCTTATAGGCTAGTTTATGGCAAAGCGTGTCATCTTCCTGTCGAGCTAGAGCATAGGGCATATTGGGCTTTACGTTGGTCTAATTTTGATTTGTCAAGCGCAGGTAATGAAAGGAAGTTGCAGCTAAATGAATTGGATGAGCTACGGGAGGACGCCTACACGAATGAGTCGATCTATAAGGCGAGGATGAAGAGACGACATGATGAGCAGATATCTACCAAGGAATTCAGCATTGGCGACAAGGTGTTATTGTATAATTCACGTTTGAAGCTGTTTCCTGGTAAGCTTAAGTCTCGATGGTCGGGACCATTTACTGTTTCCCAAGTGTTCCCTTATGGGACGGTCGAATTAGAACATTCATCGGGAAACTTTAAAGTAAATGGGCACCGACTAAAGCTCTATACTGATTCATCCATCGAGCAGGTTTGTGAGGCTACATTTAGCCTGGCCCCCGTCTCTGTTTGATTATCTTGGGGCCGAGTCTAGCTGGAGACTCGAGTTTGCATTCTAGCGCTTGCGGGAGGCACCCCGTCAATAATAATCACTTTATTTTATTGATTATTGTTAGCTATGTCTTTCGTTTATGCATGTTCATAAGTTGAAGTCTTTCTTAGACTAGTTCATTTGAATTCTTATTACATGTCTTTGACTGTTTTAGTTTATATTGGTGTTCGACTGTTTTCACATTAAATAAGTCCCCTTTGCGTTGAGTTTGTGTCTTAGGATTGCATGCTCGATGTTATTGGTGTTTTCTTCAAAGGTTATAAGCTTAATTTCCTTCCTGCAATTGTCTTTTGACTTTTTGAGTCTTGTTTCGAATAATTAAATTCTCAATTACTTGCGTTTCGTAGCTTAATTTCTTTTACTGTTTAGCTTTGATAAAACCTAATCATAGCATCTTTTACTCACTTGGTTCGTTGTTTCGTTATTTCAGGTTTTCGGGTGCTTAATTCAATAAAAGTGTGAAGGCAGTTTGACTTTTTAAAAGTCAACTCTGAATTTTTCTTTTCAAAGTCTTTTGCATTTAGTTAGTTCATTGTTTAAATTCAAATGCATTTCTTAAATTCTCTTGCTTTTGTTCATTTGGTTTATTCTAGCTATTTGGCAAATGCGGTGAGCTTTAATTTTATAATAATTGATTCGCAATCGTTGCATGCATTTACCTTAATTTTAGTCTTAAGTTTCGTTTAAGTTGTGCTGAAATTAAAGTCGCAATAAAAGCTTAAAGTTTTGATCAATATTAGAAGGTTGTTTCCAGTCTAGTGTGGGGTAATAACTGAGTTGGTTAGGTCATTTTGGTTGAATTTGGAGATTTACATCTCTGGACTCTGCTTAAATCCAACTGATTGCATAATTCTGGAAAAGAGCTCATCGCGGCCGCGTCGGGATGATCTCGGCCGCGCTCAAATGAGCGGGAATCAAATAAATATCTGCTTCCATCGCGGCCGCGCTTATTTGAACTCGACCGCGCTCGCTTTTCTATATATAGTAGCAGATCGCGGATCATTCTTTCTTTTCCCGCACTCACACACTTTTCTCGCGTTGTTCGTTCCGGCTGCATAGTTCGCGATTCTTGTTTCATTTCTTCCTCTTCCTATCGCTTTTCTCTTGGATAATCAGGTACATTTTATTATTCTTCTTATTTTTCTATCGTTTATAGTTTCTAGCTTGCATTTTCTGTCGATTTCACGGTTATTTAGAAGTTCTCGGAGTTTTAGTTGAATAAAATCGATATGTTCGATGTTCCTGTTCTGTTTTTCTCAAAATAGATTGCTATGCTCGATAGTTTATCCCTAGTTTAGTTTGTTTAATGATTCCTTATGTTTATTGCTTCGGTAGATCTATTCATCTGTTTCTTTCTTGTTTTCTTTGCTTATTTAGGATTTTAGGTTAATGAAATACTGTAGTTTCCTTAATTTTTAGTTAGATAGTTGCTTTTCTCGGTTACATTGTGGTAATAAATTGGTTTTTGTCTCTGGTTTCGATCGCGGGTGATCGCAGGCTAAGTCTCGGCCGAGTTCTCGGTCGCGGCCGAGTTTATCATCTCGGTCGAGCCCGCGACCGTGTAAAAAAAAAAAATAAATAAATAAAAAGCAAAAATTTTAGATTTATTTTAGATTTATATGTTAGAATTGTAAGTTAAACTTTAGTTTAGTTTTAATCTAATTTTAATTCTTAGTTTTGTTGGTTTCCATTTTTAGTTTTAAGTAGTTTAGTTTTTGTTAGTTAGTTTTTAGCGTTAATGTCGTATCTTTTAGTTTTTAATTTTTAAGTGGTAGATTCTTAGTTTTGATTTAATTTTTGCCCATTTTATTTTAGGATAGTTTAATTTTTAGTTTACTTTTTAGTTTTTATGTTAAGGCAATTTCCTTAATTAATTTAGTAGATTAATTCTTTTTATAAGTTTTTTTATTTTGAAATTTAGCTTTATTTTAGTTTTATTTCTCTTTCTATTTTTGTTTAGGTTTTTACTTTAGTCTCTATTTCAGTTTATTCTTCTTCATTTAGTTTGTTTAGGATTTATTTAGGGTTTTATTTCCTTTTCTTCGGTTCATCTTTAGTTTCTGTTTCCTTTTTAGTTTATTTTTCTTTTCTTTTGGTTCGTTTTTAGTTTTCTTCTAGGGGTTCCTTATTTCATATATTTTTAGGCTTTTATGGGTTATAGTAGTTTATATTTGTCTGCTTTTTAGCGTGTTTCGTTTATTTTTGTCTATTCTTTTTCTTGCAGATAACCATGGCTGAGGCTGCTGCTGCTCCCCCGCCCCCTCCCCCTCCTGGTGGTGGTGACGGAGGCCGTCGTCCTCCTGAGGGACCCCATCGATTTCTTATCTTTGGGGACCCAAAGGATAGGGCGAAGCTTTCGCGCCTTGAGGCCAAGGGATTGGTCCCCACGTATGGGGTGGCATGGGGCGCTATGGAGTCGTTAGGCATTGCCTCTCATCTTCGAGGGATCTTGGCGCACCCTCCGATCAGTACTTCCCGACCGCCTGCTTTGCTGCGACTGCTGGAGATTGACGAGCCAGTTTACCGGGAGCTCGTTTTGGAGTTTTTGTCGACATATTTTTTTGACGCCACGAGCTCTGATTATGAGGCTACCTCGATCAGCTTTCGCCTAGGTGGCGTCGAGCGTCGTATCTCTCTTCGAGAGTTCGGCGTTCTTTCAGGGCTATATACCACAGACGAGGTCAGCGACCCAGCGTTTCGTACTGCCGTGCGTGGTCCCGCAGAGGGTTTTTCTGAGGCCGGTTTTTGGACGACCGTCGCTTCGGGTGTGTACAATTCGCACAGCTCGAAGGCTACGGCCTTTCGTGACCCGTTGCTTCGGATCGTTTTTCGGATCATTGCTTCCAGCATCGCGTGCAGGAAGGAGCCGGGCACAGTTTCCCACCGAGATCTGATGATGCTCAGCCGACTTCTTGATCGAGAGTGTACTATACAGTTTGCCTATTGGCTAGCTGTGTTTTTTGTGGGAGCCGCAGGTCGCGTCAGATCGAGCCCGATGGCTGGAGGGGTTTATATTACGCGGTTGGCGCGTAGCTTGGGTGTTTTTGCTGATGCCGCTGTCGAGCAGGGGTTGACAGTTGTTCCGGAGGCGCAGAGGATGATTTTTGGGTCTGACTCGTTGGCGACGATGGGTATGCTGACGGCCGATCGCCGACGTCTCCTGGGTTGGGTTAATCCCAACGCCGTCGAGGAGCATGAGATGGAGCCGCAGGCTGATGAGGCAGGGATTGCCCAGGCAGGCTCGGTAGCTTCACCACCTTCCGTTACCACTTCCCCCTTACCTTCCCAGCCTCCCCTTTCTTCCCCTCCTGAGCCTTCCGTTTCCGCTATGCCCCCTGTTGTTTACCCGATGATGATTGATGTGTCGACTCCGTTGACTCAGCGCGGTGTCCTTTTTGGCCTCGCAGCTGAGATAGCGGATCGCCATCATTTCCTCATCGATTCCGAGTATGCCAGAGCCCATCACCTTCCTCCCCCACCTCCTCCCCGACTTTTCCTTATTCCGTCTTCTTCTTACGTTTATGATTATTCTTCCCCTCTTCTCACCCACCGCCCCCGCCCTCGCCCATTTTCTCCACCACCTTCCTCCATTCCCCCTTTCTCTGTGCCATCTTCTTCTTCTTTTCCCCCCACCCTCCCATTTGACACCCCTATTGTCCCTACCCCCGCCACTATCACCACTACCCATCCTTACCGTTCTCCACACCGTTCACCTACCGAGTCTGAGCCATTTCAGACAGATATATTTATTCAGTCTCCTGCCTCTCAGCCTGGTGCTTCCAGCTCTCATACCCGTCGACGGAGTCCGTCCCCAGAGCCTCAGCGTCCTCCGGTCCGCCCTCGTCTTCGCGTGCGATTCGTTCGCAGTCGGGATCCTCCTCCTCCAGAGTAGTGGCAGTTTTACAGCATGGATATTTGTACTTTTCTAGTTTATTTTTGTTGGCATGTATTTATTTACTTTATCGCATGTTTAGTTGTAGTTGTGATGTATATATTCCGTATTGATTCTCTTATTTCTGTTATGGCTGCTAATGTTTCTTGTGGTTGTTGTGGTTGTGATCAGTCGAGGCTGGACCATGGCAGTGATGTTTGCTGGCATTCAGTTCAGTTTCATCAGTCTAGATCCGCCTGGCAGTTTTCAGCATTTCAGGGAGTTTTTCTGTTCTTATTTATCGCTCATTTCCATACTTGTGCTTATTGATTGACATTGAGGACACTGTCTATTTTAAGTGTGGGGTGGGGTGATAAAATTGGCATTTTTGAGTTGCTTGTCCAAAGTTAGCCTGCTTTAATGCATTTTATGCATTTGAATCTTATACTTAGCAAATTTTCATATTTATCTCTCATTTTGATGTGCGTTAGACTCTTTAGTAATATTGTTCTGTTTGGACTGTATGCGAGACTATAGTTGTGAGTTTGATGTTGTTTGAACAATGAGAGACGTTTGATGACATGTTGTGACTTTTTGAACCGAAATAGCATGAATATAACGCATAGTACCCTTTACATTTCTTGCGTGAGATTTTGAGCCATATAGCATCATCATTATGCTCATTTTCGTTTGATGTGTGGTTATGCCTGTGTTGATAAATAAAAGTAGAACTTGAGTTTAAATTCATGTCAAAATCACGATTTTTGAAAATCTAGCACACAAATAAAGGCAACTTTAGGATATCCCATTTTTATCTTTCTTTTGTTCATCTTCACCCTTTTATTTCCCATAGTCACCCCCCTTTTTTGAGCCTTTTACCTTTCATTTTCGGTGACACCCCCATTATTAAGCCTTTATTAGCCTTTTTGCTTGCTTTTACCCTTATTTGGGATCTTGGTTAAGAAGCAGCAGTATTTTTATCTGGATTTGTTTGGTTTACGTTATTGAGCGTTTATGCATATTCTTGAGTATTTTGAGAGTATGTTAGCTTTATGGTGCTCCACGTTGCTTTTTCATACGGTCTTTGCTAATCTAAATCGTTGAGCACCGATTTTAGTTATGTATTGACAGTGGTTTTTGAGCTTCGGTCATGACAGCTTATATGGTCTTAGAATCCAAGGATATTATTCTGAGAAAAGCAGAAAGAAAGAAAGAAAAAAAAAAAAAAAGGAGAAAGTAATAAATTCCTGGGATTAATGATGATTATAATCCAGTTGAGGGATGTTTCGGTACTGTGTACAGATAGCTTTTAGTTTATGTTTTTGAGATTCTTATTTAGTACAGTTTGAATTCTAGTTATATTTAGCTGCTGTTTCTTTAATCAGATCTTTTCCATTCTTGTTTACACCGGTTTTTCCCATATTATCCATTCCCTTAGCCTAAGCCCCCTTTACATCCCATAAGTCCTTTTTGTGCTAAGCTTTCATTACATGTGATGAAGATGTGATTTACTTTCAAGCCTATGCTATTATTGTTGACATTTTTGGCACCGAGTGGATGTTTGTGCATATACACACATTAGCCTATACACGTATGAGTGTTGAGTGATATCCTTGTGAGGTGTTAGTTCATGCTGCTAGGTTCGAAAGTATCCGACATGTTAATTCATAGTTTTTGCGTCTCTTGGTTTAGATAGCTCATTCTTGTGATTTTTAGTTTTTATTACTTTCTTTTACGGATCTTTATTGCTATGGAGTCTAGATGCGCGATATATCTGAGAGGTATGTGAAATGATGCTTAGTTTAGGATATTTTTGAGCAGGTTTGCTTGAGGACAAGCAACGCTCAAGTATGGGGTTATTTGTTATGACATATTTTGTACATATTTTTAGTCATATTTTGCCTCGGATTTGGGTATTTTTGCCTTGAATTGTTTAAATACAACTCTGATTTGTCCATGTTTTGTGTTTCGCAGTTCGAAGGTTGCCTAAAGTGGAAAAGAATGGATATTGGATCCTATTTGTCATATTTTCGGGCTAAGCCGACCTCCCTTGGAATTCTGTTGACTTTGACCAAGTTGACCTGATCGCGGCCGCGACCGATACAGCGCGACCGCGCCTACCTGCGATCAACTGAACTCGCCCATGCTTGTTATCTCGCCCGCGATCTATTAAGCGCGGCCGCGATCACAGAAAAATATAAAAGTCAGCAGCCGTTTCGTTATTTTTTATGCATATTTTAGACGAACTTTTTCACACATTTTGAGGTGCGATTAGTAGGTGTTTCGTATTTTTATGTTTTTCAGCTTAGTTTAGGATAGATTAGGAAAGCATTCGGCTAGTAGAGTGGTTCAAGCATTCGGTTGCGGGATTTTCTCGTTGTTCATCCGGATTTTGGTACATTCTTTCCAATTTTTACTTCTGAAATTATTATGTTTAGTATAGATCTCGTTATTTCTGTAGTTTTTATCATGATTAGTGAGTAGTTCATCCAAGCACTTGCTTGGTTACGTTTTTACATGGATTAATGAAGTATTTGATGGTTTTGGTTGAAAAGTGTTTGGTTCATTGATGTAATCTCGATTCATACGATTAATATGCGTAAAATCAGAATTGTAGTTGATATTCTAGCAATATTGTGATCATGATTATTGATTATTAATGCTGATTTTTATAAACTCAATTAAATTTAAGTGGTTTATTAATTGGTTGCTGTTTCTAGCAATATTGTGATTATGAGATGGTGATTAATTAATAAATTGTGAAATCATCGTATGCAAATTAATTCTTAGCAGTATTGTGATTATAGGATTAATTTAATCTTTGATTTCCTTAGAATTGATTGATGTTTATGCGGCTAAATTGAATATTTAGAGTTATTTCCGAGCGCTTGACGTGTAGACAGTTTTAATCTCTAAAAGCTAGATTTAGTTGACTTAATTGATCGTAAAAGACATTTATTGTTGATTTTCTCAAATTAATAGAAGATGTCCATGAATCGGTTTTACATCCAAGTTTCAAACTCGCTTAAAAGATTTTAAACAGTTGGATTTAATTCTATCTTAACCTTCTTTGACCAAAAACATCTTAAGTGTTTTTACACGATTTTACTTCGCTAATCCTAAAAGACGTAATCAAGTGAGTGTTGCTTTTTAATATACATCTGATATAAATCTGTGCTAGTTTTTGTTCTTATAAATTGTCATAATTTGTTAGATAGCATAGTTTTAGAAATTAAGGTTCTAAATCATCATCAACCCTTATCAATGGTTAGATATTAGTGATAATCTTAGTATTGGTATCTCGTTCCTTTTGCCGTTCCCTGAGTTCGATAATTCCCGAGGTTAGCTTCTAGCTATACTATCTACGACTGGTACACTGCCAGTGGTATTTGGTATAACTTAGGCTTTCTTCTTTCTCTTGATTTTAATAGCCAAATACGCGAAAGATCAGCCATCGTGTTTTTCATGAAATGCACACAATCGGACGGTATGCATAGTTTCCATTGTTTTCAGGTACATAGTGGTTTTCTATTGAACCCATCCCTATATATATATATATATATGTGTGTGTGTGTGTGTGTGTGTATGTGTGTGTGTATGTGTGTGTGTGTGTGTATGTGTGTGTGTGTATGTGTGTGTGTGTGTGTGTAACACAGGTTCTAACCTACACTTGGTAAGAGAGCCACCAGGGGGGCTCATACCTGGGCCAAGACCGAGAAGATAGAAAAGACCGAGGCCGAAAAGTGAGTTCCGCCAAAGGCCGACGCAATAAAAGAACGACCGACGCCGGTAGACCGAAAGTGTTCGGCGTAGACGGAGAAGACCGTTGCTAGCAAGTAAAGACCGAGAGACCGAAGACCGAGAAGACCGAAAAGGCTGCCAAAGACTGGCGGCTTGAAAATTAGACTGAAGACCGAAAGAGGAGAACGAGGAAACTCGAAAGATTAGTAAGGAAATGACTAAAAAACAAGCACATCAACCATTCGTGAGCAAGGTAGTATCACACTCCATTGTGCTAAATTGAGCGAAACCAATTATACTTCATGGTCAATCTTGGTTGAAAATGTGTTGAGAGCATAAGGCCTTTGGAAGATGGTAACCCGGAGAAGACGAGGACGAGAAACGGAACTATACACCAAAAGCTATAATTTAACCCACTCTCCCGGATGATATTATTTTGCAGGTAGCCAAAAACAAGGATGCACAAGATGTTTGGGAATCTATTCAGATTTGGTATTTAGGTACCGAACGGGTACAAAAGGCACGGTTGCAAACGCTACCAGGTGAGTTGGAGAAGCTAAAGATGAAAGAGACCCAGACAATCGACGAATTTTCGGGTAAGATAAATGGTATAATTAAGTAGTTTAAAAGTCTTGGTTCAAGTATTGATGAAAAAACGATTTTAGAAAGTTTCTTAAATCCGTTCCAAAGAAGTATTTGCTACTATTGAACAATGTTCCGACCTTGAAAGTATGCCATTGGAGGAAGCGATAGGAAGGTTTAAAACGTATGAAGATAGGCTCAAAATCCATGATGAAAAGGAAGAAGAGCTATGTCAACTCATGTGGGCAAGTGACCAAAAGCATGGCGAAAGTAGTTGACGCGGAAGAGGACGTGGAAGGAGTTTTGAAAAAGGTGGAAGAGGCCGAGGAAGAGGAAGAGCTCGAGGTGAAAAAAGTTGATTCCGGTGCTTTGATTGTGGAGATTTTGGGCACTTTAGCTATGAGTGCACAAATTGGAAGGACAAAGACAACGAGAAAGAAGCAAATTTGATCCAAGACGAAGAACCGGCATTGCTTTGATGAAGATTCAAGTCAAGATTAAGGGGGTGAATGTTGGGTTTAATCTTGACTTGTTAGTATTTATTTTATTTAGTAGTATTATTTTAGTATTTAAATTTTATAATAATTAGTGGATGCTAAAAAGAATGGGTCATTGTTGACCAAGTAGTGTGGAGAACAAGGTTAGGATAAAGGAGGATGCATGCCTATCTTTCTTTGTGAATGTAAAAGGCTATTTATAGCCTTCATTACTTTATGAGAAGCCGGAAGTTTTTCTTTCACTTCAACACAACTTTTACGGTTTCTCTTCCATTCAAACACAGAAATATATATATATATATATATATATATATATATATATATATATATATATATATATATATATATATATATATATAAAATACAGGTTCTGAAACCTACAAGTTTTAGCTCCGACATCTTATATACCTGCAACAATCCATTTAAATTTGGAAAAGAAAAGTTCATGTATTATATCGATACATTTGGAAAAGAAGGTTGGTATTGTGCGACCTTTAACCCTTAAGAAATCGTATGTTCTATTTAAATTTTTTTGAAAAGGCATTATTTTTCTATTACCCGGGGCATAAAAATGTTGAGGACCGGCCTTGCTTCCATACGTGCGACAATCAACAACCATTCAAAAGTGCCAACATTTATGCATTCATACATGAATTACTATCATTCAATACTACTAGAAAGACCGCAAATTGCAACGACCATTTTTCGTTGCTAAATGCCTTAAAAGCGTTGCTAATCCGTGTTTGCAACGAAATTAGCAACGAAATTAAGTCGAAGCTGAAACGCCCAATGCTAAATAAATTTAGCAAAGAAATTTTGTAATTCGTTGCTAAAATAACAACGGAATTTGTATTTGGTCGTAAAATTTGAAAGAAGTTGATTTCGTTGCTACATTTAACAACGACACATTATTCATAGCTAATTTAGCAACGATATTTATTCATTGCTAATTTCTATGTTTAGCAACGACTTCTATTCCTTGCTATTAGAATATTAGCAATGAGATTTTAGCAACAAAAATGGTTGCTAATATTAGCAACGATACAATATCATTGGTAATGTTAATAAAAAATTTGGCAACACCTTTTTTTTTGTTTTTAAACCATTTATTTTGAAAAAACCCTGCATTTGTAACATAATTCTTTCATGCAAACCTGTTTATAATGATAATTTTTATTCACACAATCCTAGTTACAATCATAATTTCATACACATACCAAAAGCATATTGTAAGTTTGGCACTACCAACCACAATTCATACATAAATTAACCTATACATGGCCATCTATCAAATAGACCATGCAATATGTAGCTAGTGTTTGTCAGTTCCAAAAACACTATTAAGCTACCAAAAAAGTTAGTAGTATATCCAATCATGGAATTTGTAGCTAGTGTTTATAAGCTACCAAAAAGTTAGTACCATATACCGCCATTCGTATCCTCAAGGGTTGTCCTCGCCAAGACCAAACGTATTCACTAGTAGTCGAGCTAGTTTGTTGAGAGTTCATCATCTGTTTCACTTGTTCTTGCATTTGTCGCATCATCTCAACCTTGAAAGCTTCCAACCGGCTCTCTACTCTAGCATTGACTTCTGATTCAATCCTAGCTTCCATGTCGACAGGAGTTGAAGGGTATACACGAGCTCGTTTTGCTGAAGTTGGAGAATTCAACTCGGTGCATATTACTTCTGCTTCTTGTGTAAGCCCAAAACCATACACCTTATTTTGATTGGGTACACCATTTGCCTTTATCCATGCTTTTGGGTCAAATGGAACATTGGAAAGTTGACGGCATCCTCATTCTCGGCATCCTCGTTCTCATAAGGCTCTAATACATGATTTTGCTTAATTATCTCATTGTATGCATTGGCAACTTTTTCAGATTTTGTATCGCACCATTCACTGTTTCCCTTTTGTTTTTTATGCATCTTCTCAAAAAACTCAATTTCTAAGCTCTCTGCCAGCATTAGCCTCCTACACATGTAAGAAAACAACCCCAAAAATGTGTTATTTCACTTTGATTAAAATGAAAGGCCAAGAATGACATGTATAGAGAAACTTAGCTAAGTATAAAGTCCTACCAAAAGATTTAAAAATTAAGCCATCAATTGGGTTAAAAATAAGCCGAAAGCCATCAATTAATTAAGCCATTTATTTTGGTTTGGATAATTAAAATGATTATGATGAGAGATAGATGAGAGAAATTTTTAAAAACTCAACAACCTTAACATACAGACATATCTATAATAATAACACATAAATTTAGCTAAGTATAAATCCTACCAAAAGATTTAAATATTAAGCCATCAATTGGGTTAAAAAGAAACAGAAAGCCGAAAGCTAGGTATTTTACTTGTGGCCTTGACAATGTGAATTGTGCTTTTGGCTTCATTAATTTACTTCCTTGCTCAAATAGATTCAAGTTAGGTCTTTTACAATATTGTTTCATATCTTGCCGAGACTTAACATTATCTTTCGTCTTCCCTTTCACATCCATCACTCTATTGAATATATTTCCAAAGACATTTTTCTCAATGTGCATTACATCTATATTATGTCGTATTAGATTAGTACTCCAATAAGGTAGCTCCCAAAAGATTTTCTTCTTTGTCCAATTATGATTTGTGCCATAACCTGACCATTTTTGAGCTCCCACCATTTTTCCAAAATTGATTTGAAAAAACTGATTTAGTCGGTATAAAAAGATTTAGTCGGTATAAAAAGGTTTCTCCTGAGGTGGAGGATCATCATATTCCACCCTACCGACTATAAAATTATCTTTATCTTTATCTTTTCTGCACGGATGATTATCCCGCTGACTATGACAATAAAAAAAGCTTGGTTTCCCACCATTTGAAAGAAAAAGTGTCTTGGTGTTCTCCATACAATATGGACATGACATTTTCCCATGAGTGCTCCAACCAGATAGCATGCTATAGGCATGAAAATCAATGATAGTCCATAACAGAATAGCTCTCATTTGAAAATTTTATTATTTAAAGACATCATATGTGGTAACACCAACATCACAAAGCACCTTTAATTCTTCAATTAGTGGTCTCAAGTATATATTTATGTTCTTCCCCGGACTATGTGGACCAGGAATGATCAAAGTTAGAAATAAGACAACCTCTTTCATACACATCCAAGGTGGAAGATTGTATGTCGTTACAAATACCGGCCAACATGAATATGGTATACTTGAATGTCCAAAAGGATCACATATGTAGAGAGCCCCAACCGAACATTTTGTCCATTTGTTGCAAAGGAAGGATACATACGATCGATATGTTTCCATGCTTCTCCATCATATTGGTGATTAAGTATACCTTCTAGGCGACGATTTTGTTTATGCCAAGACATGTATTCTGCTGTCTTCTTTGACATGAAAAGTCTTTGAAGCCTAGGTGTAAGTGGCAAATAGCGTAACACCTTGAAAAGGACTTCATGATGTTTTCTGGTGCCTTTTTTTTTCCATGTTTAAACCGAGGATGACCACAAACTATGCACTCTCTCTTGTCTCCATATTCCCTCCAATATAACATACAGTGACATGCATGAATCTTCTCATATGAGAGTATCAACTTTTTCAACATTTTTTTTGATTGATAAAAGTCATTAGGCAACACTGCATCCTCAGGCAACATGCTCTTCACTAATGAAGTAACACGATTATAACAACTTTCACTCATGTTATACTCTGATTTGCAATTCATTAATTGAGACACTGCTGACAACCTTGCAATTCAGGGTTCGACACTTCCGTCGTGAAATTATGCCTTAGTTTAGGGCCAGCGACATCAATCACCATATCTCTATAATGGTTCTCAGTCGCCCGTTGCACATCATCATTTGTGGAATGATTTTCATGTGCCTCACGTACTAAAGATTCCCCATGTGCAAACCAAGTCTTATAGAAACTTCGAAAACCCCATCGGCGGTACCCTATCTTGAAACTTTAATAGATCGCACTTGACGCAAGGACATTTAATCATGGTACAAGTTACAAATCGTGGATGACTAGATGCGAAATCCAAAAACTTCTCAACACCAACTCTAAATTCTTCTGTAATTGAACAACCGTGATACTTAATTCGACGTTCCATTTAACTACGATCATCCGACATAATTCTGCATCAATTGAGAATCACAAGATGATATTTTACAATATACCACTTACTATTTTTATTACATAAGGCATTGTTATTCTTGTTGTGAAAGGTGATGGTTGGAGGAGCTCACGAAAAAAAGAATATGTATTGTATATCTATACACACATATACATAAATCATCATTCCATCAATAAGTTATCACCCACTATCTAACATATAAGCCATTATTACTCTACTTAGTGTAGGTGGAGCTTAAGAAGAAAAAGATTATATATTGTATACACACACATATATACCTAAATCATCATCCTATCAATAAGTTATCACCCACTTAAATAGATCAAAATTTGACATAATTTAACTTAAACCCATCAATGCATCACAAAACTTCTTGAAACATGAAAATGTAACATAAACCTATGAGTACATCAAATTTTGACAAATTGTAACATAAACTCACTGGTCCATCAAATTTGACAACTTGAAACTTGAAAGCTAATGTTAACTAATTACCCTATGCTTTACAATTACAAACCTAAGTGGTATCCATATTCAGTCAAACCCCCAAGACTCAAAAATCGCTTTTTTTAAAAGAAAGAAAATCTTTGATATGTAAACAAAATCCGAAACAAAATCTACACATCACCTCAAACTATATATACAAAAGAATGCACATTATATGAAAATACACAACTTTGATCATACAAATATACACATTGTATAAAAAACACACAGTTTCATTTTATATATAAAAAATGCAGATTATACAATTAAAAACCTAAGTAGTATCCAGCTTCGATTTGTATACAAAAATAACACAGCATACAAGCTTACAAATGAAGAAAAAATCAAATTCAGAAACATAAAAATCGATTTCAATATCGATTGGAGAGGGAGAAAGAGACAGTGAGATGGAAAAATAGATAGTGAGAGGGAGAGGGAGAAACAGAGAGAATAGCGGACGGCGAGATCCGACTAAGACGGCGGCGACGACGAGATCTCTAGGGGGGCAAAGGAGGCCACGTCGAGATCTGCAGGGGCAAAGGAGGCGACAGTCGCTTCCCTCTCACTCGTTGTGGCGCACAAATGGATGACCAAACCTAGGGTTTTTTTTACATTGTATATATATTTATTGGGTAATTCTTACAATAGTAATATTGGGTAATTCTTATAGTATTAATATTTTATCTGGCAGTTTCAATGGTGAATGCTAATTTACATTTTTGAAAATTTATTTGCAATTAAAAAAGTGTTTATTTATTGGGTAATTCTTACAATATTAATATTTTATATTATTAATAATATTAATTTTTATAATTAATAATATCAATTTTTACATTTTTAAACTTTTTTAATAAAAAAACAATATAAAAGTTGTTACTATTAATGATAAAAAAAACAATGTTGTTATAAACGTTAAAAAATAAAAAGTTGTTGCTAATTGAATTTTTTTTAAAAATATATATTAGCAACGACTAAATATCGTTGCTAATTTGAGCGGGAAATATCCCTCCAATATCCGGATATATAACAACGACTAAATATAGTTGCTAAAATAAAGTAGACATTTTTTCTCTAACTTTTACATAAATAGCAACGAACTTGGTCGTTGCTAAAGTTAATAAATAGTTGTTAAATGCTTATAAACTATTTAGCAACGACATATAGTCGTTGCTAATTATATTTGTCTAATTTAGCAACGACTTTTGCTAGAAATTTTGTTGCAAAAACCTAGCGGGAAATTGAAGATATTAGCAACGATACATGCATCGTTGCTAAAAAAATCGTTGCACTTTGCAGTTTTTCTAGTAGTGAATGACATTATAATCGAACATAAGATAGTCCAATCAATTCCTAATTTATTTGATCACATCAGTATTGCCTGATATATCTAATACACGGTTAATACAAAAGAAACACCAATACATGCCCCAACTAATCACACTAACCAACCTGATATCATCATAATATGAAAACGTTTGATTACATACAATTACGCGATGAGCAATATTTTACAAGAACACTAATACAAATGATGAACAACAATTAAAGACTTGAGTTTTTTTAAGGAGAGAGATGATTATAATAAGCACAACACTTGCCAATAAACACCAATTCATTTGAATTCATGCTTGGAAGTTCTTAAAGTTCAAGGATGCTAAATAGCTTCTTAGTCTCACCAAGACATTGAGCTGCCACATGCACATTCGCCTCCCGTTTTTCTATCTCACTTGTGTGGCATTTCATCATTATGGCTTGGGGTAGATTAGTGAGACAGGCAGCTAAAACGTCAGCAATCATCGACCATAATTTATCATAGAGTTCCCTTTGGCTATCGTGGTCAGTGTTATTGTGGTTGGAATTTAGAATTGTTGTGGTGATATGATTCATTGAAACAGCAGAAATTGACCTGTGGATCCAATTATCTTCTTGGCATCCAATATTCAGACTTTGCACCTCATTGAGCATGCTTTCAGCTCTCTCTTTGAACCACATAAGAATCTGTCTAGGAGTCTTCAGTTCAGGATCATCTTTTTGTATCTTGTTGCCAAGCCATTCGTGGTTGAATTCAACCCCTGGCCAAAAAAGTTTAGCTGCCTTTCGAGTGCTAATGTATTCATCTGTAGCTTTGAGGTGTTCTTCCACAAGTCTGACATATACAAGACCTTCGCCCACACTACTCCTCAATGAATCAACATCGTTTTTTTCGATTTCATGAAGAGAAATAGCAATGGCTGTTAGTGTTACCAATGTTAAACTCCAGCAATCAAGATAATTTCTTTCTGGACTTAAATGCGAAAGATGAAGGTTGTCAAACTTTTCATGTCTTTTAAACTCTCTTTCCTTTAAAAGCTTGATGAGATTATTGGGCTCTTTCTTTTTAGCCCTTTGCATCAAACGGTTCAAAGATTTTGAAATGCCTATCAATGTTCTGTCAGCAAGCTCAATATCATCTTGGATTTGCAAAGCATAACGACGAAGATCTTCATTTTGTTCTACATGGCTGGGATTTTGTCTTCGACCTGAGGCACAAAGCATGTCTTTTACCCACTTCCAACAATGGAGAAAGCACCAACGACTAAACACAATGAGAATTGGGATGAAAGCTATGATTTTGCACCCTACCACAGCAGTCTTCTGAAAGACAATACATATGTTAAGAAGTATAATTTTCGTATTATTGATACCAATGTTCCATTTGCGGCTACGAAACAGAGATGGTACCGTGCTATCTTTCCATTCAGATAACATCTGAGTCCAGTACTTTTCTACATTAAACACCTTGGAATGGTTCGAGACTAATTTTCTAGACATCTTAAAGCTCAAGGATGTAAAACATCTATAGAATGGGGCAATTGTGCCTAATATGACCCCGAGAAGTTGTATTGTTGAAATAGCTAATATTGACCACTTGTAACTTGAATCGTAGTCCGATTTCCAAAAAGGTTCAATAAAGCTAAACATAAGGGGAATGTATAATAGAGTGCTTAAAGAACATATTATCCCGGAAGCAGAGGTCGTAGGAGCGGAAGCTATCATAAATTGTGGGCTTCCAGTTCTTGCCATGATCCAGTAGCATCTCACATACTCCTTTAGCTGCTTCTCAACACCAGACTTTCCTAGATGTTGGTTTTTTAAAGCAGTTTTGAGAACTTGTTGGTATTTCAATTCCAGCATTTGTTTGGACTTCAAAATAGCTAAAGACGAGCATGTATATATTATTAGCAACAAGAGTAACATACCCACATAAATGGCTGCTATTATCTTCATGGAATCAACACGTACAATGGACTCGATCCTAGAAGGGCCAAGATCGCTCGATGAAATAACATTGGTGTTCATTTCAATGCCAACATTTACTACCAAGGTGACCACAAGAACACTCAAAGAAATCATATTTGCCACAAGTTCCATTCGATTCATTGTTGCTATAGAAGGCAATAAGTTCGCCATCATGGTGCACATAAAAGCAATGCTTCCAATCTTCGCCTTTTGGTCAATCGAACATGGCATTGGGTTACTTAGATCGACGGGTAGCTTCATTGCAACAGCAATCACAGTGAGAGAAGCAGAATTTAGAGTGAAATATCTGCATGGGAACCATGGTTTTGTGTTACGCAAACCATGCAATAAATCAGCCACCATTGCAAGGATGCAAAACAAAGATGCTGTGGCGATATACATCCCAATCCATGGCATAGGTTTGCTGAACTTGTCTTGCAAATCGAACTGGTATACTGGCCATGAGTAATTCGAGAAAGAAGATATCAGATCTTTGGGAATAAGGCCGCTGTAATACCGTAAACGGACCAAAAGTTCAGCATATCCATCTGCTGAGTATGAACTCATAAAGTTGTGCCTATTTGTGAAGCTGCAAAATTAGTATTTTTGCAGTTGTATTAATTTCAAACCAAACACAGAAGGATTATCAAGAAATTTGCATGGAAGAGTTGAAGACCGGCCAAACAAACTATTTTTCTTTATATTAAAATCTCTTTAAATGAAACTTAATTTACAGCCATTTTCGTCAGGTCGTGCATGTACGAAGTACGAACCTTCTTGGTGTGGGTAGGTATTTACAGCCATATCTGCAATAAATTTAATTCGGATCAAATTTAAGAAATGTGAAATGCTAAAAATTCATTTTTTTTCCATACATTTGGATCTCCACTGGTTTACTGAAATTCTGCAAATCAAACGTCACCTAAATTATCTTTTAATTGCAAATCAGTGACTAGAGTTGGTGAAAAGTATAATAATTTAAAAACTTCAACGCAGTGTTTGGTATGTAAACGTTGGTATGTAAAAATAAGAAGCGAAATGAAATGGAACATTACAATGAAATAATTAATCTTGTTTGTTTACACTATCAAAAAGTAATCCGCTTATAAGAATTTATGTATTTTGTTAGTTCTACTTAATGCAATTCCTTCCCTTCTATTGATTTTCTTAATCATTCTTTAGCACCTATAGGAGAGATGTTTTTTATTAGTTGAATAAAATGAAAATGAACTAATATTACATTGTAATTTTTTAAAATAAATTCTTAATGTTTAAAATATATTTTTACCAATGAAATTATATATATAATTTTTTATAGTATCTCTACTAGATTATAGTCCCTGCATATGCCCATGCAGAACGGATCTAGGAATTTAATTAGGTCATCGGTGTTACTTTCTAGAATAAGTTTAATAGTTAGATTTTCGAAAATTTTTGTAAGACGGATCGTGTCATCAAAACGAGTTGACATGATCCGCTAATCCATCAGACGAAAATCAAGTCGTACGAAAAAGTCTTGCCTTACCACTAGCCATTTTTTGCGAAAAATCAAGAAGTCGGGTGGTTAACAAATAAACAATTAACAAATAAGTTAAACACATATATTCACATTAATACTTACAAAATTACAAGTAAATATTATAAGGGAAATTTACGCAAAAAACCTAAAGTTGGACATTTTTTGTGATTAAAACCCCTAACCATTTTTTATTGCACAAAAACCTGCAACCGGTAAAATCTTATGAAATTAGAGTGTTGCCTATTATAATAAGTTGCCATGATTACATGACACACACGTGGCGTGCACATGGTAAACCCGACTTACATGGCGCCTACGTGACATTACATGTGTAATTTTTAAACTGGACTTTTTGCCTGAAGTTGGTCACTTTTTGGATTTAAATCCTTAACTATTTTTTTTCACACCTCTAACCAATGGTCACATTCACCTTCTCTTTCTTCTCCTCTACCTCCAACAACTTCGATTACTCCATCTCCGTTTTGTGTTCAAGGTTGTTTATTTGATACATGTATGTTCATTTAACTTTTGCCCATTAATCTTGAGTTTCAACTTCATTTGTGCCAATGGAATCGATTTCGTTTTGTGTTCACGAGTTGCATTTTTAGGTTCAAGTTTATGTTCGATTTCGTTTATTTGGGTTCCATTTTAGCTTCTGAATATCATCGGCCAGAGCAGTGAGGTTCGCTAGAGGTGGAAGTTTCATCGGAGAACATGTTCTTTGTTTAATAAATAAATTGTAATAAATTTTAATGTCATCAAATGCAATCGGTGAAGAAAACTCAATTTTAATGATTTTTCTTGGTTGAGATTTTTTGTGCAATAAAAAGTGATTTGACATTTAATTGAAAAAATTAAACAAGTTGGAGGGTTTTTACGTAAAAATCTATTTTAAAAAATTTATATGTCATCAAGTTGCAACCAGCTAAATCCTGTTGCGCAGCAAGTCATATGTTTTGAAAAGAAATCCAAATTTGAAGCGTTTTAGTCGGTTGGAGATTTTTTGTGCAATTAAATATGGTTGGAAGTTTTAATCGTAAAAATGATATAACTTAGGTTTTTTGCGCAAATTTCCCATATCACAAATAATATCAGTTCATATATCTATCTATACTATTAAAAGAGTAACTATACTCATTTCTGGTGAAGCCACGTGTCGTCACCATTATTCGACACGTGGCAGTTATAGATTTTAAAAAGAATAAAGAAATTTAAATCAAAGCTATCCAAATCTATTACAATCCACTTTTAAATTCAAATCAAATCAAATAGAATCAAACAAAATCTAATATTCTACTAACTTATTAATTAAATCTATCCAAATCTAATATAATCC
>JAANYP010002226.1:0-21087 GCA_020465985.1 Centrapalus pauciflorus | reverse complement strand
TGCAAAAAGCAAGCTCCATGCTCATTTCACAAGTTATTCAGAGTCCTAGAGCCAAATATGCCTAATCTGGTTAACTATGCCAGTTTACTGAGAAATAAGACACAAGAGGTTGAGAAGGTTAAGAGCGAATTCAGAATAGTGGACCTGGTGAAGATTGATAAAGAAAGATTTGTCAAGATTTTTTATCCAAAATTCACAGTCACTAGGTCAGATGGAAATACTTATGTGTTCACGGAAGCTGACATGTTCAACATGCACTTGGTCGATATTGAAGATCTTTTTGACGAACTGTGCAGAAATAAAAGAAATGAACATTGTAGATTTGCGCTAAAGACACTATTTCACTTTATGCATACCAAATTGGTATTAATGTCAGTGCAAGATCTACAGATTGGGGTTGAAAGAGGCATGAGGAAGATAAATATGACTGCACCTCACAGAGATATTAAATTTGCTGGCGAGCTGAAAGAGTTTCAAGTGATCATGGTGAAGCATCCAGCAGTCATATATAAAGATAGGAATAAGAAGTTGAGAGCAATGAGGAGTGTGGAGCTGAATAAGTTTTCTGATGGTACGTTGATTAAAGTTTTAAGTGGATTGAAAGGTAAGCTTGCAGCAGACCAGAAGAGAAAGACAAAGAAAGGAGCCTTATCTGTCAACGATCGAAGACTCATGGTTGAGTTTATTTCAAAAATTGAATGGAGGCTTTCGGATCGTAAAAGTATCAGAAGGTTTGAACAAAAGCTGGGCTTATCAGTTTGATGACTTTGCTATTTTCATCAAAGGGGGAGAATGTTAGAATATGTTTAATTGATGAAAAACAAAGTGTAGGGACTGTTTGTGTATTTCCTTAATAGTTTGTATAAATGTATAAATAGCAACTTTGACTTTCCAAATTAGATAGATGTCAGATTATCATTTTGTACGCATACGATTTAGAGAAACCTGCTCTGTACAAGAATATTCCAGATCGTCATTTTGTAATCATCAAGTTCATCAATCAAATCATTTGGTCAGTGTTGATTACGTTTATTGTTCTTATTAAATGCATATTGTTGATTGAATTGGTAGAAACTACTTTTCACAGATTCAACAAAGGTGCAGTTGACACAACCTTGTTTATAAAACGTCAGGGGCCGGATATTATAGTAATACAAATATATGTAGACGATATAATATTTGGGTCTACAAATCCTGAATTTTGTAAGAAATTCGCTTACTTAATGTCCCAGAAATTCGAAATGAGCATGATGGGAGAAATAAATTTTTTCTTAGGTTTACAAGTTAAACAATTGACTGATGGAATTTTTATAAATCAGTCAAAATATATTCAAGACATGTTAAAGAAATTTAACATGGTCAACAGTACTCCTATGAAAACTCCCATGGCTCCGGATTCAAAGTCAAAACTCGATGAGGACATTTCAGGGAAACCTTTAGATGTGACTCATTATCGAGGAATAATTGGGTCGTTAATGTATTTAACTGCTAGTAGACCGGATATTATGTTTGCTACATGTGTGTGCGCTAGATATCAGGCGAATCCAAAAGAATCACATTTAACTGCTGGTAAAAGAATTTTAAGATATCTGAATGGAACAACAAACCTTGGTTTGTGGTATCCCAGAGAATCTTCATTCAATTTAACTGCTTTTTCTGACGCTGATCACGCAGGTGATAAGATGGACAGAAAAAGTACGTCTGGTGCAGTTCAATTCTTAGGTGACAAACCTGTCTGCTGGTTATTATATGTATTCCCGTAATGTTTCAGCATCTTGATGATTTCTTATCAATACTTAAGAAGAACAAAGCTCAATAATCAAGTAATGATGAAGAAAAGACAATAAGAATGTTGAGAGAGTTTTGCAAGTGGCGGCTGGTTCTTTTCTTTCAAATGTCAACCGTTTTCATTAAAGTAACCCAAGGAGCCTATTTCTAGGCTCCTTTAATTAAGTCTTACAACTTGGCAACTTTGGCCCCTTGACTATTACAAATAAACAAACTACATAGAAATTAAATACAAGACAAATTACAAAGACAATAATTATTACAAAACAACTCCTATGATCGAAATAATATATCTAACAATCTCCCCCTTTTCGATCATTTAGGAGGTCCTGGAACTCTGGCGTGGTCAGTAGATTCTCGGAGTCCAAGGATGACGTCGAAGCATCTGGTCACTTGTCTCGTATGTAGCCGTTCGTTCAGGAAGTCTATGCCGCTGAGTGTATCCTGTATTTCCTTTGGTGAGCATCTTTGTTCAGGATCTGGTTGAGCATCATAATCTTGTACTTTCTTTGTAAGAGCAGCTCGAACCAATCTAAGTGTACCATCGGAATAGCAAGGAAGATCCTCAAAGTGCATATACCTTTTGTAGCCCTTGTAGTTTACAAAAATGACACCCGGATCTCCAGAAAGTACAACTCTGTAGGCCGGGTGGTGGGCTAGAAGAAAACTATCTTGTTCCGGTGCTCGTAGGCCCACCTTAACCATAGCACTCTCGATCGTCATCTGAAAATCTCTTAGGCAAATTATGATCGATCGGCGGTTCATACTTCGAACTAAGGCACCTACGGTGGTCATGTGGGTTAGACGTTTCCTGATGCGATTTTTCAGACTGTTATGAAGGAACTCAACGGCATCCGTACTTATGAAGTCAAGGTCATATTCGAAGATGTCATCTCCCGTCCCATCTTCTCTTTCCACTTGGTAGGAGGGATAGAAGACTGGCTCTTTTGCACATAGTGATTGTCTTGAGCTTTTTAATCTTTGATTTTGACACCTTAGACCTTCTTTCCCGGAGCATCAATTGGTAGTATTCGGCCTGTTCAGCTTTGGAGACATTCGTAAGTTCCATGAGTAGGCGTCTGCTGAAGGATCCAGGCTTCTTTCTGAATACCATCTTGAATCTTTCTTCTAGATATGGATTCTGAAACCGCTCCAGGGGAAATTTCTGCACGAATTCTTTAAGTCCTTGAACGGGGGGTTCTTCGATTTCGTCCTTTTTAGCTTCAAGAAGCTTTATGATAGTCCCCCGCCGTTCTTGACGCATTTGATCTTTTTCTTCCTGAGGCAGTGTTTGCACCTTTCCTTTTGTATAGTTGTCCACCCAGAATAAATCATCTTGTCTATACACGCCAGGGCCCTCTGGAGTTTCATCGAAGCAATCGACCCTTTTTGTTTGGGAGGAACCTGGAAGTTGGGTTTGTTGGACTGGTGGAGGGCTTGGGGATCTTGGAGGGCTAAGGGTAATGTGGGATTCTTTTAATGACTGGGGAGCTTGGATGGATGAAAGTATTTCTTCTTGATGGGCTCGAGGTGGTGAATTCAGGAAGTCAAAGGAAGAGGATGAGGATTTTTTCGATGGAGATTCAGGTTTAGGCTTAGGAGTTAATAAGGGTTCGTTGTCCTCGTTATCGGAATCTGAATCAGAGACCAAGATGATTTCAACTTTTTCGTGCGGTTCCTCGAATTCTACCATAGCTGTCATCGGATCCAGTGGAGCTGGACCCTCGACCATGGGCTCGTCTTCTATTAACATATATTCCTGAGCCTCCTGACTCTTTTCCCTTGACCCCTGAAATTCAGACCCCTCAGCGGTCTCTGCTCCCCCTATACCTAGCATGGGGTCCTCAAACTGAACTTTCCGCCGCTTCTCCCCCTCATGACGATCAGGGTCGTCCTGATCGTCATGTTTCCTTTTTGGAGCCTCGGCATGAGTGCGGCATTGGAGTTCGATGACTGCCGACTCTAGGCGATCCATTCTTGAGTTTAGCTATTCTTGGACTTGCAGAATAAGACGGTTAAGAGCATCTATTTTGTCCGACAACTCCGAGATCTGATGATGGACTGAATGGGAACCTAGTGGGGGGCCAGCTTCGGAAGCGACACCCTTACCTTTGATTAGTGAAAGAAGGGCGGTGTGACGTTCCTTGGCGGCCTCCCTTTGGGCATCCAGGTCAGCCCGGGTAATCACGCCAGCAGCACGTAAAGCTGCCGTTAGCATCTCCAGATTGATTGGGAGAAGGCCAGAAGTGGATGGTGTTGATGGAGCCACTTCCGGTCTTCCTTCCATCATCTCTGGCTCCCGAATAGGATGCTCAGATCCGGAAGTTTGTGGAGCTGCCACGAAGGCAGCTCTTGGGGATGCCACGGAGGCATCGTGCTGTGCTATGGGGGATGGAATCGTGATGGAATGAAGGGCGGTCACGTGGGGAGGAGTATGACCTCTTTCAACACCGCCACTCTCCGAATGAGAGGGCGATGGAGTATGTGGCAGGACCCCGTGGAATGAAGTGGTTTTCCTTTGAGGGGAAACCAAGTGGGTGGTGGGGGTGATTTCGACCGCTGGACGGACGGTCTTATGGAGAGGAGTCCGACTTATAGGGCTTAGTTCACCCTCAGATTGAATCTCCCTCGCTCTCTCGACAGAGATGGTTCTTTCGGAATCTGCCATCTCTGCCGTCTCACCTCCTGCTTCCTCCCTCACAATCACAGTCTCCCTCTCACCGAAACCCAGAGATTGTTGAACATCCATCCTTACTCCCTCATGCTCACTCTCTCTTGGCTCACCTTCGGATTGGTTAGTCTCAGTCGATTCCGACTGAGACTCATCCGGATAACTCTCCTTTATATATGCCCGAACCCTCTCCATGCCCCTTGACCTCATTAGAAGAGACAGAGGTATTTTCATTATTGGTACTGTCGGGGCCCCCTTTGGCAGAGTTAACTTCTGAATTGCCACTGTGGGGTAAACGTCAGCCTCCGGACGCTCATGAATATCGTCGTCTTGATCCATTGCAAATTGTATGATGAGTTGGAGAAATCTTTGTAGAGGGACATACTTTCTGCCTTTCTTTGTGCCTCTCTCGATATGGACTCTTCGTAATTCTTCGAATAAGAATGCAGCATAGTCCACGTGTCGGTCAAAGGCAAAGCCTGTGAACATGGCTAGTACCTGGGCCGACGCTGAGTCATGTCCAGAATGCTTTGCAGTGAAGCATTTGTTCAGCACGTCAAAGAGTATCCGCCAGTGGGATTGAAGGTTCTTTGTGCGGAAGTCGGATGGTTTAGTAAGAGGACCGTCATACCCCAGAGTTTGAATCTCGGCTAGGGTTTCAGAGACGGATGGGTTTGGAGCGAAAAATTCACGGGTGGGAAGGTAGAATTCAGCGGGTAGATGAAGGATGTGGCGGATGGCTGAGGTAGTGACTTTGACTGGAACGCAGTCAATAGTGGATGTGAAGTGAGGTTCGGGGTCGGTTACATATTTTAGCCTGTTCCAGAATTGTCGAAGATATATCTGGGGAACAGCTATGGCAGTGGATAAGGCATAGTAGATGTGATGGCAGGTGAGGATGTCGAAAGCTAGGGTTTGGGTTTCTTTGGTGAGGATGGAAACGTCGAGTTGCCAGTTATGTGGAATGAACTCGACAAACTCGGCGATGGGTAGGATGGATTCTTCAGGGAGTTGAGCGTTGTTATTTGGAATGGGGGGATGGGGTATGGTGAGAATAATTGTGGGATCCATTATCCTGCAAAGTGCAACAGAGTTAGAATCATAAGACTTGAGATGATAATGCATTGATGTGAAGTCTAGATGAGTGTGAAATAGAAATTGTCTGATCTGTTTAGCATCGGGTCTTTATTAGCAGAATAAAATTCCACTAATAAAGTCCAAAGTCAATCGTTAAGAGATCGATGTTAGATAAGACCGTTTCACTCAAACACTAATCCTAACTCTAATCAATGGTGCACTGAGATGGAAATATTTTTGTGATTTTTGAATTTATATAAAAATGCAGAAATGGAAAAATGAAAAGTTAAAAAAAATGCTAAGTGTTGGATTTCGGATGGTCCGAATTCGGATGAACAGTGTCACCGAATTCGGATCCGTCCGAAATCGGATGATGCATGAATGATGAGTGGGGGTCCGAAGTCGGATGAGGTGAAGACAGGGACCGAATTCGGATGAGGGTCCGAAATGCATGGCATGGAATGAATGAAGGTGGTCCGAATTCGGATTGGTCATGAAACATGATCCGAATTCGGATGATGACTTAAGTAAATGCATGCAATGATATGGATAGGTCCTGATTTCGGATGGTACCCAGAATTCGGATGGGAACCGAATTCGGATATCATCCGAATTCGGATGAATAGTAGTGAACATACTTAGACTAAATTCAATTTTTGAAAATTTTGGCCTTACTATGATGGTCCGAATTCGGATCAACAGTGAACCGAATTCGGATCAACAGTTGTCCGAAATTGGGTTTTGTAATTGTTATATGTATTCCCGTAATGTTTCAGCACCTTGATGATTTCTTATCAATACTTAAGAAGAACAAAGCTCAATAATCAAGTAATGATGAAGAAAAGACAATAAGAATGTTGAGAGAGTTTTGCAAGTGGCGGCTGGTTCTTTTCTTTCAAATGTCAACCGTTTACATTAAAGTAACCCTAGGAGTCTATTTCTAGGCTCCTTTAATTAAGTCTTACAACTTGGCAACTTTGGCCCCTTGACTATTACAAATAAACAAACTACATAGAAATTAAATACAAGACAAATTACAAAGACAATAATTATTACAAAACAACTCCTATGATCGAAATAATATATCTAACACTGGTCATCCAAGAAACAACTCTGCGTTTCATTGTCTACAGCTGAAGCAGAATACGTTGGTGTTTCATCATGCTGTTCTCAGGTGTTGTGGATGAAGAGCCAACTGCGAGATTATGGGTTTACACCACAGAAGATTCCTATATACTGTGATTCTCAGAGCACAATTGCTATTGTATCAAATCCTGTGCAACACTCAAAAACAAAACACATTGACATTCGGTATCACTTTATTACGGATCACGTTGAAAATGGAAATATAGAATTATACTTTGTTCATACTGAATATCAACTAGCTGATTTTGCTTACCAAAGTATTAGATGAAAAAAGGTTTAATTTTTTGGTATACAAATTAGGTATGTTGAATCATTAGATTTAAAAATTCCGTAGTTTCAATTTATAATTTTAAATTTACATTTTTTTAATTTTTATTGATTCTAATCTGATGTTAAATTCATGAAGTTTAAAAGTTCAAATTTTTCGGAATTTAACTGATCTGAATTGTCATGTGCAGGGGGAGCAGAAAATAATCTTTATCTGATTTTGAGAAAATCTGATAAAATTTTTCTGATATTTGTAGGGGGAGCTGATTTGCAAATTAAAATATACATCTGAGGGGGAGCAGCATTCTAAAATTCAAGGGGGAGCATTTTATATGTTTAAAATTTATTTTAGTTAAAAAAAAAATTTTAGTGTGTTTTCAAATTTTTTGTTTTTGTTTGTTTAATGTGTTTTATTTTTTTTTCTTTGTGTTTGTTTTGTTTTGTTTTGTTTTGTTGTTTTGTAATATATTTCTTTTGAAAAGAAATTGGGTTTTGAATAAATGGACTTATCAATGGTAAATGTGGGCCGGGTAAAGTCATGTTTGAAATTCAAATATATGGGCCGGGTATTTTTAACATTTTCAAATTCCACCTATAAAGTAGAATTTCAAAATTCAAACAAAACTTTTCGGTCCAAAGTAACAGTTCACCGTCTTCTTCCCGAAACCTTTCTTCACCATTAAGAAACCTCAAATACCCGAATTTCTTTGATTATTTCAGACTACAAAGCAACACATTGTGAGTTTATTTTCAGTATTATGATGTTGTTTTTCAGTTTTAGTCGTTTATTTTCCAGTTTTATCCATATATCTGTTGAATAAAAGTGTTCATATATAAGTATATGTGTGTTCATGGGCTTTCAGTTTTTGTTAGTGATAATATGAAATTAACAATGTGTTTGTTTGCGGTTTATGATTTTGAACTTGAATCTCAAGTTTCAAGGTTCAATTTCAAACACACTAACAGAAAATTGAAGTTTTTTGTTCAAACTTTTTCAAGTTCTTATTTCACTGAAAATCGGATTTTTAACAAAGATGGTGTTGTTTCTGAACAAAGTTCAGTAAACAAAACTTATCCAAAATCAAATTTCGAGTGAGACTCATATTTTTAATCCGTGAAAAAGTCCCTGGAATCAAAATTTTGTAAATCAGTGTGTAGGGACTTCAACATATTTTCAAGAACATTGTCTCGAATAAACACTATAATCGAGAATATATTCAGCTTCATTCGAGTTGCATAATACACCACTCGAGAAAGTCCTAGTTTAGATCGAGTTGGATGTTTCATTATTCGAGAATGTCCTGTTAGTTAATCGAGTTGATCATACTTAGGACTTAGAATATTTTCAATACATCAGTCTCGATTGTAACATGGGCCGAGAAATTTTGGGGTTCCATCCGAGTTAGTTCTATGCTTTAATCAATAATGTTTCTTTGTCATTCGAGTTGTTCATTCTGTCAATCGAGAATTCTTTAAGGTTCATCGAGTTGAACAAGTAATTAGATCGAGTTGAACTATATACTCATTCGAATCCTTTCATGACTCATTCGAGTTGGACTGAACATACACTCGAGTCATTTCATGTTTCATTCGAGTTTAAGACTTCTTTCATTCGAGTCTAGAAGTATTTCATTCGAGTTAACTCATGGTTAATTCGAGTTGGACTGATTCTTCATTCGAGAATCATCAAGACTTAATCGAGAAAGGTTACACTTCATTCGAGTTGATTTATAAGCTTAATCGAGTATCATCATGTGTCATTCGAGTTGTCTACAGAATCATTCGAGATTTATTCAAAAAAATTTCCTAAGTGTTGGGATTTTAGTGTTTTAAGAAAAGTGTAACATTTTTTCAAGAAATTGGTTTAAATCTGTGTCTTTCTAACATTGGTCTCTGAAAGATTGACTTTGGAATCTTGTCAATAATATTTTATTATTGTCTGGAATCCCGATGCTTTAAACAGAAAATCACAAATTTTTAGAATTTCTGACAAAATGTTCTACTTTTCTACTTTGAATGATTTCATTTGATTACCTGCTTTGTCTAACATGTTTATTATATTTTACAGGTTACAAATGGCATCTCCAAGTCATTCCCATCATTCAAATTCTTCTGACTCCCATTCATCATCAAACCATACCCTTGTTTCCAAACCCGTCCGTTCTGCTTCTGTAACAAGGCCTTCACCATCTACCATAATCCCCGACAATCAACTTGTTAAACCCAAATATTGCCTTCCATTCAAAGACAATAACCACTGCCTGGATACTAAAGTGATTAAAGTCAGTCACCCAATTATCGTTGATATTCTCAAAGGACATCCTTTGGGATATCTTCTCCAATATAAACCATCCATTCCACAAGTTTACCTTCATCAATTTTGGCATACAGTAAAGTTTGTTTCAGCAGATGGTAACCATCACTTCAAGGTTACCATCGATCAGTTCAAATCAAAGATCACTTTGGCCAGAATTCGACACAATTTGTTCCTACCCAGAAGGATTGATACAGTTAACTTCCCAGAGTTAGCTGATTTTGAAGATTTCGTGTCAGATGAAGAATTGGTTCATGACCTAATCTGCCTGGGATATTCAAAACCACTACCTAAAAGTTCAAAGTTTCATCACAACAGACTGAATGGTGAATGGTACACTCTATTCGAAATCATTAATAGGTGCATGACGTCTAAACACACAAGCATAGACAGTGAAGTATACACTGTCTCAAGATCTTCCACGGCATCGCTTTCAACAAGCACTATGATTATGCACAATGCATATGGGAAGACCTCAAAGAAATTGTGTTGGCTAAGACAACAAATAGGTCAAGGAAATTTGTTCCTTTGCAACGGTTCATTCAGATTTTAATCCGAGGCATCCTACGGGCAAACGAAAATATACCAAAGAGATCAAACTCTAAACGAAGCCCAGATTACGTCATGATGAGCCTACATGAAGTTCCGGATTCTCCAAATGCCAACATAATGCCAATACCAGAAGCACTGTTAAGGTATGCAGATCAATCAAGTGAAAATGTGAGGCTGTATCGCATAGACCATGCTCCCATAGAGACCCAGGAACCGGGTTCTCTAAACCAAGGAGTTCTAGGAAGAGAGGAACTTCAACAAGGGACTGAAGTTCTAGGAAGCCCTTTAGTATCTGAGGGAGAAGTGGGTGCAGTAAGGGGAGGTGAGAGAGAAGAAAGTAGTTCCGATTCTGAACGTACTTTATCAAATATAAATGAGGGAGCGGAGGAAGGTGATGATGATGATGATGATGATGATGATGGTAGACATGATCATGATGAGGGAGGAGCAGGTTTGATGGATATTGTTAGTATAGCTCAAACGAGTGTGAGGGATGTTCTAAACCTAGAAAGTCGGGATATTACCACAACTTCTGTTAGCTCCCAACAGGGAGTTAGCATTGAAGAAGTCAGTATCCCACTGACGATTGCACACCCCACCATCCACTCAGTCTCCTCTCAACAGGAGTCTGTTTCACTTGCGCACTGGAATCAAACACAACAGCTATCCGATAATCCTTTGGATTTGATGGATATTGAATTCAGTACACATCTGCCCGAGTGTACAACTTCATTTCAAGCACCGTGTCTAGAACCTATACACGATAGGACACTTGAGTCTACTTCATTTGTTGAAGTCAGTGCAGTTGAACTTAGTGTTCTTGTCGGAACATCCTCAGTTACGGAAACATTTGTTCCTCCGTCACTTGAAGAGGGTGGAAGTCCAGTCAGAGCTACCACTATGCCAACTCTGAGAACTGGCCACACAGAGGTTCTTTTCACAAGTTCCACTGTTGTGTCAACTGGAAGTCTTAGTGACCCATTCGTTACTCTTTCCCCGTTTGTTACAGAAACAACTTTGAGTCAGGCGTTAAATGTTGTTGTTGCAGGAGTAAACAATCATGTGACAGCTCAGCTATCTGAAGTTATGGCTCAAATGAATAATATTCACAAATTTTTGAAAGGAAAGTCCGTAGCCGAGGAGTCAATGAAACAACTGATCCGAATCGACCCATTGAGGAACTAAGGGACTTAGTGTTTGAGACGAAATGAGAGAAAGAATGATAGGGTTGGAGAGTACTGTGATCACTGCGCTAGGAAATTTATCAGAAAGGGTGGCGGCAGTAGAACAGACCTGTAAGGCTCAAGCTTCTACGTCAAAACGCAAACATGATGAGCATGATGAAGATTCCGATGATGCTCCTCATGAGGGGGAGAAGAGGAGGAAGCTTGATGAGCCTACACCGGGAATTTTGATGATAACATATCCATAAAAGGAGACTGAGGTCAGAGAGAAAGAAGAAGGAAGCTCAAAAGATCCTGCTGATGTTCAAAGTGAGCTGGGATTGATTCTTCATGAAGATGTTCCAGTTCCTTTAAACATTCAGTCAGAAATTTACAATTTTGAGGAATATAATGATTCAGAACATGATGTTCAAGAAATTCAGGATCAAAGGTTGATGATTCAAGGAATAGAAAGTGAAGGTGAGAAAGATGTTCATGTTGAGTTATCGGATGATGATGATTTGATTGCCTTAACTGATATAGCTATGCAAGCTGAAAGGATTGAGGAAGAAGAAGAGTTAGTACAAGTGATTTTGAAAGAATCTATACCAACACCAACGGTTGAAAAGCCTGAGGTTGTGATTCAAGTTAAAGAAGAAGTTGAAGATTTTCCAATTGAGAATGTGATTCCACAAGAGAATGTGGTGTTGAATAAAGTTGAAGTGATGGAAATATTTTTTAATAAATACATTCTTGCTGATGAGTCACTAAAACAACACCGACTCAGGTTTGAAGCTCAACAAGTTGTGCAAAGGGAAATAAGAGATATGCTTACTTTGCTAAATAAGGATGAAATCAGTAAGAAGAGAGTTAAAGCTTTTGAATTATCTGCAAGAAAGTCAGCTGAGTTTATAAAGAAAAGGAATAGATTGCCGTATCTTGAAGATTATCTAGAGAAAATAATCTTTTGCAAGAAACAAGCTCCATGTACGTTTCTAAAACTGTTTAGGGTTTTGGAGCCAAATATGTCGAATCTTGTCAATTATGCTAGTTTCTTGAGGAATAAGACACAACCAGTGGATAAAGTGAAGAGTGAATTTAGGATAGTTGATTTAATCAAATTGAGAAAGATCGGTTCGTTCAAATCTTCTATCCTACGTTTACTGTCACAAGAGCATATGGAAATATCTATACATTCACTAAAGCAGACATGTTCAATATGCACTTGGTTGATATAGAAGACTTATTTGATGAATTGTGCCGCAACAAGAGAAATGAACACTGTAGATTTGCACTGAAGACAAATTTTCACTTCATGCATACCAAACTGGTATTGATGTCTTTGCAAGATTTACAGATTGGTGTTAAAAGAGGAATGAGGAAAATAAACATTACAGCTCCGAACCGAGAAATCAAGTTTGCAGGAGATCTAAAAGAGTATCAAGTCATTATGGTCAAGCATCATGCGGTCATGTACAAAGACAAAAATAAAAAGTTAAGGGCTATGAGGAGCGTTGAACTTAACAAATTTTGTGATGGTACGTTATAGAAAGTTATGAATGGATTGAAGGGAAAGCTTGCATCTGACAGGAAAAAAAACTAAGAAAGGAGCTTTATCTGTAAATGACAGAAGGTTGATGGTGGAGTTTATATCCAAAATTGAATGGAAACTTTTAGACATGAAAAGTATCAGAAGATTTGAGTTGAAGCTGGGGTTATCTACTTGAAGACTTTGCTTATTCCATTGTCAGGATCTGAATTTAACTACCTAAGATTAACTGATTTGAATTGATCAGAGTGTAAACCAATAATCTTGTATTAAATCAAAGTCTAATTAAGAAGTTTGCGGAATAACACTTAATTACTTTTATAAAAGCTTTCAGAATCAATAACAGATAAACATAAATGAAATAACAAAATTGCTTGTATTGCTGAATCAGAATGATTACAATCACCTCTAATCTGTTTGATTAGACGAAGAACACAAATTGTTCTTAGGGTTTTACAACCTTAGAGGCTTATGAAAAATTAAACAAAAAGCAATTACAAACTTGAATATGCAGAAACTTGATTACAATAGAAAAACCTATTCTATGTATTTATAAAGCTTTCTGATTTGTTTCCTTGAAGGACTCTGACTTCTCTGATAGTAGATAAGCTGGAATCTTTGTGTAAATATCTTTTCCTGAATATCAGCACTTTCTGTTTATGAAACTGTTGAGCAGCTTGAATCACTTAGCAGCTTGAGCAGAGCAGCTTGAGTGAAATTACTCTGGCAGCATGAACTTTTATACTAGCAGCTCGAACTTCTTCAACTAACAGCATGAACTTTGTACTTACATAGAAAATCTACTAACAGTCTGAGAAGTCTAACTAACAGTTTGAACTACTTAGAATATTTCCCAACAATCTCCCCCTAACTTAAATTCTTTACAAAAGACTTTAAGTTCTATACAAATAAGGAAATAAAATAAGTAAACTGTTATTTACAAACCAAGGCTTTCAAAAACTTACAACTGTGCAAGTTTCTGATTGACTGCCTTCAAAAATTCTCTCTTCAAATCTTCTCTATCACAATATATTCTTACTGACCTCATTTGAAGTAACATAGCCTTTGGAAGATCATAAAATTCAAAATTGAAGAACATACGGTGTAACAACCTAATTTTGATCTAGTCATAAATTCAGTAATATTTTGAACCGATAATGTAATGCTTGAATGTTAAGATAATAATATAATTTTATTATATTATTTATGTTGTTATTAAAATAAAATAAAATATGAAATGGATTAAGTAAATATAATTTTAAATTATATTTATGATATGATTGAGTAAAATAAAAGAGATGTAAAATACAAAAGTTTAGTGGGTTAAATAACAAATGAGACCAAAATTATATATAAAAGCCTAGAAAAATGATCATTTAAGATCATTTAAACACACTTAATTCTCTCTCTACTCTCTCACTAAAACCTACGGCTATTTCAACAAATCCACAAGAAATTCATCATAAATAGCAAGTAATTGAAGATTAAAGTCAAGAAGAAGTTACAATTATCATCAAACAATTGGAATCTACAAGATTTGAGGTAAAAATCTCTTTAAATTCAATATTTATGTATGATTTGGTACGGTTTTGTGTAAAACCGAAAATAAGAATTCAAAACATGAATTTTTGATATTGCATGTATAAAATTTTGAAAGATTATGATGAATTGAAACTAATAAATGAATTAGAAACTAAATTTATTGCTTGAATCATCCAAATTATGAAGAAATCGGAATTTTTATAAAAAATAATGTTCTTGGCAAAAATTTCATATTTTGGATGATCTTGATCAAATAAGTGTGTTTTTGATCAAAGAAATTACATAAAAACACTCAAATAATGTTAACACAACTTTATATAACATTGCATGTTAATAAAAATGAAAATCTGATAATTATTGATAAAATCCGTATGAATATCACCAAGAACACCAAGAACATTTCTGGAAATTTATGAACCAGAAGGATCCGAATTCGGATATGCCCGAATTCGGATAAGGCACCATTTCGGTTCCTGTATTTCGGATCTAGTATCCTAATTTGGATGATCCTAATTTCGGACCATATACTTCGGAGGATTTCAAATTCATCCTCAATTCGGATATGTTTAATTCGGTCCATGCTTGATTCGAAAACCTAGGACCGAATCCGGATGGCCATTTCGGATCTATCCGAATCCGGATAGGTGCTTGGTCCGAATTGGGATACCCGTTTCGGGTTGGTCCGGATCCGGATGATCCGAATCCGGATGATCCGAAACCAGATTTTTATATATTGATATTACAACTTAAAGAATGATTTGTGAAATTATCAGTTATCAGAATCAGATAAAATAAAGATTATGAAAAAGACATGAAATTGATATAAATTTGACAATAATAATTCTGGACAAGTTCAGTTGATATCTGAACATAGACCCAAAGAATTTAAAGACAAATGATGATGATAAAGATGACGAAAATGACATGATATCATCATGATTGATTTTGAACAGGTTCAGTATATTATCTGAACAAAGACTAAAAGACTTAAAAGCGGGTCAGAGATTTGATTTGACAAAGAAAAAGAATTGACAAGATTACAGATTGACGAAATCCTGAGATAACTCAGGTGGCAGATTCTTATATCTGTTTGACCAAGACCCAGAACTGTGAGTTATAGATATTCAAATTGAACATGCAAAGATCCGTTTGAGATATATTGATGCTGTTACATTATTTGACATTCATTTATCAACTGAATTGAGACCTGTGCACACCATGGATGGGTGTTGCCCAGTGAATCATGATAGTTATTTGCTTATCATTTCATATTGCATTTATTAGCGTTTCAGACTTTGCTTTATGATTCGTTGCTATCATGACTCCTAAGACTTATGCTTATTTCATTGATCAGACTTGATAAGATTTATTCAGCTTGACTAGCCCTTATGGTCTATTGTTCTAGACCCGGCTATTCCACCAGTTCTCACGAACTTGGTAATGACCTCCGATGTTCGGCCATGTTGACCTACTGGTAGCTAGCCCAGTATGTGGCTGATCCCCACGATATAAGCGTGAGTGTGGTTTGAACATCATCCGATCTTAAGATACTATATCTCAATCATGATGAGGGCTGTAGCGGCAGCCAAGACTTATCACGCTTAGAATTATGACTCCGCTTGACACGCATGTTAATATTGAAAATCTATAAACTCACTAAGCTTTGCTTACAGATGTTGCTTTAAAATTTTACAGGAAAAGCCAAAGGAAAATCACCTGCAGGACCTAGTGCTTAGGTCATCAAGAAATCCAAGTTTTGAAGCTTTCCTAGACCACTTCTCAACAAACTTTCTGGTACTGATTGGAAGACAGCTAATGTGGTGGTTCTGGGTAGACTTGATGTGATGACTGATGTTATGATTAGATTAGACGTTACCCTTTTTATAACTTTATTTTGAAATATGTAACTTAAATCCTAATCTGTAATGTACATGTAATTTTATTATTCCACAATTTAATTACCCTATCTTAGTATGGTTGATATCGTATTGCATGTTGTGGGACCTAGACTCTGAGGACTGACCCGGAAGGGGAGGTCTTCACAGGATGGTATCAGAGCACTAGTTTGAGTGAATCAAGTATTACGTAAGTATACTTGATCTCAAACTGAAGCAATACATATGTAACAATCATTTAGGTGGTTTGAACTGAGATAGGATGCACAGACTGTTAGGATGGGAAAAGGGTACATAGATCTAAGCCTATAAACTGATAGTTAATTGATTTTAATTTTCAGTAGAAGATGTCAGGATCAGGATCAGGTGATATTCCCAACAATATGACCCAACAACAAATGTTTGAAATGATGCAACAATTTCTAGCCCAACACTCAGAACAACAAAACAAAATGATGCAAGAACAGTTTCGTGCCAGAGATGAGGCCGAAGCTAAAAGACGTGAAGAAAAGAAAAATAAGAGAAAAGAAAAGCAAGTCCAGACCAATGAATCTGATTCTGATAATTCAAATCCAGAAACCCAAATAGCTCAGCCAAAAGGCTGCAAATTTAAAGATTTTAAAGCCAGCGGTGCCCTGAACTTCGAGGGTACAGTTAATCCGATTCAGGCGATGGATTGGATTAGCCACACTGAAGAAATCTTCAGGATTTCTGATTGTCTAGATTCGAAGAAAGTAAGCTATGCGTCTGCACTATTTGTGGGAGCTGCCCGTGCCTGGTGGAAAACCCAGCGAAGTATCTATGGTGAGGAGGTGATTCAGACTTTAGAATGGGAGCAGTTTCTTGAAATGTTCAATGCAAAGTACTGCCCGGTCGACCAGCGAGATAAAATGGAAGTACAACTGATGCAGCTGACTCAGGGAACAAAGACAGTCGACGAATACGAGCACGAGTTTTCGCGATTATGCGGTTATTCTTCATACCAGGTTGCTACTGAAGAAAGGAAAATGAATAGGTTCCGAGTAGGACTCAATCCTAGATACAGACATCCGATGAGCGCAATTAAATACAAGAGTTATCTAGAAATGGTAGAAGCAGCTAGACAGATTGAACGAGGGTACTTAGAGTACGGCGATCAGCTCTACGCTCCGTCTACTAATCCGATGAATCCGTCTCCTCCAAAGAAACAGCGGTTTGGCAGATTTTTCAAGCCAAATAAGTCGCAATCTCATCAAACCCATCAGTATAGTTCACAGCCGAAAGCGCAAGCCTACTCACTGACAAACGAGCCACGATTCTGCAAAAGATGCAGAAAATCACATATGGGGTTATGCAATCCAGAAGACGTTACTTGCTTCGCGTGCAACATGATCGGTCACAGCAGTGATGAATGTCCGCAGCAGGGACGAGGATGTGCGAAGTGTGGAAAAAGAGGACACTTTATGTACCAGTGTCGTAGCGGACCGCGTTATCAGTCTCAATCATCAGCAGGAGGTTCTACAGGGAAAAGTTCTGCTGCAACGCCGACTGCACGGACTCGAGCTTTTCAAATTACAGCTGAAGAGGCGAGAGAAACACCAGACGTAGTCACCGGTACGTTTCTGTTAAATACAATTCCTGCTCGTGTGTTATTTGATTCCGGTGCTAGTCGTTCCTTCATATCAACTACTTTCGCTCAAAGACTATATAAATCTCCCTCGAAGCTTCCCGTAATACTTGATATCGAGACAGCCAGCAACAACTATGTTATGGCTGATTCTGTTTATCGTAACTGCACTCTACTTATCAATAACATTGTATTCAATCTCGACCTCATCCCGATTCCTTTAAAAGAATTTGATGTCATCATCGGTATGGATTGGCTAATGAACAACGAGGCCACAATCATCTGCAACCGACGAGTAATCAGAATCAAATCTTCAGACGGTCGAGTACTTGAGATCAAGGGCGAAAAGCGGAAAGGTGCGCATTGCTTTATATCCGTTGAAAAGGCACATAAATACTTGTCTAAAGGTCACGACTCTTACCTTTGTTATGCTCTATCTGAGTTCAGCTCTGAAAAGAAATCGTTGTCCGACATTCCTGTCGTCTGTGAGTTCCCAGACGTATTTCCTGACGATATTTCCGGAGTGCCACCGGAGCGACAAGTCGAATTCAGTATTGACTTGGTTCCTGGTGCGGCTCCTATTGCCAAAGCTCCCTACAGACTTGCACCTGCAGAAATGCAGGAAATGTCAAAGCAGTTGCAAGAGCTGTTAGAGAAGGGTTTTATACGACCGAGTTCATCTCCGTGGGGTGCACCTGTCTTATTCGTTAAGAAGAAAGACGGAACTTTTCGAATGTGCATTGATTACCGCGAGTTGAACAAAGTCACAATAAAGAATAAGTATCCTCTGCCCAGAATTGATGATCTATTTGATCAGCTACAAGGAGCCAGCTACTTTTCGAAAATAGATCTCCGTTCTGGGTATCATCAGTTAAAAGTCAGAGAAGAAGATATTCCAAAGACAGCCTTCCGTACAAGATACGGTCATTACGAATTTCTCGTGATGCCGTTCGGCTTGACAAATGCACCAGCGGCGTTCATGGACCTCATGAATCGCGTGTGCAGACCTATGTTGGATAAATCAGTTATCGTATTCATAGACGATATTCTGATTTACTCCAAAACGGAGGCTGATCATTCTATTCATCTGCGGCAGTTGCTAGAGTTATTGAGAAAAGAAAGACTCTATGCAAAGTTTTCTAAGTGCGAATTCTGGCTCAGACAGTTATAATATCTATTATATAAGTCTTGAGCTGTTTCCTTAACTATTCTATGATTCACCTCAGAATTTGAAATTCTATCTTAATTCTTATAGATCCAGTTCCTTGGCCATGTTGTTTCTGGCGAAGGAATTTCCGTTGATCCTTCAAAAGTCGAGGCTGTTCAGAAGTGGCAAACACCTCGCAATGCCTCAGAGATAAGAAGTTTCCTTGGATTGGCCGGTTATTATCGGCGATTCATAAAGGACTTCTCAAAGATTGCTGTACCGCTTACAATGCTAACACGAAAGAATACTCCTTTCGTTTGGTCAGATAAACAGCAAGAGGCATTTAACATTCTGAAGCAAAAGCTTATTCAAGCGCCGATTCTAGCCTTGCCAGAAGGTAATGACGATTTCGTTGTTTACAGCGACGCTTCTGGTACTGGCTTAGGATGTGTTCTTATGCAAAGGGGAAAAGTAATTGCCTACGCTTCAAGGCAATTAAAAGAATATGAGAAGAATGCACCAACTCATGACCTTGAGTTGGCTGCCGTTACCTTTGCTTTAAAAATCTGGCGTCACTATCTATATGGGACTCGGTGTCAGCTCTACACCGATCATAAGAGTCTCAAATATCTTTTCACTCAAAAAGATCTTAACATGAAACAGCGTCGATCCTTGGAGCTTATCAAGGATTATGATTGCGAGATCTTATATCATCCCGGCAAAGCAAATGTTGTCGCGGATGCGTTGAGTAGAAAGGTATATCCAGAAAAGTGCTGTTATGCCCTAACTCCAGTTATATTCTCTTCTGATCTTATTGAAGATATTCGAGTTGCTCAAACTGAAGCGCTGAAAGAAGAGAACATAGATTCTGAAAATCTAAAAGGGCAACTACAATTTCTAACTCTGAACCATTTGAGACTTCACTGTCTTAAGGGAAACCGAATCTGGGTTCCTAAATATGGTTCTATTCGTAGCACTCTTCTGTCCGAAGCTCATCAGTCCAAGTTATCTATTCATCCTGGCAGTTCAAAGATGTATTTTGATCTGAAAGCTGACTACTGGTGGCCAGGAATGAAGAAAGATATCGGTAAGTGTGTTGAAAACTGCAGAGTCTGTCAGATGGTTAAGGCAGAACATCAGAAACCCTTCGGGGATATGCAACCACTGCCAGTTCCTGAATGGAAGTGGGAGCATATAACAATGGACTTCATTACGAAGTTGCCTAAGACCAAAAGACAGCACGACTCCATCTGGGTAGTCGTGGATCGATTAACGAAATCAGCACATTTTATTCCGATGAAAGAAACTTGTTCTCTCGATAGATTGGCGCAGTTGTACATCACAGAAATTATTTCTCGTCACGGTGTGCCAAAGTCTATCGTTTCTGATCGTGATAGTCGCTTCACATCCAGATTCTGGCAAGCATTACAAGAAGGGATGGGTACTCGGATTTCTATGAGTACTGCTTATCATCCAAATGCAGATGGCCAGAGTGAGCGTACTATCTTAACTCTAGAAGATATGCTTCGTGCCTGCATTCTTGATCTAGGTGGTAACTGGGATGACCACTTGCCGTTGGTCGAATTCTCATATAATAACAGTTATCATTCAACAATCAAGATGGCTCCTTTTGAAGCCTTGTACGGTCGAAAGTGCAGAACTCCTACCTGTTGGCGCGAAACAGGTGAATCGCCAATAGCGGGTCCTGCCCTTCTACAGTTGACTCACGAAAAGATTCAACTCGTTAGAAGGAATATTCTTGAAGCTCAAAGCAGGCAGAAATCATATTATGACAATCGGCATAGATCAATCAGTTTTGGAGTTAACGATTGGGTGATGCTGAAAGTATCCCCAATGAAGAATGTGGTGCGGTTCATTAAAAGAAACAAGTTAGCTCCGAGATTTATTGGTCCGTTCAAGATTGTGGAAAAGATTGGAAATCAATCTTATCGTCTTGATCTACCAGCGGACTTAGCTGGAATACATCCTGTATTCCATGTCAGCCATCTGAGAAAGAGTTTAGCAGATGAAAGAGAAGTACAGTTAGCACATGTTAACTTGCAGATTGATGAGAAGCTTCGCGTGGTTGAAGAGCCAGAACGTATTCTGGACTCGAAGACCAAAAAGCTTCGGAATAAAGAGATACAGATGGTGCTCGTCCAGTGGAAACACCACAAAGGTTCGCATCAGTCTTGGGAATCGAGAGATGTTATGAAAGCTACATATCCTGGTCTGTTCGAATCTAGCTAACTTCGGGGACGAAGTTTGTGCGTGGTGGAGCCCATTCTGTAACAACCTAATTTTGATCTAGTCATAAATTCAGTAATATTTTGAACCGATAATGTAATGCTTGAATGTTAAGATAATAAT
>JAANYP010002224.1:4264-18439 GCA_020465985.1 Centrapalus pauciflorus | reverse complement strand
AAGCGCTTATGAATGATGGAGCGATTCTGTGTATAGCATGCTGTTGATACGGCTTCGGCCCACAAGAACGGAGGTAGCTTTGAGTATGTGAGCATTGTACGAGCGGCTTCTACTAGCGTACGGTTACGCCTTTCCACGATCCCGTTTTGTTGAGGTGTTCTAGCAGCAGAGTATTGATGTTGAATCCCCTTGGATCGAAGGAAGCCCTCTACTACCGAGTTCTTGAACTCCGTGCCGTTATCTGATCTGATTGATTGTACTGACAGCTGCTGTTGGGTCTCGACACTTTTGATAAAATCAATGATTTCTTGAGCTGTCTCGTCCTTGGAACGCAAGAACCTGACCCAGGTATATCGAGAATAATCATCAACGATAACCAACACATATCGTTTTCCATTTATGCTTTGAGTTCTCATCGGTCCGCATAAATCCATATGAAGTAACTCCAAAACTCTTTTTGTTGATGTTTCGGGCTTTGGTTTGTGAGATGATCGTTTCATTTTTCCTTTCTCACATGCTCCGCAAAGATGGTCCTTTTCGTAGCGCAACTCAGGAAGTCCTTTGACCAATTGCTTCGCAGCCAGCTTGTTTATGTTATCAAAATTCAAATGGGATAATCTTCGATGCCACAACCAAGAGTCTTTTGACGAGGCTTTTGATAGTAGGCAAATGTTATCCTTCACCACAAGCTTAGATACGTCAATGGTGTAAATGTTAGATTTTCGGGAACCAGTCAAGATTTCTTTTCCATCTATGTTCTTAACACTGCAGTTCTTAGCCCTAAATGTTACTTCTAGTCCTTTGTCGCAGAGTTGTCCTATGCTAAAAAGATTATGAGATAACCCTTCAACATAGTCAACGTCCTTGATGACCAGATTATTTAGAACTAAGTCCCCGTATCCTTTTATTTGAGCCTGATGGTTGTTCCCGAATTTCACAGTTCCGCAGTACTGTTCAACAACGTTGGACAGCAATTCTCTTCTTCCTGTCATATGCTTGGAGCAACCCGAATCCATATACCAAATGGACATAGCCTGAAAAACACATAAATTCATATAATGAAACTATATGTATTCAAACACATCCATTTTTTAATTCACAATCAAACCGTGTTCTGAACCGAGATGTTCAGAAAACATGATGAGTTAAGACTGGGTCCTAGGCTGTGTGCACAGAAGCCAAACGTGTCGGTTTAAGCACAACCGACAAGCAAAAGAACAGGTCCTAGTCTAAGGTAACTAGAAGCCATTTCTTTGAAGCACGGGTCTTGATCAGAAGTAACCAAGAACCATCTGCATTAAGGTCACACAACCTTGGGTACCCACCTCAATATGGGTCCCTTTTTGTTAGGAATTCCAGATTTATATGGCACGTGTACAGATTTAGAAACCCAACTAGCATTTGTGTGTGGTCTAGATGCACAACCCTTTGGAATCCATTGAAGATTGGATTTATTGGGTTTTGGAACCTTAGGCGCTGAAATTGCCTTCGGTTTTTGTCTTGATGAGACCTTCTTGACCGTTGCTTTGGTTTTGGGCCTTGGCAACAGACATGTCTCAACTTTGTTTGTGGCCGATGATGCACTCTTTTTAGTTTTCTTTTTCCGAATACGTTTAACAGGATAAGGCACAAAAGCATTCATTTCAGGAACCTGTCGTCTATATTTAGTTGGACATAGATTAAACAAATCCTTGAAAGAGTACTTTAATGAAATAGTAGAATTCGGTACATCATTACAAACATTGTCACACACTTGGTTACACAGATTGTCTTTAGAGATTACAGACATCCTATCTCTAGAAACAAATTCACATGGCATTAAAGCCTTCTTCACAAAAAAACTTGAAAAATCCTGCATGGTGGTTTTTGGGACTCTCCTTATATGATCTGTAGGAACAAAACGATTAGAGTCAGTAAGCATGGAAGATTTAGACTTGACAGACTTTTCTTTTTGGAGGTGAGTGGGTTTCTTAAAAGACTTGGATTTTATCTGAGTCTTTTTAGAAACCTCATTCTTGAAAGCATTTGTGCACTCAGCTTTGACAAAGATAGAAGAAGTTTCAGCTGTAGCCTTACCTTTATCTGATGACATACATGGAATTTTTAGAGAATGAGAAAGTGTTTGTTGTTTTGAAAGATCTTTCAATCGTTGTGAAACTATTTCAAAATTTTCTCTGTAGACAGTGACTTCCACAGTTTGTTGAAAAGATTGATTTATCAATTCTTCTTCTCTCTTAAAAAGAGCATCTTGAAGATCAAGTGCTTTTCTTGAGACGACTTCAATTCCTTTTCTAAAACAATGATTTGTTGTTGAAGAACTTTTGCAGGAATATAAAGTTGAGGATTTGATTTTTCAGTTTCAGTGTTCAATTCAGTTTCTGAATAAGTTGACGAGAGATCTTCCTCTAAAGTGGGTACTCTAGAAGAATAACTCTCGTTAAGTTCTTCATAATGAAAAGAAATTTCTTTATCTTTACGCGCAACACGTTTCTCATTTTCTTGGTTTAAAACTTCTTTTGATGACTAAAAAAAGAAAGATTTAATACCGGCTCCCATATAATTCATGTCATAAAATACAGGTAAGACATTTTGTGCTTTTTCCAAATATTTAGGATTTTTAAAACCAATTCCCTGTTTAGAATGGTAAAACCTAGTTTCTTTGGGCTGATTTAAATGGATAGTTTGTTCTGTTTGACCCCTTTTCAAAAATGCATCGTCAAGGGTCTTATTCTTGCGTACAAACTTATCCTTTCTTCTTCAATCATTTTGTATTTTTCTAAACTGTCTATATTTTCCATATTTACCACATCTAATTGTTTTGTAAGAACAGAAATTTCTTCTTTTAAAGAGAGTTTTTCTTTTGAAAGCGTTTCCATGCAAGATTCAATGTATATATTCCTATCCTGAACATCTACTTTTTCTATCAACATCTGTTTTATAACATTATGATTAGTTAACCATTTTGCATGATATAATTCAGATGATTCTTTCAAAATATGAGCTTGATGTTCCGCCTGGACACACTTTGCAGTTTCAGCTTTTAATCTATCTTGTAGATCAAGTATTTGTGTGTGTAGTGTACATTCATTATCTACAAATAATTTATTTACATGTGCAGGAATGTAATAGGAATATACCTCACTGGACTCTGAGCCGGATGTGGAGCATTCGGGATCGTCGGTTGTAGCCATCAGACATGCTGGTGGATGTTTCATTGTCTTCCCCTCAGCAGCAGTGTCTGAATTTGCAGCAGTGACATCAGCACAAATCTCCAACCCCTGACGATCAACCATATAGCAATTTTTGCCATTGTCATCCTCGTCGTCAGAATCTTCAGCATCCCAGTAATCCTCCTGGGCGACGAGGGCCAATGCATCCGACTTCTTCTTTGCAGCCTCGAGCTTTCTTTCGTAATATGCAACGTCTCTCTCAAAATTGTTCTTGCATTCCCTAGCAAAGTGGCCCGGTTTGCCACATTTGTAGCAGAGACGTTCATCAGTAGCCTTTGGCTCGTCTGCTCTTGGCTTCTCCTCTCTTCTTTCCGCCGGCCTCTTGTCGGCCCGGCGGTGCTCACGGCTGTCATCACGCCTCCTTTCCCGGCGGTCATCCCGACGATCATCCCTACGATCGTCCCGCCTGTCCTCTCTCCTTTCCTCTCTCCTGTCATCTCGCCTTTCGTCACGCCTGTCATAACGGCGATCATCGCGATAGTCGCGTCTGTCATCATACCGGCGATCGTCTCTATCATTTCTGCGGTAGTCGTCCCTGCGATAGTCATCGCGTCTGTCATCCCTTCTATCATCGGAGTACCTCCGAGGACCAGTGTCATATCGGAGTTGGTTGTTGGTCTTGTTGGAGAACCGTCGTTGTTGGAGACGGTTGGTCCACAAGGCAATCTGTTCTTGAATCGTGGCTTCCTCCTCATCATAGACCTCACGCGGAGGGGAAGCATACCTGTACTGAGATGATGAAGACCCAGGAGCAAAAGATGGTGTCGGAATCTGCGTGTTTGTGATCAAGGCTAGGGAATCATTTGGTTTCAACCCTGTGTTGGCTGATAGCAGTAGAGAGGCCAATTGAGTTGCCATCAGCTTCTGTTGATCCACATCGCCTTGATATTTCTTAAGCTCCTTAAAGACGACATTTATAGATACCTCAGGGATGTTCAAGACTCTCTTCGTTGCCCTACATGCAAGTTGCCACTCGGGGGCTAAGGCGGCAAAGAATTGGATGTTTATGTCATCCCGATCCTTTTTGATGTGCAGTTTATTCAATTCATTAAGGACTGCACAAAACCTGGTAAACGTGGATTGCAGAGATTCCCCGTCTTTGGCGCGGAATTCTGAAAACTTTGCCTTTGCCTCTTCAATTTTGGCACGGTCATCAAGATCTGCCCCCAGCATTTGGATTTCCAGCTCGTCCCACATTTCTTTTGCAGACATTTTACTGTCTACACCTACCAGAATATCAGTGGGGAGGGCTTGATAGATCAGATATTCTGCCCTCTTATCAGCATGCTGGCGATCCCTTTCGGCGTCATTTGCCAGCTCTCTTTCGACTTTGGAGGCTAGGACAGGAGGATCAGCCTCGGGTCTGGCAGCAATTTCTCTGTAGTAGATGACGGGCCCTTCGGATATTGATTGAAGCATCATATTCCCGAGAGGTTGCATTCCGACGAATTTCAGGAACCGGGCTTTCCATTGTTCGTATTCATCAGGATAGAGAACAGGTGGTCTGTTCTCAGATCCGAGTACAAGAGCTTCACGAGACATTATGAGTATAGGTGCTGATTGAGAATGTGGAGATCTTAGAGGTGGAAACTGAGTACAGATGGGTTGGACTGAAAACAGAGTGTTCTGAATTCGGGTGATGAGTTCGGATGAACAGTGATTCGGATGGGTAGATTTCGGATGACTGTACTTCGGATATGCCAGTTTCGGATGAATAGTAATCCGGATGATGGTCCAAATTCGGATATGTGTCGTAATTCGGATGAGCTTTTCGGATGACCTAAGTTCGGATGGACCTATGGACCGAAATCGGATGAACCGAATTCGGATGAACAGTGAAATGGCCGAAATTTGATGGTTCCGAAATAGGGACAGAAGACCGAATTCGGATGGTCCGAAATGGTGTGGTCCGTAATTAAAAAAATTTAAGAACAAGTCCCAATAAGTAAAAAATGGAAAGCCTTTCCTGAACTTCGGATGGTCCGAAGTTCGGATTGGACCGAATTAAGGTCCGAAATTGGCTTAGTGGGTGTCCGAAATACACCTAAGTGTGGTCCGAATTAGGATGGTTGTGGGGTCCGAATTTGGTGCCTATATGGTCCGAAATGCTACAGTATATAATCCGAAATACAGCAGGTTTTTACGATTTTCTAAGGCAGAATAGACAAAAATCGATTTTTATCAGTTTTGATGCCTAAAAAACAGTTCTAAATGATTTATAAACTATTTTAAACACTTTTGGTAGTTTAAAACAACCTAGAAAACACTTAAAACTAGCATGAACACATGAAAAACCCACTTAAAAAACCCATATTTTCAAGCTTCAAAATGGTCGATTCTTGATGATTTTAACAAAGATATGGAAGTAAATGAGTTTAAAATCAGTATATAATGATAATGTGATGTTTATAGAACCATTATAACAGAAGAAACTCGAAAAACCATGGAAAATGAAGATCTAACCGGTTGAATATTGAAGAACTTCGAAGAACATGCACAACCCAGCAGATTCCGTAAGTAATCAGTTGAAATCCACCCCTCTGAGCTCTGATACCAATTGTTAATATGAAATCCCGTATATATTCAGCACCTTGACGTTTTTCTCATCAAACACATGAAGAAACACGCTCAATAAATGTGTTTTTAATAAGAAAGAAGACAATATGAATGTTGGTGAATATGGAAGAACAGTGGCGGCTCCAAGAGAAGATTCAAATGTAGGTCAACCGTGTATTGTCAAAAAGCAACCCTAGGAGCCTTTATAGGCTCATTTAATTAACTTACAAGACTTGGCAACAATGGCCCCTACACTATTACATAAGAAAGAAATTACATAGAAATAAATACAAGACACATTACAATGTTAATAAATATTACAAAATAACTCCTAGGATCGAAATAATTAATCTAACAATAGGCACGTGTATAAAACAAATACTTATTCAAAATCAAGTTTTATGTATTTAATTACATAATTGATATTCTTACTCCCTATTTTAGGCTTTTTGACCCGAAAATAATGAAAAGTAACAAAATTCCTACGCAAAACCCTCACAAAATTTAACAATTTGCGACCGACTTGCGACGGACCTAAACTTATTATTTTAAAAAAATAAGCGGCTATCATTAAAAATCACGCGTACTCACAACGACACACTAATATATGCATTCTTAAAGGCATAAAAATTTTTAAAATTTAAATTACGAGAACTCGTATACGTGTTTTCTTCATTAACAACGAATCATAAACTTTGTAACGTATATAAAACAAATACAAATGTACAAGAACGTATCTATAGGCACGTGTATAAGACAAATACTTATTCAAAATCAAGTTTTATGAATTTAATTACATAATTGATATTCTTACTCCCTATTTTAGGGTTTTTGACCCGAAAATAATGAAAAGAAACAAAATTCCGTCGCAAATACCTCACAAAATTTAACAATTTGCGACAGAGTTGCGACGTACCTAAACTTATAATTTAAAAAAAAAAATCGGCTATCATTAAAAATCACGCGTACTCACAACGACACACTAATATATGCATTCTTAATGGCATAAAAAATTTTAACATTTAAAATACGAGAACTCATATACGTGTTTCTTCATTAACAACGAATCATAAACTTTGTAACGTATATAAAACAAATACAAATGTACGCGACGTATCTATAGGCACGTGTATAAAACAAATACTTATTCAAAATCAAGTTTTATGCATTTAATTACATAATTCATATTCTTACTCGCTATTTTAGCCTTTTTGACCCGAAAATAATGTAAAGAAACAAAATTCCGTCGCAAATCACTCACAAAATTTATCAATTTGCAATAGATTTGCGACGGACCTAAACTTGTTATTTTTTGAAAAAAACAGGCTATCATTAAAAATCATGCGTACTGACTACGACACACTAATTTATGCATTCTTAAAGGCATAAAAAATTTTAAAATTTAAATTAGGAGAACTCGTCTACGTGTTTTCTTCATTAACAACGAATCATAAACTTTGTAACGTATATAAAACAAATACAAATGTACACGAACGTATCTATAGGCACGTGTATAAAACAAATACTTATTCAAAATCAAGTTTTATGTATTTAATTGCATAATTGATATTCTTTCTCCCAATTTTAGGCTTTTTGACCCGAAAATAATGAAAAGAAACAAAATTCGGTCGCAAATCCCTCAGAAAATTTAACAATTTGCGACCGACTTGCGACGGACCTAAACTTATTATTTTTAAAAAAAATCGGCTATCATTAAAAATCACGCGTACTCACAACGACACACTAATATATGCATTCTTAAAGGCATAAAAATTTTTAAAAGTTAAATTACGAGAACTCGTATACGTGTTTTCTTCATTAACAACGAATCATAAACTTTGTAACGTATATAAAACAAATACAAATGTACACGAGCGAATCTATAGGCACGTGTATAAAACAAATACTTATTCAAAATCAAGTTTTATGTATTTAATTACATAATTGATATTCTTACTCCTTATTTTAGACTTTTTGACCCGAAAATAATGAAAAGAAACAAAATTCCTACGCAAAACCCTCACAAAATTTAACAATTTGCGACCGACTTGCGACGGACCTAAACTTATTATTTTAAAAAAATAAGCGGCTATCATTAAAAATCACGCGTACTCACAACGACACACTAATATATGCATTCTTAAAGGCATAAAAATTTTTAAAATTTAAATTACGAGAACTCGTATACGTGTTTTCTTCATTAACAACGAATCATAAACTTTGTAACGTATATAAAACAAATACAAATGTACACGAGCGAATCTATAGGCACGTGTATAAAACAAATACTTATTCAAAATCAAGTTTTATGTATTTAATTACATAATTGATATTCTTACTCCCTATTTTAGGCTTTTTGACCCGAAAATAATGAAAAGAAACAAAATTCCTACGCAAATCCCTATAAAATTTTACAATTTGCGACCGACTTTCGACGGACCTAAACTAATTATTTTTTAAAAAAAAGCGGCTATCATTAAAAATCACGCGTACTAACAACGACACACTAATATATGCATTCTTAAAGGCATAAAAATTTTTAAAAGTTAAATTACGAGAACTCGTATACGTGTTTTCTTCATTAACAACGAATCATAAACTTTGTAACGTATATAAAACAAATACAAATGTTCACGAACGTATCTATGGGCACGTGTATAAGACAAATACTTATTCAAAATCAAGTTTTATGAATTTAATTACATAATTGATATTCTTACTCCCTATTTTAGGGTTTTTGACCCGAAAATAATGAAAAGAAACAAAATTCCGTCGCAAATCCCTCACAAAATTTAACAATTTGCAACAGACTTGCGACGGACCTTAACTTATTATTTTTAAAAAAAAGCGGCTATCATTAAAAATCACGCGTACTCACAACGACACACTAATATATGCATTCTTAAAGGCATAAAAAATTTTAAAATTTAAATTACGAGAACTCGTATACGTGTTTTCTTCATTAACAACGAATCATAAACTTTGTAACGTATATAAAACAAATACAAATGTACACGAACGTATCTATAGGCACGTGTATAAGACAAATACTTATTCAAAATCAAGTTTTATGATTTTAATTACATAATTGATATTCTTACTCCCTATTTTAGGCTTTTTGACCCGAAAATAATGTAAAGAAACAAAATTCCGTCGCAAATCACTCACAAAATTTATCAATTTGCAATAGATTTGCGACGGACCTAAACTTGTTATTTTTTGAAAAAAACAGGCTATCATTAAAAATCATGCGACGACACAAATTTATGCATTCTTAAAGGCATAAAAAATTTTAAAATTTAAATTAGGAGAACTCGTCTACGTGTTTTCTTCATTAACAACGAATCATAAACTTTGTAACGTATATAAAACAAATACAAATGTACACGAACGTATCTATAGGCACGTGTATAAAACAAATACTTATTCAAAATCAAGTGTTATGTATTTAATTGCATAATTGATATTCTTTCTCCCTATTTTAGGCTTTTTGACCCGAAAATAATGAAAAGAAACAAAATTCCGTCGCAAATCCCTCACAAAATTTAACAATTTGCGACAGACTTGCGACGAACCTAAACTTATTATTGTTTAAAAAAATCGGCTATCATTAAAAATCACGCGTACTCACAACCACACACTAATATATGCATTCTTAAAGGCATAAAAATTTTTAAAATTTAAAATACGAGAACTCATATACGTGTTTCTTCATTAACAACGAATCATAAACTTTGTAACGTATATAAAACAAATACAAATGTACGCGACGTATCTATAGGCAAGTGTATAAAACAAATACTTATTCAAAATCAAGTTTTATGCATTTAATTACATAATTGATATTCTTACTCGCTATTTTAGACTTTTTGACCCGAAAATAATGTAAAGAAACAAAATTCCGTCGCAAATCACTCACAAAATTTATCAATTTGCAATAGATTTGCGACGGACCTAAACTTGTTATTTTTTGAAAAAAACAGGCTATCATTAAAAATCATGCGTACTCACTACGACACACTAATATATGCATTCTTAAAGGCATAAAAATTTTTAAAATTTAAATTACGAGAACTCGTATACCTGTTTTCTTCATTAACAACGAATCATAAACTTTGTAACGTATATAAAACAAATACAAATGTACACAAACGTATCTATAGGCACGTGTACAAAACAAATACTTATTCAAAATCAAGTTTTATGTATTTAATTGCATAATTGATATTCTTTCTCCCTATTTTAGGCTTTTTGACCCGAAAATAATGAAAAGAAATAAAATTCTGTCGCAAATCCCTCACAAAATTTAACAATTTGCCACAGACTTGCGACGGACCTAAACTTATTATTTTTAAAAAAATCGGCTATCATTAAAAATCACGCGTACTCACAACGACACACTAATATATCCATTCTTAAAGGCATAAAAATTTTAAAATTTGAATTACGAGAACTCCTATACGTGTTTCTTCATTAACAACGAATCATAAACTTTGTAACGTATATAAAACAAATACAAATGTACGCGACGTATCTATAGGCACGTGTATAAGACAAATACTTATTCAAAATCAAGTTTTATGAATTTAATTACATAATTGATATTCTTACTCCCTATTTTAGGCTTTTTGACCCGAAAATAATGTAAAGAAACAAAATTCCATCGCAAATCACTCAAAAAATTTATCAATTTGCAATAGATTTGCGACGGACCTAAACTTGTTATTTTTTGAAAAAAAACAGGCTATCATTAAAAATTATGCGTACTCACTACGACACACTAATATATGCATTCTTAAAGGCATAAAAATTTTTAAAATTTAATTACGAGAACTCGTATACGTGTTTTCTTCATTAACAACGAATCATAAACTTTGTAACGTATATAAAACAAATACAAATGTACACGAACGTATCTATAGGCACGTGTATAACACAAATACTTATTCAAAGTCAAGTGTTATGTATTTAATTGCATAATTGATATTCTTTCTCCCTATTTTAGGATTTTTGACCCGAAAATAATGAAAAGAAACAAAATTCCGTCGCAAATCCCTCACAAAATTTAACAATTTGCGACAGACTTGCGACGGACCTAAACTTATTATTTTTTAAAAAAATCGGCTATCATTAAAAATCACGCGTACTCACAACGACACACTAATATATGCATTCTTAAAGGCATAAAAATTTTAAAATTTAAAATACGAGAACTCATATACGTGTTTCTTCATTAACAACGAATCATAAACTTTGTAACGTATATAAAACAAATACAAATGTACGCGACGTATCTATAGGCACGTGTATAAAACAAATACTTATTCAAAATCAAGTTTTATGCATTTAATTACATAATTGATATTCTTACTCGCTATTTTAGCCTTTTTGACCCGAAAATAATGTAAAGAAACAAAATTCCGTCGCAAATCACTCACAAAATTTATCAATTTGCAATAGATTTGCGACGGACCTAAACTTGTTATTTTTTGAAAAAAACAGGCTATCATTAAAAATCATGCGTACTCACTACGACACACTAATTTATGCATTCTTAAAGGCATAAAAAATTTTAAAATTTAAATTAGGAGAACTCGTCTACGTGTTTTCTTCATTAACAACGAATCATAAACTTTGTAACGTATATAAAACAAATACAAATGTACACGAACGTATCTATAGGCACGTGTATAAAACAAATACTTATTCAAAATCAAGTTTTATGTATTTAATTGCATAATTGATATTCTTTCTCCCTATTTTAGGCTTTTTGACCCGAAAATAATGAAAAGAAATAAAATTCCGTCGCAAATCCCTCACAAAATTTAACAATTTGCCACAGACTTGCGACGGACCTAAACTTATTATTCTTGAAAAAATCGGCTATCATTAAAAATCACGCGTACTCACTACGACACACTAATATATCCATTCTTAAAGGCATAAAAACTTTAAAATTTGAATTACTAGAACTCCTATACGTGTTTCTTCATTAACAACGAATCATAAACTTTGTAACGTATATAAAACAAATACAAATGTACGCGACGTATCTATAGGCATGTGTAAAAGACAAATACTTATTCAAAATCAAGTTTTCTGAATTTAATTACATAATTGATATTCTTACTCCCTATTTTAGGCTTTTTGACCCGAAAATAATGTAAAGAAACAAAATTCCGTCGCAAATCACTCAAAAAATTTATCAATTTGCAATAGATTTGCGACGGACCTAAACTTGTTATTTTTTGAAAAAAACAGGCTATCATTAAAAATCATGCGTACTCACTACGACACACTAATATATGCATTCTTAAAGGCATAAAAATTTTTAAAATTTAAATTACGAGAACTCGTATACATGTTTTCTTCATTAACAACGAATCATAAACTTTGTAACGTATATAAAACAAATACAAATGTACACAAACGTATCTATAGGCACGTGTACAAAACAAATACTTATTCAAAATCAAGTTTTATGTATTTAATTGCATAATTGATATTCTTTCTCCCTATTTTAGGCTTTTTGACCCGAAAATAATGAAAAGAAATAAAATTCTGTCGCAAATCCCTCACAAAATTTAACAATTTGCCACAGACTTGCGACGGACCTAAACTTATTATTTTTAAAAAAATCGGCTATCATTAAAAATCACGCGTACTCTCAACGACACACTAATATATCCTTTCTTAAAGGCATAAAAATTTTAAAATTTGAATTACTAGAACTCCTATACGTGTTTCTTCATTAACAACGAATCATAAACTTTGTAACGTATATAAAAAAATACAAATGTACGCGACGTATCTATAGGCACGTGTATAAGACAAATACTTATTCAAAATCAAGTTTTATGAATTTAATTACATAATTGATATTCTTACTCCCTATTTTAGGCTTTTTGACCCGAAAATAATGTAAAGAAACAAAATTCCATCGCAAATCACTCACAAAATTTATCAATTTGCAATAGATTTGCGACGGACCTAAACTTGTTATTTTTTGAAAAAAACAGGCTATCATTAAAAATCATGCGTACTCACTACGACACACTAATATATGCATTCTTAAAGGCATAAAAATTTTTAAAATTTAAATTACGAGAACTCATATACGTGTTTTCTTCATTAACAACGAATCATAAACTTTGTAACGTATATAAAACAAATACAAATGTACACGAACGTATCTATAGGCACGTGTACAAAACAAATACTTATTCAAAATCAAGTTTTATGTATTTAATTGCATAATTGGTATTCTTTCTCCCTATTTTAGGCTTTTTGACCCGAAAATAATGAAAAGAAATAAAATTCCGTCGCAAATCCCTCACAAAATTTAACAATTTGCCACAGACTTGCGACGGACCTAAACTTATTATTTTTAAAAAAATCGGCTATCATTAAAAATCACGCGTACTCACAACGACACACTAATATATCCATTCTTAAAGGCATAAAAATTTTAAAATTTGAATTACTAGAACTCCTATACGTGTTTCTTCAGTAACAACGAATCATAAACTTTGTAACGTATATAAAAAAAATACAAATGTACGCGACGTATCTATAGGCACGTGTATAAGACAAATACTTATTGAAAATCAAGTTTTATGAATTTAATTACATAATTGATATTCTTACTCCCTATTTTAGGCTTTTTGACCCGAAAATAATGTAAAGAAACAAAATTCCGTCGCAAATCACTCACAAAATTTATCAATTTGCAATAGATTTGCGACGGACCTAAACTTGTTATTTTTTGAAAAAAACAGGCTATCATTAAAAATCATGCGTACTCACTACGACACACTAATATATGCATTCTTAAAGGCATAAAAATTTTTAAAATTTAAATTACGAGAACTCGTATACCTGTTTTCTTCATTAACAACGAATCATAAACTTTGTAACGTATATAAAACAAATACAAATGTACACGAACGTATCTATAGGCACGTGTACAAAACAAATACTTATTCAAAATCAAGTTTTATGTATTTAATTGCATAATTGGTATTCTTTCTCCCTATTTTAGGCTTTTTGACCCGAAAATAATGAAAAGAAATAAAATTCCGTCGCAAATCCCTCACAAAATTTAACAATTTGCCACAGACTTGCGACGGACCTAAACTTATTATTTTTAAAAAAATCGGCTATCATTAAAAATCACGCGTACTCACAACGACACACTAATATATCCATTCTTAAAGGCATAAAAATTTTAAAATTTGAATTACTAGAACTCCTATACGTGTTTATTCATTAACAACGAATCATAAACTTTGTAACGTATATAAAAAAATACAAATGTACGCGACGTATCTATAGGCACGTGTATAAGACAAATACTTATTCAAAATCAAGTTTTATGAATTTAATTACA
>JAANYP010002223.1:90626-126813 GCA_020465985.1 Centrapalus pauciflorus | reverse complement strand
ACAAGTTCAAAGACAAGTTCTAGAATAAGTTCAAAGGCCTAGATTCGAACTTAATGGTGGACAAGTTCGTGGGCTTGGGCCTTCTCGAACTTGTCCATGCCAAGTTCGAAGTTAAGGCCTATAATTAAGAGTTAATCAGTTTTGATTAAGGATCTTAGCAGAAATTAGTATTCGGGCGATTACTAACTTGCAGAGAGTTTTCAATGTGTTCTTGGAGAGAATCACTTGTCGGGACGTTCGAGTTTACGTCTATCATCGTGTGTGTCTACGTGTTTCAAGGTGTGTGATCAATCTCATTAAGCCACTAACGAGGATCCGCACCGTTGGACGGTGTCCGCGTCAAGATTGGATCCCCTATGTAGGTGACCTTACATTAAGGGTACACTTGTTATGTTATTTCATCATTAGTGAATAATAAAACACTATCCCAACATCTCAATGCTTTAAAATCTGCTATATACACAGAATGTATGTTGTGTAGGAGTCTAAGCGCTTCAAGGTTGATCAAAATTTATGTGCGCGGTGTGTTACCACGCTATGCCATGCTCTTATGGTCATTGGGGATTGATAATTGATGCTAAAATGCACAAATTTGCTCAAAATAGTATTAACTATTTCCGCTATCGACAGTTCAACGAATAACATTGCTTTGGATGATGATAGCGCACACACACATAAGTGGGGTAGGCTAGCTACTAGTAAGTTATGTGGGTTTCATCGGAGTATTCTCCGCTCTACTTCCTGTTCTGTCATAATGTAAATAGCACAATAATATAGCTAAGACTGCCACCCAATCATTGAACAATAGTATTAGTGCGAAGCTTCACAATAGAATAACTATGAAATGCTGAGAGTATAGAATAAGTCATGCTAGTATGCCAAATTTAAGATGATTCAGAAATCATGTCGTGCAACTTATCTAAGCTACATAGAGTTAAAAGAATTCCAAATGAATGCTATGTTGCAACATAAGTCCCAGATTACATAACATGCAATTATAAAGTAAAATCTACAACTCACATATCATGTTTAATATGCGCTTTGCTCTGTTTAACTTTATCAGCTATATATGTGCTCCAGCTCCGCTTTAGTCTCAACCTAATTATAGTGGAGTGAAACTACATCCTGAATTATATCACGGGAATAGATACACTTTCCACTTTCGTTTGCCTGTGCTTTAGCTCATTTACTCTGATATTGAATGCCTTTAGTTCATTATATGCTTATCTTGTTAATGATGTCATTTTAAAATGAACATCAGATTCTGGATCATTATAATATTCATCTCTGTGTTTTAGTTGTTAATCTTAATGATTTTGTAGCTTAAGCATATGTATTTGATCTTATATTACATGCTTTTGTATGCTACCGTGTTAATGTTTCGTGACCGAGAGACTTAAAGTCTTTAGGTCGAGTACTTAGAATTTGGCTATATTGTCAGGAAATTCTTTAAAGTCTCTCTGTCTTAAGAATAGAGAGTCTTTAAGTCTTATTATCCATTACTATAGAGAGACTTAAAGTCTTTAGGTCTAAGGTAAAACAAATAACAGAACCATGTCAAGCTAGCACACTCCTATACTTGCAACCATATTGAGCCAAGCCACCCTTCACACTATGCAAAGGCTCTCAACCCCCCCCCCCCCCCCAGTCTTATAGTCTTGAGGTCTCTCCATAGCCAAGCCACACTGAAGCTTCAAGAGTTGGAGTCCCTCATCCAAGGCCCTTTGGCCGAGGCTAAGTTTCGATATAGGCCATACTCGGCCAAAGCAAAGCCCAACTTAGAGCCGAGACTATAAGTCTTGGACCTATCACCCTAAACAAATTTAAATTCGCTAGATTATTCCAATTAAGTTATAGATATATGTTTCTATGTGTTCATTTAGACGTTTGCAACACTTGAGGTTTTTAAACACTCTTGCATGCGAAATGGTCCCTGTACCATAGAACACACACACACACACACAACACACGGTGAGTTCAAATGATGAATTTAAACATATATTAAATGTTTTCTTTGTACATTCATGTTGGTCTTGGATTCTTGATCACGGTTATCAGATTTTCATGAAAAATTGATGAGAATTCACCTTGAAATCTTAAAGAGAAGTAGAGATATGGACACTGTGTGTTTGTAGGTGTTTTTCAGAATTATGAGATGATGAATTTATGATTCATCAATTGTCACTATTTCTGTTTAATTAATAATTATTTGCCAAATTTGCATATTACACCCCTCAACCTTAACTATTTGCAATTAACACATTTAACCATTAACATAACTTTTATTAATAGAATTCACATTACATTGCTTAAAACAAAATAAAAGTTACATTAATAAGTTAAATAATGCTAATCTCTAGCCAAGAGATGTTACAGAATGGGCTCCATCATAAGTAACTTAAACCTTGAAGTTAGCTATGTTCGAACAGACTCAGATACAATCATACAAAAATTGCATTGTGGTTTTGGATTACCCAGTCTTATGCGAGCTTTTGTGGTGTTAAAAGGATGCCAAATGAAAGATACGCTACATAAGTCTCAAAATACATAAAATGTAGTTATAAAGTAAAATCTACAACTAACAAAGTATGTTTAATATTATGCTCTTAGCTCTGTTTACCTTTTGTTAGTGTATGTGGTGTGTCAACATGACATCACTACAGCATCATGGCTGATTTCATACACTTGAGAGTCACACTGATTATCACAACTCAACAGATGAAATCAAATTATTGAATAAATTATATTGGATATTATTTATGACACGAAATGATTAGTGATATTAAATTAATTACTGGATGATTAATTATATCTCAAAGTTACGGGGACTAAAAATGCAATATTAGATATTGTAGTGATTTAATTGTTATAGAATGATAATTAAATAATTATCTAGTCTTTTATTTATTATTAGATTCTAAATAAAAGATGCATTTATTTGAATTGGTATTATCTTCTAATTGTTAGATAATTAAGTGGATGATTATAAACAAATAAATAGAGATAATAACAATTATACACTCATTTATACAGATGAATATTATTTAATAGATATGAGGTTTAAATAATAAACATAATTATTATGATATATTGTAGGTCCCGAGAGGTTCCCAAAGTATATAGCTTTAAGCTGTAGAGGGGGGGTGAATACAACTATTTAAAAACTACACATTATTTTCTCAATGTTTGTATGTATTATCAACAATTTGTTAATTACAAACAAGCTTGAATGCGGAATAGTTCAAGCTGAGATGACAGATACAACAATATGTTTACTAGTCTAAGACAAACTCAAACTAGAATACAATGAATACACTCACTAAGAAGCACTCACTGTGTTTACAAGACTTAAGGGAACAGCTTATGTAAAACAGCTTAGACACACAGATACTGAATTACACAGCAGGCTTGCATGCATGAAAAACACACTTGCACGTTCACTCTTGGTTTCAGCACTTAGCTTTCTTCACACTCTTTCTGTCCTTAGAAGCTTCCTTTTATACTCACTCAGAGGATCTAAGAGAAACATATTCATTGGACGGAATGAAAAGGAGAAGTCTTGTTGAAAAGACAACATAACCTTTTCTGCACTTTTCTGAAAAGCAGACTTGTCTTCACATGTGCAGAACTTTTGTCTTTTTACTTTGTCTACTGTTGCATTGCCTTTAACTAATTTAGGAATGTCAACTTTGCGTCTTTCTTCCTTGTAAAGGCCTATTTTGATATAAGAAAAAGGTCTGTCACCCTTTTTCAAATAAACTTTTGTCTTCATGTTACAGAACAGCTTGGGCAGGCTGAGCAGTTCTGTTTTCCACTTTGTCTTCGACTTTGTAAACTGATCTTGCAGTCAAAAACAATACATGATGACTTGGAAACGTATTCCATAAAGTGTTTAGCCTGTTCACAAAGAACAGGTTCTGTTCACAAAAAACAGAACACTTCAAAATTGCCCAAGCTGCTCACCAGTGTAGAGCAGCGTAGACAGTTTATGTCTAGCCTGTTCAGCAGACAGAACAGCTTGGACAAACTGTCTTAGTTGCAACACATGCAACACATAGAACAGCTTTAGACTAATAATGCAAATCATCTTTAGGCTTTAATAAGACATATAACAGACCTTAAATTTAACCTTCAAATGCATCAACAGGTTTGATTATAAATCTCCCCCTCAGATGTAGAACATGTTTGACTGAGGCCTTTTTGTGCCTAACAATCTACCCCTATTTGCAATAACCAGTCTAAGCTGGTCTTATCAAAAATCACTATATATTTTTACAGTACATTTGCTGAAATAAAATTACAACATTACAGTAAAGTAAAAGATCAGTTTATATATACAGTGATTCTTGATTACATACAACAACATATGTTTTTACAAGAGTACAACTAATGTACTAATGTATTTTACAACTAATGTAAAAGAGAATTACAACATATGTAACATAGAGTACAACTAATGTACATTGGACTGTTTTTGTTGGGAACAGAAAACGGTAAGCCTTTCCAACTGATGGACAGCTTCCATTCTTCACCTACCCAGATGGTAGATGGACTTTACTCCGTTGGAGGGGGATCCTGGAACATCTTTTCCAGTTCTTCTCTTGTATCCTCAAGTTCCTCAACTTCACTTCTGATGACCATGAACTTGGGATCATTGAGCTCTCCTCTTTCATAGAAGCCTCTGAGCTGATCCCAGACGGCTGCTCTCCATTTGCTAGACTGCCTAAATGAAACTGCAAGTCTGAAGGCGGCAAGTTGTCTCAGATCAACTTTGTACAGCTCTGAGGCTCTTTGGAAGCACTTCTTTTGAGTTAGGGGATCTACAAAAAATGCCCCTAGCTCAGGTTCTTCAATAATCTTGCCATCCTCAAACTCTATTCCACTAGGCAGGCTATGATCAACTCCCCTCATTTCAATGGCATAGTCACCCTGTTCGATCAGTGTCAGGAGTAGCTCCATCTCTGTGTCCTTCCTTGTCCTCCTGGCCTTTATTTTTGGATGTGTCACAAAGACACCTTCACTAACTTCCTTAGAGATCAGGCCAAGATCCTTTACTCTTTCCATCAACTTCTTGGCATATGCCCTGAGTTCTTTAGCAGTTTCAAACTTTGATTCACTCAGGGCAACTACCAGCTCAATCCACTCCCTGTATCCCATCTGTGCTACATCAGTGTGGTCATAAGTTTCCAATTCTAGGCCTGTTGCACCCATCCTTGTTATTTTAAGCTTTCAGTGACTGCCTTTCCTTGATACAGGGACAACTTTGACAATTGCTTCCTTGGCTAGCCTTCTTTCAGCAACATCTTGAAACTTTTTCCTAGCCAAGTTGTCAAAGTGGTATTGAGCTCTTGCATGGGGTACTGTTGATTTGGTCACAGAGACCTGAGTACCTTTCTCTACTTCCTTCTCTTTCTCCCCTGCTGATTGTCTGGCAGCTTCCATTATTTTCTTTTGCACCTCCAAGGTAGACATTTTAATTTTCTTTGCTTCTTGGAGGGCAAAAGATTTAGCAGCTTTAGCAGATTCTTCTTCTTTTCTCAATTCCTCCAGAGCTTGAAGCTGTTCTTCTCTAAACTCAAAGTACTTGTGCATAGGAAGACCCATCTCTTTAGCCCTGGCCTTGTGAAATTGAATTTCTGCCTGCTTCTGCTGCATGGGATCATCAGCTACCTTTTCTTTTCCTTTAGCTGCTGCTGTAGTGACAGCAGCCTCAGGAATTTCCTCTTCTTCTTCTTCTTCTTCAGTTAGAATTAAGTGCCTCCTTTTACTGCTAGGCCTGTCCTCAGGAATGACTTCCTCCCCCTTAGACTGAGCAGGGTTTGGAGAGACAGCCTGAGTAGGCATAGCAGCTTGAGAGGCACCTTCAGCTGTACCTATTTCAAAGACATCTGCTGGCTGACCAGTGTGAGTTGCAGACACTGGTAGCTCCTTAGGAGAAGAAGTTTTCTCCCCCTTAGACTTAGTCTTCGAGGCAGATGACTTCTCCCCCTTTGAAGGAGATGAAGCAGCGACTTCAACACCTGGTCTGCCTGAAGACACAAAGTCAGCAGGCTTGCCAGCAGGTTTAGTAGAAGGTTTAGGACCAATAAGGCTAGTCACTAAGTAAGCCAAGTTATCCTTCACCTCAGTAAGCTGGGAAAGACAGGTCTGAAGAGAAGTGGAGTGGGAATCAGCAAGGGATGTGAGCTTAACAATGTTTTCCCTGTCAGACGCTGTGAACAGCAGAGTTTGCAGCTGTGCAAGATGAAGTTCTAGAGAATCTTGCACATCAGCAAGATCTGATGACACAGAGTTTGATAGGGAGCCAATTAGAGTTTGTAAGCTAGCCAGAGTGGCTGGAAGAGTAGAGTTGCAAGAAGTGAGAAATGATGACAGCTGTTGGGAAATAGCTGTCATTGAGGACACAGAGTCCTGCTGAATGGAAAGAATAGAGGAGAGAGAGGTGGACACAGTTTGCAGCTGAGCAGTGAGTGCTAACAGCTGTGGAGAGGAATTAGGTTGTGGAGTGGTAGGGAAAGAGGCTTTGAACAAATCAAAGAACCCCTGAAGCTGTGTAGACACAGAGTCTGATATAATGGAGGGTAGAGAGTTCATAGTGTTTTCCAAAGAACCAACTTTGTTGGTCAGCAAAGAAAGCTGATCCTTCAAAGGCAGGTCTTTGGGAGATGGAGGTGTATGGGTAGATTGTTTTGAGTGGGTAGATGGAGAGGAAGATGATGAGGCTGGTGTTTGAGGATGTGATGGAGAGGGAAGAGAGACTTTGGACAGAAGCTCCATAGCCTGGGCAAAAGTAAGATGGCCCAGTTTGGAGGGATCAAAGGGTCCTTCAGCAGTGGCTGTTGCTGCATCACCAGGAGAAGGGGATGATGTTGGGGGCCTTTCAGATGCTGCTTGTGTTGCAACACCCTCATGAAGACCAGTGGTGGTTCCCTCTGCAGTGCCTTGGTCTAAAGGCACCTCATCATTGGGAGATGAGATATGCATTCCAACATCAGCAGTAGTGAAACCTGCTGATGGAATTTGCATGGAGGGAGCAGCCTCACCAGAGGGATGGTGTGATCCCTGAGGTTCATCAGCTTGGGTTGTTGGTCCCTCAGCAGCTGTTTGGTGTAGAACAGTTGTATCATGGGGAGCAGAAGTTTGAGACTGAGCTGCCGATTGGTCTATACCAGCAGCGTGGACACCTCGTGCAGACTCAGGGTGTGAGGAGATATGAGTGGAGGACAGTGTGGACACAGTATGGAGTGGAGAGGACTCCTGTCTTTCAATATCCTCAGCCTGTTGGGAGGCTGGGATAGTTGATGTGGGTATCTCCGTTTGTACAACTGGTTCCTGTTGGGAGGAACCAGAGGGTCTAGGCTGACTCTGGGTAGACTCAGATTGGAGTGAAGCAGGCTCCAAATGAGCTGAACCTGCTCCCAAAATAGGAGAGGCAGCTGGGGTTGCTTCTTTTTCAACTGAACCCTGTTGAGAGGAAACAGAGGAGGTGGTTTTGTGGGCTGATTTCTTTTTGGAAATTGATTTTCTGTAATAGAGAATGAATGGAGTGGGTGATTGTGGAGAGGGGAGAGGATCTGTTTGGACAGGGTGTGAGACTGGGTCAGGAACAGTGGGGCTGGCCTGTTCCATAGTCTCTTGTGCCACAGGGGCACCAGCCACAAAGGCTTCAGGCTCAACAAATGAACCAGGGTGAGGAGCCTGCTCCTCCTCAGCCACAGAGGCTAAAGGAACAGACTCAGACTGAGCTGTTTTGGCCTTCTTTTTCACAGGCCCAGCTTCAGTTGCCAGGGTCCTTTTAACAAGCTTGGACCTGGCTTTGGATTTTGTTACGGGAGCAGCAGCTTCTGGATCCACCCTCACATCAGAGGGTCCTTCCACCAAACCTAACAGCCTCCTCATTGGTGTGGATAGAGGAGGCTCATTTTGCAGGACTGGAGTATAATAAACTATATTCCCTATAACTGGGAATGCAGCAGTCTTAAGTAGAGGCTGAGAGTTATAGATACGCTCACCACAAACATGTCTGAAAATGAGGCTCAGAAACCTGGGATATCGAACACCAGCTGGTCTTGACTCTTGCTGCACCAGGTTCCTCAAATTCACAAAAATCCATTTGGCCATGTCCATGGTAGTTCCATCCACAAGCTGCAGAACTACGGGGATTTCATCACGGCTCAGTTGGTCAAAGGAACCAACCTTGCTGCTGAAGCACATCACCACAGAGGCGAATAAGAAGCTGTAGGCAGGAGAGAGGTCCTTCCTGAACAGTGTTGCTCCAATTTTTGGTTCTGCTACACCACAGAAGTGCAGCAGATTCTTCATCTGTTCATCTTCAGGCTGTGGTCGATCATATTGTGCAACCACAGGGAGTCGAAGAACTTCCCTGAGCAGATGAGTGTTGATCTCAATGGTCTGAGTCCCATTGAGTATGGTGCCCTTGATGACTTTGGTTTCTGGGATATAGGCACAGGTATACCAGAACTCATACACCATCTCCTGGTACAGGACACTAGGAGATGCAGTCATGGCGTAGTTCAACGGATGAACTTTCAGAAACTCCACCATTTGGTCATAGTCCTTCCCCACATAGTTTTTGGGGATTGTAAGGTTGGCAATGTAGTTAGTGGGTTTGATGGTCAGCATTATAGTGATTGATGAGTGTTTGACAACATCATCACCAACGAACACTGGGAGAAAGGGATTAGGTCTGTGAGCCATTTGGGAATTTTTTGAGGTTTGAAGAAGCAGAAGACACTTAGTCGATTTTTTTAGGGTTCTTGAGGATTTCTGGAAATGATGAGGAAGACGAAGATGAAACAGTAGTTTGGTATTTATAGGATTTGAATGTGAGTGTGTATGAGAGAGAAGGTTTTGGGCGGTTTGATTTGAAAAAGTCGTTAACGGAAAACGGAACGGTTGTCCATGTCAGACCATTTGTCAGACCACTTGATTTCTTCTTAATCACTTACACACGTAATCCACATTATCCGCAGTAATTAAGTTAAATAAAAACATAGTTTAAGTAACTTAATTGTTAAGAAAGGTAATTAAACTTTTGGTCTACGCTGTTGGTCAAACCTATGATGAACAGGGTCAACACACGTTATTCAATCTTCAAGTTGTTCTTCCTTCAAACTGTGCCTTCAGCCTGTTCTCTTTTGTGAGACCAGGTTGTGTTCAAGAGTAGAACAGGTTACAAGTCAAAGGCTTGTAAGACAGTGTGAGGGAATGAACAGGTTGAGGATTGGACCATCAGAGCAGGCTGGACGAATAAACTGATTTTGTTCAGCCTGTTGTATGTTCAAGCTGTTCAAGTTTTTCAGACAAATGACTAAGTACAGAACATGCATAACCTGTTCTGTCTAAGCTGTTTTGAGAAGCTTGAGCAGTGTGAAACATACAGCTTTTTAGACCTTTGAGAAACACTTAGTCACTCTTGTTTAACATGCCCAGCTTGCTGACAAGGTAATTAAACCTTGTTTCATCCAGAGGTTTGGTGAAAATGTCGGCAAGCTGTTCATTTGTGGAAATAAAACTTACCTCCACATTGCCTTTCTGAATGTGATCCCTGATGAAGTGATGTCTGACTTCAATATGCTTTGTTCTAGAATGAAATACTGGATTGTTGGAAATGGCTATGGCACTTGTGTTATCACACAGAATAGGAGTTTTCCTATACACAAGGCCATAGTCTTCAAGCTGATGCTGCATCCACAGAATCTGCCCACAGCAGCTTTCAGCAGCAATGTACTCAGCTTCAGCAGTAGAAGTGGACACTGAGTTTTGCTTCTTGCTACTCCAACTGATCAACTTTCCACCAAGGAGTTGACATCCACCTGTTGTGCTTTTCCTATCTAACCTGCAGCCTGCAAAATCAAATCTGAATAGCCTGTTAGTTCAAGGCTTGAGTCTTTGGGATACCAAAGACCTAAACCTGGTGTACCCTTCAGGTATCTGAATATTCTTTTAACAGCAGCTAGATGAGATTCCTTTGGATCAGCTTGGAACCTAGCACACAGACAGGTGGCAAACATGATATCAGGTCTACTAGCAGTCAAGTATAGCAAGCTCCCAATCATGCCTCTGTAAGCTATTACTGAAACAGCTTTGCCACTGGCATCAGCATCCAATTTTACATTGGTTGCCATTGGGGTTTTAATAGGAGAACTTTGATCAAATTTAAACTTTTTCAATAGATCTAAAGTGTACTTTCTTTGATTTATAAAAATTCCAGTTGAGGTTTGTTTAACCTGTAATCCTAAAAAGAAAGTTTGTTGTCCCATCATACTCATTTCATACTTAGATTTCATGAGTAATGAAAAATTCTTGCATAGCTGCACATTAGTAGAACCAAATATTATGTCATCCACATAAATTTGAACAAGCATAATGTCAGACTTCACCTTCTTTATAAACAGTGTGGTATCCACTTTACCTCTGGAGTACCCATTGCTCATAAGGAATTCAGTAAGAGTGTCATACCAGGCTCTAGGGGCTTGTTTGAGACCATAGAGAGCTTTGTCCAACTTATAGACAAAACCTGGATGTTGTTCATTTTCAAAACCTGGAGGCTGCTTGACATAAACTTCTTCTTGCAGCTTCCCATTCAAAAATGCACTCTTCACATCCATTTGAAATACCTTAATGCTCTTATGAGCAGCGTAGGCTAGATACAAACGAATTGCTTCTAGCCTGGCCACAGGAGCAAATGTTTCATCATAGTCAATTCCTTCCTCCTGTCTGTAGCCCTGAGCAACCAGTCTTGCCTTATTTCTAATGACATGACCTTGCTCATCCATTTTATTCCGGAAGACCCATTTAGTGCCAATTATAGTTTTACCTTTAGGAGCAGGGACCAGCTTCCATACATTGTTTCTCTCAAACTGATTGAGCTCTTCTTGCATGGCAGTGATCCAATTGGCATCTTTTAATGCTTCATCAACCTTTTTTGGCTCCATCAGTGAAACAAAACTAGAGAACATACAAAAGTTCCCTAAGCTGTCCCACCGTGTTTGTATCCCTTTGTTGATGTCACCAATTATTTGATCATTGGGGTGACACCTGATCCACTTAGGATCATTTTTCAATGATGATTCACCTGAGTTGTTAACATCTTCAGCAGGTCCTGTTGAACAGCTCTCAAGATTTTCAGACACACTGTTGTCTTGAGCCTGTTCACTTGTTGAACATGTCTGACCACTGTAGAACATATCAGCAGAGGAACTGGGAAAATCAGCATTGATAGGTTCTGGACATGCAGTTGTAATTAAGTCAGTACATTTATTCACACAGGGTGTATTGACATAATCATCATCATGTCCATGATTAACAGGTTCCACACTGGGTGTAGTGGAAGCTTTTGAGTCCTCTTCATTGTTTGAATGCATCGGATCATCAAAGTTAAGTTCTCCTGAAACTGATTCAGGAACAGCTTTGGTGGAGGCATTCTTGGACTCTTCAAAGGGTGACATTGATAGATTCATCTATCACCTTTCTTTTGTTGTTGTATACTCTGTAGGCTTTGGAGATAGCAGAGTAGCCAACAAACACACCTTCATCAGCTTTAGGTTTAAACTTTGACAGCTGGTCCCTTTCATTCAGAATGAAACAGGGACATCCAAACACATGGAAATAACTGACATTTGGCTTCCTCCCTTTGAGCAGCTCATAGGGAGTCTTGTTGAATCTTTTCACCACTAAGGATCTGTTTTGGGTGAAGCAGGCAGTGTTAACAGCTTCAGCCCAAAATGATGAAGGTAAACCTGATGCACACAGCATGGTTCTGGCAGCTTTAATGAGAGTTCGGTTTCTCCTTTCAGCAACTCCATTTTGTTGAGGAGTTCTTACTGCTGAAAAGTTTTGAGTGATTCCTTTCTCTTCACAGAAGTCTTCAAGAGTACTGTTTCTGAACTCAGTACCATGATCACTTCTAAGCTGCTTTACTTGGGCAGAGTTCAGCATTTCCATCTTTTTGACAAATCCAATAATCTCTCTAGTAGCCTCTCCTTTGCTCTTTAGAAAGATCACCCATGTGTACCTGGAGAACTCATCAACCATTACAAGAGTGTATCTTCTTCCTCCTAGACTTGGGACATTAACAGGTCCAAACAAGTCCATGTGGATTAAGAAGAGTGGAGTATCAATAGAGAAATTATGTTTGGATTTAAAAGATGTTTTTCACTGCTTGCCTTTCTCACAAGCTGTGCATAATCTATCCTTAGCAAAATTCATAGAAGGCAAACCTGTCACCAACTCTTTCTTACAGAGTTTGTTGATGTTCTTGAAGTTCAGATGTGACAGTCTTCTGTGCCATAGCCAGTTTAGATCAGCATTTGTTCTTGTGAGAAAACAGGTTTCAGTTGTGGGGTTAGCAGAATGCATATCCACAACATATACACCTTTCTTTCGCTGAGCACATAGCACAACTTTGCCTTGGGAATCCAATATGTAACCCAGGTGCTCATCAAAGTTAACCTTGTAGCCAGCATCACACAGTTGACTTATGCTGACAAGGTTATGCTTTAGCCCAATCACATAGGCTACTCTTTTGAACACTGCAGCACCAGCTTTAAGAGTTCCATATCCTTCAGTGGATCCCTGTACATTGTCACCAAAGGTGACTTTTGGCCCTTTTTCAGGCCTGAGTTCACTCAGCAATTCTTTACAACCTGTCATGTGCCCTGAGCAGCCACTGTCCAAGTACCAAACCTGGGTAGGTTGTTTTTCCTGCAGAGTGATAAGAGAATTATTAGTCATATTTAGGGGAACTCATCACGGAGATGAGTTCTCCTACTTCATCAACATTTGTTGATGGACTTGAAATATCCACACTAATATTCCCTATTTGAATGGTATCAGCTTGAATACCATCCTCAGTGACTGCTACATTTCCAGCACTGCTTGTGACAGCTGTGAGGGAAACAACAGAGTCAACAGGCCTCATGTCCTCAGATTCAGGACAATCCTTGGCCAAATGTGTCTTCTTCCCACATTTGTAACATTTTCTCTTTTTAGGGTTTTTGGAAGAAGATCTTTCAGAAACACATTCTGAGTTATTTTTGTTGATTCTTTCAGCAGGTTAGCAGTTTTATTACTTTTTGTTGAATCAACAGCTTGAGTGGATAGCTCAATAGCCACAGCTTTGGCTGCTTCTTCTGTCTTCTTTTTAGGTGGACAGATGTCAAAGACAGGGAGCTTGATTGGCTTTTGAGCTTCCACAGGTTTGGGAAACTTATTCCCAATTATCTCAGTTTGAGCAATGGCTTTGTTTTTGCCCCTACTGGATTGTGATTTATGCTGCCTATCAGCATACTCACTGTGTCTGGTTTTGAAAAGTTTGTTCTTATTTAAAACCAGTTTACCACTCTGATTTGAAAACTTATTTGAAATCACAGCAGTTTTATTTTCAACATGAGACTTACCCTTGTTGAAAACAGGCTGCTTACCTTTTGAAAACTTGTTTTCAAAGTGTTTAGCATCAAAAGGATTTACATGTTTTTTACCATCAGCTTTGGACTCAGAACCTGTTTTGTCAACAGGTTTAGTATCCACAACTTCAGTTTGGACATGTTTTCCTTTCTTTTGCTTGTGTGAACCAGCAGAGCACTTAGCAGGCTGACTTGATGGAGAACAAATTCCAACATCAGCTTTTGAGCTAAGTTCATACAAGCTGTCTGTGTTTTGAGGCCTGACAAACCTATTTGTTGAGATTAGTTTACCATTCACATTTTGAATGAATGTATTTGGAAGTTCACCAAGAGTGGATAAATCTTCTTTCAGATTATTGATCTCAACAATAAAAGCTGCTGTGTCAAGATCCCCTCCAAGATAGGCTTGGATTTGTGCAGGGATCTGTTGACTTATACAATGGCTGACTTTTTGTGCAGATTGGCACCAAGAGTCAAATATCTTTTGAAGCTTAGCATGCTTTATATCTGTTTCTCTCTTTTCTTCCAGTAAAATAGAGTTGATGTGTTTTAGTTCATCAAGTTCAGTTTCCAACTTATGAAAAATGTCCAGTTTACTGGATTTAGTTTTAAGATCAGTTTTGAGCTTAGAGATTTCAGATAATAAAGCATTATGCTTCTCAACAGCAGCTTTTAGATCAACAAGCATATATTCAAACATTTTAACTTTTTCTTCAGAACTGTAAGCCATAAATTTTTGTACCTTATACATCATAGTAGGATTCCAGTTCTCTAAGCTGCTGAAAGCTTCAGCTTCAGCCATATCTTGTTTGAAACTGCTTGTTGATGGGACATCAGTGTTGGCCAACAGACATTGATTGTCTTCTTCATCAGATGATGAATCAGATTCCTCCCAATCACAAGTCTCTGCCATAAGTCTCTTTTGGCGGTTGGAACCCACTGAGTTTTCCAACTTCCTCAGCTTAGCCATGGCCATAAGGTACTTAACCCTATAACCATCATCCTTGTTTGTCTTGTATGGTTTGGATGACTGACCAACAGCTTTTGACACACAGTCAGCAGTTATATGGCCAGTTTTGCCACATTTGAAACACTCAACCTTCGATTTATCAAATGCCTTCTTTTTGCCAGCACCTGAACTTCCTTGCAGCATGTTTCTTCCAAACCTTTTCTTGTTGAACCTTTTGACAAGCATAGCTATCATTTCCTCATCATCTTGTTCAGCAAGATCTTCAGTATCTTCTTCATCTGACACCTCCTCCTTGTCATCATCCTGTTGATCAGGTTGAGTGAACACATCACTCACCTGATTTACAGGATGTCTCACATTAGCCACAAAGGCTGCACCTCTTTTGGACATCTCCAAAGCATTTCTCTTTTGTTGCCTTGATTGTTCATCATTCAGTAAGGATCCATACAGATTGACTAGATCCATACTTCTGATGGTACCTGAGTTCCTTAGAATTGTTGAGAAGTAGTTCCACTCTTCAGGTAGAATGTCCAGAAATTTATTTACCAGGGTGAGACTGTCCTTAGTGATCCCAACAGCTTTGAGATCATTCACCAAAGCAGTAAACCTGGTGTAGGTTTCAGTGAGAGTCTCCTTTGGTTTAGCAAAGAAAAGTTCATACTGTCTAACAAGATTGTTGATCCTGTTGTCCAGTGTGATTGTGGGTCCATCATAGACGGTACACAAAGTATCCCACATTTCTTTTGCTGTCTTCATTTTCTCAACCTGTTTGAACACATCATCAGGAAGAGAAATGACCAGATTGTTTCTGGCCTTTGCAACCAGAGCCACCAGTCTCTTGTCTTCATCAGACCATTGAGCTTTAGCTTTGTCAAAGGTCCTGATTTCAGGAGCAGCTCCTTCAACCGCTGGAGTTATGGTAGTAACAGAGGTTGGCACATAGGGACCCTCCATCACTATCTCTGGCAGATGTACATCCAGATTCTCTAAATAGAGCATCATTCTGCACTTCCAACCAGAGAAGTTTTGATGATTAAATTTTGGAGGTTTGCCCATAGAGCCATTGTCATAGTAAGAAGAATTTGCAGCACTGTTGTCCATGGAAACTTGGGAGAATGAGAGATCTAGAATGACACACACTCTAAACTGCTCTGATACCAGTTGTAGGTCCCGAGAGGTTCCCAAAGTATATAGTTATAAGCTGTAGAGGGGGGGTGAATACAGCAATTTAAAAACTACACACTCTTTTCTCAATGTTTGTATGTATTATAAACAATTTGTTAATTACAAACAAGCTTGAATGCGGAATAGTTCAAGCTGAGATGACAGATACAACAGTATGTTCACTAGTCTAAGACAAACTCAAACTAGAATACAATGAATACACTCACTAAGAAGCACCACTGTGTTTACAACTTTAACGGAACAGCTTAGTGTAAAACCACAGCTTAGCACCACAGATGCTTGGTTACAAAAGAACTTTGGCATGCATGAAAATCACACTTGCACGTTCACTTCTTGGTTTAAGCACTTAGCTTTCTTCACACTTTCTTTCCTGTCCTTAGAAGCTTCCTTTTATACTCACTTGAGGATCTAAGAGAAACATCATTCGGACGGGACATGAAAAAGGAGAAGACAGTCTTGCTGAAAAGAAGTACAACTGAGTAACCTTTTTGTGCAAACCTTTTGTCGTTGATTAAGCTAGATCTTGGTCTTCACATGTGCAGAACTTTTGTCTTTTTACTTTGTCTACTGTTGCATTTCCTTTAACTAATTTAGGAATGTCAACTTTGCGTCTTTCTTCCTTGTAAAGGCCTATTTTGATATAAGAAAAAAGTCTGTCACCCTTTTTCAAATAACCTTTTGTCTTCATGTTACAGAACAGCTTGGGCAGGCTGAGCAGTTCTGTTTTCCACTTTGTCTTCGACTTTGTAAACTGATCTTGTAGTCAAAAACAATACATGATGACTTGGAAACATATTCCATAAAGTGTTTAGCCTGTTCACAAAGAACAAGTTCTGTTCACAAAGAACAGAACACTTTAAAAATGCCCAAGCTGCTCAACAGTGTAGAGCAGCGTAGACAGTTTATGTCCAGCCTGTTCAGCAGACAGAACAGCTTGGACAAACTGTCTTAGTTGCAACACATGCAACATATAGAACAACTTTAGACTGATATTGCAAATCATTTTCAGGTTTCAATAAGGCATATAACAGGCCTTAAATTCAACCTTCAAATGTATCAACAGGTTTGATTATAAATCTCCCCCTCAGATGTAGAACAGGTTTGACTGAGGCCTTTTTGTGCCTAACAGATAGCTTAGTTGAATGCCAAGATTTTGTGGCAAATGATCTCCCACGAACTCTTTCAAATGCACTAAGTCTAAAGTTTAGTGCAAATGATTTCACCCCAGTTTTGGATCAAGTCATGAAGATCTTGTTTTTGATATTATATTAATTAAGGATTTGTGAGAGCTGACAAGCAACATAATAAAAACAAGGTGTTGGTGATGCAATAGATACAACATATAAAAAAACAGGTTATCTGACAAGCAAGGTAATAAAGTTATTCTGCCAAATCAATATACAATATATATATATATATATAATGTCTAATAGGGCAATGATTAATGTATCATGATTGTTGACATACACTTTTTCCAAAACCGATGAGTCCCAAAACAAACATGTTACCAAATAAAAATCGTTAGTTCTACCTTTTTTGTTAAAAAAATAATAAAAATAAAAATTGTTAGCCGCCACCACTTTGCGCGGGTACTCTACTAGTAATATATAAAGCATTTAGATGCTTACAAATTTTATTGCATTGTTTACAACCATTTGACGCACCATCTTGAAATTTAAGACTTACAACTTCTCAAACATGATGTACAACTCATGTTAGCTTGAATAAATTTTTTTAGGGTAAATTACAAATTTCGTACTTGTGGTTCATTATAAATTATGGATTGGGTCCTTTAACTTTGAAAATTACACTGACAGTCCTTGTGGTTGAAGTTTTGTTACGGATATGCTCTTTTGGCCATTTAAAATGACCATTTTACCCTTATTAGTTTAATAATTAATATTAATGTTATTATTATTATTATTATTTCTATTACTGAAAATGATAAAATAATTTTAAAAATCATTAAAATTAATTTAGTGTTGAACACATGAAAATAAATAATAATACATTTTTAAAGACGTACGAATAATAATTATTAATAATTAAAAACTAAAAAATAACGTTTTGAGTTTAGATTTTTTAAAATAAAATGTAAACCTTTTGTAAATCATAAAATAAAGTATTATTATTATTAAGTATTCATTTGTATTGTTTTTACGTTAAATGACTTTTAATAAGGATTAAAACATCTATAAAAATATATAAATTGTAATTTCATCATTTTGATAATTACAAACTAAAACTAAATAGTCTTTAACTTTAGGTTTACTTATTGATTTTTTTTTGAAAAAATTAAACGTTTTCATGAATAAGAAAACAAAAAAATCAAACATTTTGACGAACAACAAATAAATTCGAAGTTTTTGGTAATTTTCTATAACTATTTTAAAAACATTAAAAAAAACAAATTTTTAAAAATTTTAAACTTTTCAAAACGATTAAAGTTTTTCAAAATGTTTTAAGTTTTTAAACATTTTTTTTCAAAACGTTTAAACTACAAAAATGTTTTTAAACGTTTATTGAAAGTGAAAAATTGTTTATGTAAAAATTTTAAAAATATCAAAAATATTTTTAATACTTTTTGACTATTTTTACATTTATTTTTTATTAAAAAATGTTTACTTTTTTCTAAAGTAAAAAATATATAAACTCAAAAAAAGGTTATTTTTTTAGTTTTTAATTAATAATAATTATCATGAATTTGTCTTCATTAATATTTTATTATTCAAAATTATGTCTTTTATATTAAATTAATTTTACTGGTATTTATAATTTTTTAGATTAGTCTATTATTTAATAGTAATTGAAATATCAATAAAAACAACACTAATAATAATTAGGGTAAATTACAAATTTCATCCATGTGGTTTATTAAAATTATGGATTGAATCCTTTAACTTAAAAAATTACGCTAACAGTCCTTATGGTTGAAGTTTTGTTACGGATATGGTCTTTTGGCCATTTAAAATGACCAAATTGCCCTTACTTGTTTAATAATTATTATTAGTGTTGTTTTTATTGATATTTCAATTATTATTAAATAATAGACTAATCTAAAAAATTATAAATACCAGTAAAATTAATTTAATATAAAAGACATAATTTTGAATAATAAAATATTAATGAAGACAAATTCATGATAATTATTATTAATTAAAAACTAAAAAAATAACTTTTTTTTGAGTTTATATTTTTTTTACTTTAGAAAAAAGTAAACATTTTTTAAATAAAAAATAAATGTAAAAATAGTGAAAAAGTATTAAAAATATTTTTGACATTTTTAAAATTTTTACATAAACAATTTTTCACTTTCAATAAACGTTTAAAAACATTTTTGTAGTTTAAACATTTTGAAAAAAAATGTTTAAAAACTTAAAACATTTTGAAAAACTTTAATTGTTTTGAAAAGTTCAAATTTTTAAAAAATTCTTTTTTTTAATGTTTTTAAAAAAGTTATAGAAAATTATCAAAAACTTCGAATTTATTTGTTGTTCGTCAAAATGTTTGATTTTTTTGTTTTCTTATTCATGAAAACGTTTAATTTTTTTAAAAAAAATCAATAAGGAAACCTAAAGTTAAAAGACTATTTAGTTTTAGTTTGTAATTATCAAAATGGTGAAATTACAATTTATATGTTTTTATAGATGTTTTAATCCTTATTAAAAGTCATTTAACGTAAAAACGATAAAAATGAATACTTAATAATAATAATAATTTATTTTATGATTTACAGAAGGTTTACATTTTATTTTAAAAAATCTAAACTCAAAACCTTATTTTTTAGTTTTTAATTATTAATAATTATAATTCGTACGTCTTTAAAAATGTATTATTATTTATTTTCATGTGTTCAACACTAAATTAATTTTAATGATTTTTAAAATTATTTTGAATTATTTTATTATTTTTCAGTAATAGAAATAATAATAATAATAACAACATTAATATTAATTATTAAACTAATAAGGGTAAAATGGTCATTTTAAATGGCCAAAAGACCATATCCGAGGATCACTCTCTTGTTCCGGCCGGTTAGACTTTAGAAAAAGATAGGTGGAGAGAGCCCCCCCAAACCCCCCGTCCGTAACAAAACTTTAATCACAAGGACTGTCAATGTAATTTTCAAAGTTAAAGGACTCAATCCATAATTTATAATGAACCACAGGGACGCAATTTGTAATTTACCCAATTTTTTAAATATCAAAGTTGTACATTTAAAGCATTTCATCATTGGAAACAAACAAGTCCTTTTCCCGATGCTTGGGAACGGAAACGTCACCACGTAAAAGTTGCCGGTGTATTTTCCTCTGCAAATATCTCTCAAAACTTCTTTCTTCCCACAGAAGAATTACACCACTTCCACTCCCACTCCCACACCAAAACCATCCATCTCACCGCCATCCACCCCACCCCATCTCGCTTGCAGAGTTCATCCAATTTCTCTCTCGCTAACCATTGGAGAATTTTTTTAAGAACCGATATAGCAGCAACCAGCAAAAGAACCTCCACCTTGAAGAGACCTGCGTTGATAAAGTGATGATGTACGTGATGCAGCTCATAAACTACCGAGATCTCTATTTATATGCTCCGATCTCTTCAAATAAGTGTCGATTTGTAAAAGAGAACCTATAGCTTTCGGAGCCCCACATATGGATCCATTACGGCAGAGAGTTTTGTCCAAGACCACGTTTCTCGAGAGCCAGAACTTGTTCCGTTTTTTGAGTTGAAACAATGTGATGTAGGTGATTTACATGTACAAGGACTAAAAATGTAAACTCTGTAAAATTGTAGAAGCAGTTAGTTACTAATTCTGTTAGTGTTAGTTAGTCACACTGTTGATGATTGTTAAGGTGGTTAATAATCTGTTAACCATCTGATAGTTCTATAAATAACAATCAGTGATGTAATAATGTACTCACTTGATTTTCACTTCAATGAAATACTATTCTCATTTTCAATTCATCACAAGTGGTATCAGAGCCACGGAGGAGCACGGCATCAACCACGGCGGAGCATTGGTGCTGATTATCAATCCAGAACTACAATCTGCGCAATTGCAAAGGAGGAAGTCCGTGAACTAAGAACAAGTACTAAACAGTGAATTGATTGACGAGAAGATTAGAAAATGGTATCCTCCAGATTTGATCTTGAGAAGTTTGATGGCAAGAACGACTTTAGCTTATGGAGACTGAAGATGAAAGCCCTCTTGGTCCATCAAGGGGTTGTAGACGCTCTCGAAAGGGAAGACAACCTACCTGCAACACTGGATGAGAAACAGAAGAAGGAGATCATGCAAAAGGCACACAGTGCTATCATTTTGTCTCTGGGTGATAGAGTGCTACGAGAAGTCTCAAAAGAAGTAACTGCAGCTGGGGTATGGCAGAAACTTGAAGCACTTTACATGACTAAATCACTAGCCAACCGATTGTATCTCAAGAAGAGGCTCTATACTTTTCAGATGGGGGCAGGAAAGACTCTGGAAGACCATGTAGACGAATTCAACAAGCTGGTATTGAATTTGGAAAACATTGATGTAAATGTAGACGAGGAGGACAGGGCTATCATTTTTTTGACATCACTGCCATCCAGCTATGAACACTTTGTGGATACCTTGATGTATGGCAAGGAGAGTCTCACCATGGAAGAAGTCCTTGCAACAATAAACTCCAAAGAACTTAAAAGAAAACCTGATCCAACAGAAGCAGTCTCTGAGGGACTATATGTGAGAGGCAGGTCAGACAAAAGAGATTTCAAGAAGAAAGGTGGTATGAAATCTGGTGCAAGATCAAAATCAAAGGGCAAAAAGAAGTGTTTTGCCTGCCAATCTGAGAACCATCTCATTAGAGACTGTCCTGAGAAATGGAAAAGAAAGGAGGATTCACAAGCAAGGAACCAAAATGTGCAGTCCAATGAAGCATGTTCAGAAGGATATGAAAGTTCTGAAGTCTTGATGGTAAGCACTCATCCTTTCATTGATGAATGAATATTGGATTCAGGGTGTTCCCACCACATGACCCCAAACAAACACCTTATCACTGACTTTAAACAAGCCCATATGAACCCTGTGATGTTGGGAGATGACACTCCATGTAATGTAGAAGGTGTGGGGAACATAAGTTTAAAACTCAGTGATGGGTTTGCATTTCTACTGCACAATGTTAAGTACATTCCTAAGTTGAAGAGGAATCTCATCTCTCTTGGATGTCTAGAATAGGAGGGGTTAAAAGTGAAGATGGGCAGTGGGAAGATAAAAATAATCAGTGGGGCAAGGGTAGTGATGCAAGGCACCAGACGACCCAACAACATATATGTATTGGACAGTGATCATGTGGCCAACAATGTAGTCAGCAGCAGTGAAACTCAGGAAATAAGTCTCTGGCATCAGAGACTTGGCCACATGAGTCTCAAAGGACTGCAAGAATTAGCCAAAGTCAATGTTTTTGGTGGGCTCAAGATACCTGAGTTGGAGTTTTGTGAGCACTGTGTACTAGCCAAATCTCATAAAGTAAAGTTTGGGTCAGCTGTACACAAGACAAAGAAGGTGCTGGAATACATTCATGCTGACTTATGGGGGCCAGCAAGAACACAAACTCATGGTGGTGCCAAATACTTTCTTTCCTTAATTGATGATTACTCAAGACGAGTATGGGTGTACCTGTTGAAGACAAAGGATGAGGCTCTGGAGAAGTTCAAGGCCTGGAAAGTACTAGTGGAAACTCAAACTGAGCACAAGGTAAAGAAGCTTCGCACTGATAATGGTCTGGAATTCTGTGGACATAAGTTCAGTCAGTATTGTGAAAGCCAAGGGATAGCCAGACACTTAACTGTTCCAGGTAACCCACAGCAGAATGGGCTAGCAGAAAGAATGAACCGGACATTGCTGAACAAAGTCAGAGCCATGCTAAGTCAATCTGGTATGCCCAAGCAGTTTTGAGGAGAAGCTGTTGCTACTGCTGCTTACCTTGTCAACAGGAGTCCCTCAACAGCCATTAACCATAAGACCCCTATGTACATGTGGACAGGAGAGGAGTCTGATTACACTCAATTGAGAACCTTTGGGTGCATTGCATATGCCCATATTAGACAGGACAAGCTTGATCCCAGAGCCATAAAATGTGTAATGGTGGGCTACCCACAGGGTGTAAAAGGATACAGGTTGTGGAGGATAGACAATGGCAGTCCAAAGATTGTTCTGAGCCGAGATGTCACATTTAACGAGCAATTAATGTACAAAGTAGTTATAGGCAAGAGTAAAGAGATCAGTTCTCAGATTGAGGTGGAGTTGGAGGACTTAGGAAGGCATATCCCATCACCACCAGTGGAGGATACTACTGGAAATCATTCAGTTATCAGAATATCAGCTTGCTCATGATAGGCAAAGGAGGCTCATAGTCCCACCTTCAAGATACAGGGAACAGGAGGACATCAATGCTTTTGCATTTGCAGTGGCTGAATTTGAAGATACTATAGAGCCACTGAGCTATAGTGAGGCCATTAACTCAAAAGAAAAGAGTAAATGGTTACATGCCATGCAAGAAGAGGTGGACTCATTAGAGAAGAATCAGACTTGGAAGCTGGTCACACGGCCTAAAAGTCAAAGTATAGTGGGATGTAAGTGGTTGTATAAAGTGAAGGACTAGGAGTGTCAGACCTAAGATACAAGGCTATGTTGGTTGCCAAAGGGTTCACTCAAAAACCTAGGATAGATTTCACTGAGATCTTTTCTCATGTGGTGAAACATGCCTCCATAAGAATTCTGTTGGCTCTGACAGCAAGGAACAACTATGAGTTAGAACAGTTAGATGTTAAAACAACATTTCTTCATGGTGATTTGGAAGAAAGAATTTACATGGAGCAGCCTAAGGGTTATGTTGTGACTGGTAAGGAAGATCATGTATGCCTATTGGAGAAATCTTTGTATGGACTAAAACAGTCTCCAAGAATGTGGTACAAAAAGTTTGATGACCACATGACTACTCATGGATTTAGGAGAAGTGCCTATGACAATTGTGTATATTACAAAGAGTTCAGGAAAAACAGGTATATTTATCTGTTACTCTATGTTGATGACATGCTGCTTGCCTGTGATGATAAAGCAGAAATTGAAAACACAAAGAAGCTTCTCAACTCTAAATTTGAGATGAAAGAATTGGGAGAAGCAAAGAAAATTCTGGGCATGGAGATAGTTAGAGACAGAAATAAAAGATTGTTGGTGCTGTCACAGGGTAGCTATGCTAAGAAGGTAGCTATGCTAAGAAGGTTCTGTCTAAATTCAATATGGACAGTGCTAAGTCAGTGAGTACTCCATTGGGTTCTCACTTCAAGCTGTCAAGAAAGAATTGTCCCCAGAATGCAAGAAAAACAACTGATATGGAAGGTGTCCCATATGCTCAAGCAGTTGGGAGTCTTATGTATTTGATGGTGTGTACTAGGCCAGACTTGGCATATGCTGTAAGCATAGTGAGCAGGTACCTTGCAGAGCCTGGAAAAGAATATTGGAATGCTGTGAAGTGGGTTATGAGGTATCTACAAGGGACACAAGATATTGGATTGCTTTATGGTGAAGAAGATAAAGGGTCTCAAATGATAATGGGATATTCTGATTCAGACTTTGCAAAAGACATGGACAAGTTCAAATCAACCAGTGGGTATGTTTTTAAAGTTCTTGGATGCACAATTAGTTGGAAGTCAGCACTGCAACATATAGTGGCATTATCATCAACAGAAGCTGAGTACATAGCTTTGACTGAAGCAGTATTAGAAGCTGTGTGGATAAAAGGATTTATGAATGAGCTTGGAGTTGAACATAAAGGAGTTGTAGTTTACTGTGACAATCAAAGTGCATTGCACTTAGCAAGAAATCCAACTCATCATAAAAGATCAAAAGATATAAATGTAAAGTTGCATTTTATCAGAGAGATAATCAGCAATAAAGAAGTTGAGGTAGAGAAGGTGCATACAGACGTGAATGCAGCAGATATGTTGACAAAAGCTCTACCGGCTTCAAAGTTTCAATGGTGCCTAAAAGATTTACATATTGAAGAATACATGTGAATCAAGGTGGAGAATGATGTAGGTGATTTACATGTACAAGGACTAAAAGTGTAAACTCTGTAAAATTGTAGAAGCAGTTAGTTACTAATTCTGTTAGTGTTATGTTGGGAAATAGTTTAAGTACATTCAAGCTGTTAGTTTAGACTTCTCAGACTGTTAGTAGATTTTACATGTAAATACAAAGTTCATGCTGCTAGTTGAAGAAACTCGAGCTGCCAATGTAAAAGTTCAAGCTGCCAGAGCAAAACAACTCAAGCTGCTCAGTTCATGCTGTCAAGAGATTCAAGCTGCTCAACAGTTTCAGAAACAGAAAGTGCTGATTTTCAGGAAACGATATCTACATGAAGATTCCAGCATATCTACTATCAGAGAAGTCATAGTTCGTCAAGGAAACATATCAAGAAGCAATATAAATACAGAGAATAGGTCGTTTATTGTGTAGGAGTTTCTGCATATTTTGAGTCTGTAATTGCTTTGTTGATTAAGTTTTCTTAAGCCTCTAAGGTTGTAAAACCCTAAGAACAGTCTGTGTTCTTCGTCTAATCAAACAGATTAGAGGTGATTGTAATTGATGAATTCAGCAATACAAACAGTCTTGATTAATTCCTGTGTGTTTATTTATTATTGATTCTGAAAGTTTTTATTAAAATAATTAAGTGTTATTCCGCAAACTTCTTGATTAAACTTTGATTCAAAGCAAGATTATTGATTTATACTCTGATAAGTTCAAATCAGTTAGTCTTGGTAATTCATATTTTAGATCCTGTCAAGTGGTATCAGAGACAGGTTTGTCAAACCAGGTTATTCAAATCAGGTTTTTCAAACCAGGTTACTCTTTGTTTTTTCAAAGTCAAAAACTTTTTTTTTATCTTTTTACAATGGAATTTGAAAATAGCAGCAGTGGATCTGGGCAAGGACTCAAAGTGCCTATGCTCAAGCCCACTGAGTTTGAGATGTGGAAACTCAGGATTCAACAGCATATTCAATTCATTGATTATGCCATATGGGAAGCTGTTGAATTCCCTCCTGTAGTTGATCCAGAACTTGATGATGAGGGAAAACCAGTCAAAACTCCTCCAAAAACTGAACTTGAAAGGAAGGCTAGAATGAATGAAGTGAAAGCACTCACACTATTACAAATAGCCATTCCTAATGCTTATCAACATCAGTTCAAAAAATTTTATACTGCTCACTCTCTTTGGAATGCCTTAGAGAAGAGGTTTGCTGGTAATGCCAGTACCAAGAGAAATCAAAAAGACCAATTGAAACAACAGTATGAAAACTTTTCTGGTGGCAAGAATGAAAACCTCACTCAAATCTTTGACAGGTTCAACAAACTGATAAGTGAACTGGAAAGTGCAAAGGTCAATCTGGATCAAGATGAAGTCAACAGAAAGTTTCTCAGATCTCTTGGAGAAGAATGGACAGTCTATGCTGCACAATGGAGAACAAAAGACACTCTTGATGAAATAGAATTGGATGATCTGTATAACAGTTTAAGAGTGTTTGAGACTGAGATTGATGCTAAAAAGAAATCTTTTTCTTATAATCACAATACTGCTCTTCTATCTTCTGAAAAATCTAATAACTGTGATTCTTTCTCAGGTGGTGATGGCAACTCTGCTGAAAGTCACTATGAGGCCTTTGTTGCCAATGATGGATTATTTGCTCTAAATGTTGAAGACTTGGAACAAATTCATCCAGATGATCTTAAAGAGATGGATTTAAAGTGGCAACATGCAATGCTGACCATGAGGGCCAAAAGATTTCTGAAAAGAACTGGTAGGGTTAACTTTCAAGCCAAGACAGAAGGCAAACCATCTTTTGATAAATCAAAAGTGGAATGCTATAAATGCCATAAGCTTGGTCACTTTGCCAGAGAATGTAGATCTCAAGGTCAACAGCCATCAAGGACTTCACAGCCCATCCAAGCGTCATCATCAACAGCACTTGTCTCTCAAGAAGACAATGTCTTTGACTGGAGTGATCAGACAGAGGAAGAATTTCAAAATCAAGCACTTATGGCAGAAACATCAAATGTCTCCTCCACTGAACTACCATCTGAGGTAAATTCTAAGCTCTGCTCTCAATCATGCAAAAATATGGTTAAAAAGTACAGAGATCATAATGAGAGCATGTGCAAAACTCTAGCTAAGATGGAAGAAAGGAGATATGAATACATGCAAGCCATAGAAGATCTGGAAAAACAGATCAATGATTATAAGGACAATGAGATTCAAATGGGTTATGATAGAACCTATCATGAGTGGGAGAAAAAGGAGCTAAATAAGAAAATAGAATCTCTAAATAAAAAGGTAGAAGAGACTGAACAAAAGGTGTTTGAGGCTAATAAGAAGCTAGAATCTGTTAACATAGATCTAGGAAACTTCAAGTTAGCAAATCAAAAGCTAGAACACCTAATGGAAGTTCAATTCAAAGATAGAGTGAAATCTCAGGTCAATCCCAAAGAAGGAATAGGATATAAAGCTACTCCACCTCCATACAATAACAAGTACATTCATCCAATGAGTGAGGTTGCTGATAGACTTGTCAATGAACCACTAGATGAGTCTATGACTATTGTAGATCCTATCCTTGATAACAGTCCTGAATTAAAAGAAGATAAGAGTCAAAATAGAGACTGTGACACAAAGAGTGCACCCATAGAAGTCCAAGCTCCCAGTAAGAAAGGAAAAGAGAAGATGAGTGTATACAATGCTACTCCATAAGTTTCTGTACATTCTAACTGTAACACTGCATCTTCATCAAAAGGAACTAAAAGAGGTAAAACTGTTTCTATCTGCACATGCCAAAAGCATGGTGTTCAAAAGTTTCCTAAACAACAGCAGGTAAGAGGAAACCAGAGAAACAAGAACCAGAAATTGACAGAAAAGTCTGGTTTTCCAATTCAAACTGTCAAAAGATGCTTTCACTGTGGAAGGAAGAATCACTTAGCCAAGGATTGTTTTTACAAACCAGCTGTTGTAAAACAGACTGTGCATCACACAAAATCAAATCCTAATCAGGCAAAGCACTCAAAAGTGAAACCTTCCACAGCAGCTCCAAAGAAAACAGTTGATCACAGATTCTCAAATAATTTAATAAAAAACAGTCCACACATCAAAAACAAGTTTTGGCAAAGCCTAAATCCAGTTTTAAACAAATGTGGTGTGTCAAGGACAAATCTGTTGCTCAAACTGCTAATGCAAAAGATCAGACTGCTAAGTCAAAATCTGATGCTGTTAGTGCAAAAACTGAAACTGTTAGCACTACAAACACAGCTCAAGCTGCTGGGCATCAATCTGGAGCTGCTAGTGAATTATCTGAGACTGTCAGAAGAAAAGATGATCAAAATAGTTGGATACCTCATATTATCACTAAATACTCTCCAAAGACTCCATCAGTTGATCTCACTAAATATAAGAAGTCAAAAACAGTTTTTAGTTATGTCAATGTACAAGGCCAACCCAAAACCAATTTGGTTTGGGTTTACTCCACTACTAACTAAGCTGTTATTTGTGCAGGGCAACCACAGGTCTCCTCATAGATCAAGATGGCATCTGGACAGTGGATGCTCTAGGCACATGACAGGCAATTCTGAATGCTTGTCAAATTTCAAAGGTTTTGATGGAGGTTTTGTTGCATTTGGAGGCAACTCAAAGGGAGGTAAGGTTACAGGTAAAGGTACTGTTAATGCAGGCAACATGACATTCCATGATGTTCTGTATGTTGAACAGCTTAAGTACAATTTATTGAGTGTCTCTCAAATCTGTGACAAACAAAACATTGTTCTGTTCACAGATTCTGAGTGCATTGTTCTTTCAAAGGATTTCAAAGTTCCTGAAAATCTTGTTTTACTTAGAACACCAAGAAAGGACAATGTTTACTGCCTGGACACAGATCTTTTACCTAAGTCAAATACTTTAAGCTGTTTAATATCCAGAGCATCATCAAATGAGTCTGCTCTTTGGCATAGAAGGATGTGTCACATGAACTTCAAGTCCATGAATGCTTTAGTTAAAAAGAATCTGGTAAGAGGATTACCACAAAAGGAGTTCATTTGTGATGATCATTGTGTAGCATGTCTTAAAGGTAAGCAACACAAAACTTCTCATAAGACCAAAGAAGTAAATTCAATTTCATCTGTTCTTCAGTTGCTACATATGGATCTATTTGGTCCAACATCTGTTTTGAGTTTGAATAAAAGGGCATACTGTTTAGTCATTATTGATGATTTCACCAGATTTACTTGGGTATACTTTCTTAGGTCCAAAGATGAAACTGCTGAGCTAGTTAAGTCTTTTGTCCTTATAATAGAAAACCAATCCAATTCCAAAGTTAAGGTGATAAGATCAGACAATGGAACTGAATTTAAAAATCATATTCTAAACAGTTTTTGTGAGTCCAAAGGCATTGCTAGACAATATAGTGCACCAAGAACACCACAGCAAAATGGTGTAGCTGAAAGAAAGAACAGAACATTAATTGAGGCTGCTAGAACAATGCTAGCTGATTCAAATCTGCCAATGACTTTCTGGGCAGAAGCTGTTAATACAGCCTGTTATGTTCTAAATAGGGTTCAAGTAGGTCAATCACAAGGGAAAACTCCCTATGAGTTATTCCATAACAGAAGTCCCCTAATAGCTTTCTTCAAGCCCTTTGGATGCCCATGTACTATCCTTCACACTAAGACTCACTTAGGGAAGTTTGAAAGTAAGGCAGGAGAAGGATTCTTTGTAGGATACTCAACTCAAAGCAAAGCCTACAGAGTATACAACAGTGTGTCTAAAATAATTGAAGAAAGTGCCAATGTTGAGTTTAATGAAAATACTGCTAATATCAAAGGCACTGGTCCTGATTGGTTGTTTGATTTAGATTCACTAACAAATTCTCTGAGCTTTGTTGAGTATACTGCAGAAGCTGATGCATACAGGGTTGAAGCTGCTAACACGAATTCTCATGCTGCCAATACAATTTCTCATGCTGTTGGCACAAAGTTTCATACTGCTGCAGATTCAACAAGTTGGGATGATTTCACCACTCTACCACTTCTGTCATGTGATCCTCTAGGGGTCCTGAATGCTCCACTTAATGCAAATCCAGACACTGAAGTGCCATTCCCAAGTCCTGACAGTACAGCTCCAACACAAAAGGAAACAGTCCCAGTTTCTAGGCTAGCAGTCCCAACAGCTTCTCAAGCTGTTAGCCTAGAAACTCAAGCTGTTCCAGAAACTGAACCATTGGTTCTGATGGAGATGATACAAACCTTGGAACTTCTTTTCAAACAGAGAGAGAGCCCACACTAAGAGTTCACAAGTATCACCCTCTCAATCAAATACTGGGTGATCCAAGCACTCCTGTTCAAACAAGGAAAATGGTTCACAATGAGACTGCTGCTGCTGAACAAGCAGTTTCTGAATTCAGTCTAGCTGCTTTTGAACATGCCTGTTTTATGTCTCAACTAGAACCCAAAAAGGCATCAGAAGCACTAAAAGATTCATCCTGGATTGAAGCCATGCAAGAAGAGCTTTTACAGTTCAAAATTCAGAATGTATGGACTCTGGTGGATCTTCCTAAAGGAAAAAGAGCAATAGGTACAAGATGGGTGTTCAGAAACAAGAAGGATGAGAGAGGGATAGTCATCAAGAACAAAGCAAGACTGGTAGCACAAGGGTACACTCAAGAAGAGGGAATAGATTATGATGATGTCTTTGCTCCAGTAGCAAGAATTGAAGCCATCAGACTATTTCTAGCATATGCAAGTTTCAAAGGATTTAAAGTGTATCAAATGGATGTTAAGTCTGCTTTCCTGTATGGGACAATTGAAGAGGAAGTATATGTGTGTCAACCTCCTGGTTTTGAAGACTAAAAGTATCTAGACAGGGTGTACAAGCTAGACAAAGCTCTCTATGCTCAGCCTTGGAGTGCCCTGTTGGCATCTTTCTTTTCCTTGCTCCTTGCTTGACCACAAACCCCTTTAAGTAATCACCTAAAGTCTCATCATCATCCATTGGGGTTTGGGCTTGCTGCTCTAATTCTTTGTCTTGTTCTTCTGCTATTCTTCTGGCAACTTCAGCATCAAAGGCAATTTGGGCTTCTTTTGAGGAAAATTTATGCTTTGGAGACTCAATGAGAATGCCCTTGCCCTTGTATTTTGTAGCAGATGGTGTAGCTTGGACTGTGCTTGATGGAGCTTGAATTCCTTCTCTGATCACAACTCCAGTGGCTTTTGAAGGAACAACTTGAGTTTCTAGGCTAACAGCTTGAGAAGTTGTTGGGACTGCTAGCCTAGAAACTGGAACTGTTGGTGCTGCTTGGACTGTTGTTGTTGGAGCTGTTGGACTGATGTGTGAACCTCCTGATTCTCCCCCTTTTTAGAAGTATTGGTTTGGTCAGAAGAGGCCACAACCTTTGACCCTTGGGTTTGAATCATCTGCTCTAACTTCATAATTTTATTTCCACAGAGCGTGAAGCCTCTGTGAAGATAATCCATTCGCTTATTTTGAGCAGCATCTGCCTGCTTGAGAGCAAAAATTTGAGCCCCCTGTGCAGCAATGATGGACATTTGATGGTCCAACATAGCTACAACAAGTTTGAGTCTGGGGACTTCCAGCTTGTGTTTGCACACTTGCTGTTGCCATGGGCGTGGTCTTAGCTATGTTGGCACTGTCCTGTGCCTCTTGTGCAGAGACATCAGTAGTGCCAGCCACAGAACCCATATGAACCATCTCTGAAGAGATGTTCCTGAGAGAGAATGAGAGTGTCCTCAACTGGTTCCCTTTGGATATTCTGTGCAGGAGTATCCTCCTACACAGGGATATATGGCTCTTGCTGATGGGAGGAGGAGGAAGGAGCTCCTGGTCCCCTTTTTCTTTTGTATAAGTATCTGAGTGGGCGTGTGGGCTGTACAAAAGGATCAGAGGGAGTTTGTGTATCGGGAGGAGGGGGTTGGGGTCCTGGGGGTGTAGCAGTGATGATAGGCTGAGCCTGCTCAGGACCCTCTCCTCTGTGTTGTGGAATAATGTTCATCATTGCAGAAGGAAATGGAACATCAACACTCAAAAAGTTGGCACTATGTTTCAAAAGTCTCTTAATAGAGGATAGTGAGTGCCTGTGGGAAACATGTATCCTTTTATGTGTATGAGAAGATGTGCAGGTGTGTGCAATGATTTCTGCTAAAAATCTAGGATACATCAAAAATTTCCCACTCTTTAGGGAATGATGCCTTAACATCCCCTGAAAAGTCATGTTGGAAAAATTGAACCGTTGGCCTGTGGAAAAGCACACTAAGGCAGTGGCAATGTTAGATGAAAATTCAGACCAACCAGTTCTTTTGGGGCTTATGCACTGCTGAATGATATGTACAAGAAATTTCCATTTAGGAGAAAAATGGGCTTTTAAGAAAGTAAAAGAATCAGCAGGACCCCTATAACCAATATTAAAAAGACCTGTATGTAAAGCATCAAGGGTTTGGTCAGTTATACCTGTGGCATCTTGAAGATGCAAGTGATGTCGGATGGATTCCTCAGTGATATGGATATCAGTTCCATCAATCTTGGAAAGGAGGGTAGGCACTCCATTGATGGTTTGAACAGATGCATGGTTCCAAAACTGTTCTATATGGGAGATGTATATAGTAGGGTTTATGGATAGTGCATGATGGATATGGGAGTGCCTGAGGAAATCCATCATTGCATGGAACGGTTGGAGTTCAGCGTGTTTCAGAGTGTATGGGAGGCAGTTGTGTTCTTTTACGAACTCCATGGATGAACAAACGATGGTTTTAGGGTTTGAAAGAAGAATGTGTGATTCGTCCAGAGAGAAAGCAGAAGGCCGTGGAAGAAGAATATGTAACTGGTAGTTACAACTGAACAAAACCGGGAGCTTTAAAGGTTTTGAAAGGTTGGGTCCCGCGCACACATTTTGAAGATTACCCAAATACCCTGCACACTTTGACAGATCAAGTGAAAATAACTAGCAGTCCGAGAAGATGAACTAGCAGCATGAGAAAATACTCATGCTGTTAGTGTAAAATTGTGCAACTTTTCAATGGAACAGTGTCTCCCCCTTAAATTAGCATACTGAGTCGATAATAATGAAAACCAATTAATCCATGTTTACCATACCAATATTTGATATTAGGAAGGTGAACCTTCCCACATCAAAAGGTTTTGTAAATAGATCAGCTAGCTGATCATCTGTATGTATTTTGGTAACTTGGATTAACTTCTTTTCATTACAATCTCTGATGAAGTGAAACCTGATTTCTATATGCTTGGTTTTTTGGAATTTCACTGGGTTTTGCACAATGCTAATTGCACTTGAATTGTCAATATAAATAGGAGTGGATAAGAAATTCATACCATAGTCTCTTAGCTGATTTTGAATCCACATTACCTGGGAGCAGCAGCTTGCAGCTGCTACGTATTCTGCTTCAGTGGATGATGTGGAGACAGTTGTTTGTTTTTTGCATTGCCAAGAGACCAGTCTTGCTCCTAAGTATTGACATCCACCAGTTGTGGATTTTCTGTCAATGTTGCATCCACCATAGTCACTGTCAGAATAAGCAGTTAGTTCAAAAGGAGAGTCTTTAGGATACCATAGACCTAAATGTGGTTGGCCTTTAAGATATCTAAAGATTCTTTTAACAGCAACCAAGTGAGAATCCTTTGGAGAGCATTGAAACTTAGCACACACACAGACAGCAAACATAATATCAGGTCTTGAAGATGTTAGATACATGAGAGATCCTATAAGGGATCTGTATAGATGAATATCCACATCTATGCCATCTTTGTCTGTATGGAGCTGTTTATGAGGATCCATTGGAGTGCTTGCAACCTTTGTGTCTTGATAGCCAAACTTTTCCAATATGTCTTTGACATACTTTGATTGACTTATGAATAGACCAGTAGGCTTCTGTTTAACCTGCAGCCCTAGAAAGAATGTGAGTTCACCCATTGAACTCATTTGAAACTTTTTGTGCATTAGGGCCTCAAATTCTTTGCACAAACTATCATTAGTTGAGCCAAATATGATGTCATCAACATAGATTTGGACAAGTAGAATCTCAGCTTTGATGGATTTAGTGAAGAGTGTTTTGTCCAGAGTGCCTCTCTTGAATCCATTCTGTAGAAGATATGATGACAGTGTGTCATACCATGCTCTGGGGGCTTGGTGAAGACTAACTGATACCACTTGACAGGATCTAAAATATGAATTACCAAGACTAACTGATTTGAACTTATCAGAGTATAAATCAATAATCTTGCTTTGAATCAAAGTTTAATCAAGAAGTTTGCGGAATAACACTTAATTATTTTAACAAAAACTTTCAGAATCAATAATAAATAAACACACAGGAATTAATCAAGACTGTATGTATTGCTGAATTCATCAATTACAATCACCTCTAATCTGTTTGATTAGACGAAGAACACAGACTATTCTTAGGGTTTTACAACCTTAGAGGCTTAAGAAAACTTAATCAACAAAGCAATTACAGACTCAAAATATGCGGAAACTCCTACACAATAGAACGACCTATTCTCTGTATTTATATTTGTAGGTCCCGAAAGGTTCCCAAAGTATATAGTTATAAGCTGTAGAGGGGGGGTGAATACAGCACTTTAAAAACTACACTCTCTTTTTCTCAATGTTTGTATGTATTATCAACAATTGTTAATTACAAACAAGCTTGAATGCGGAATAGTTCAAGCTGAGATGACAGAATACAACAGTATGCTTACTAGTCTAAGACAGACTCAAACTAGATTACAATGAACACACTCACTAAGATGCACTCACTGTGTTTTACAAGACTCAAGGAACAACTTATGTAAATCAGCTTAGACACACAGATGCTGGTTTACAGAAGACTTGCATGCATGAAAATCACACTTGCACGTTCACTCTTGGTTTAAGCACTTAGCTATCTTCACACTTCTTTCTGACCTTGGAAGCTTCCTTTTATACTCACTTAGAGGATCTAAGAGAAACATCTTCATTGGACGGAATGAAAAAGGAGAAGTCTTGTTTGAAAAGACAATATAACTTTTCTGCACTTTTCTGAAAAGCAGACGTGCCTTCTCTTGTGCAGAACTTTTGTCTTTTTACTTTCTACTGTTGCATTGCCTTTAACCATTTTAGGAATGTCAACTTTGCGTCTTTCTTCCTTGTAAAGGCCTATTTTGATATAAGAAAAAGGTCTGTCACCCTTTTTCAAATAACCTTTTGTCTTCATGTGACAGAACAGCTTGGGCAGGCTGAGCGGTTCTGCTTTCCACTTTGTCTTCGACTTGTAAACTGATCTTGTAGTCAAAAACAATACATGATGACTTGGAAACAAATTCCATAAAGTGTTTAGCATGTTCACAAAGAACAGAACACTTTAAAAATGCCCAAGCTGCTCAACAGTGTAGAGCAGCGTAGACAGTTTATGTCCAGCCTGATCAGCAGACTGAGCAGCTTGGACAAACTGTCTTGGTTGCAACACATGCAACATATAGAACAGCTTTAGACTGATATTGCAAATCATTTTCAGGTTTCAATAAGGCATATAACAGGCCTTAAATTCAACCTTCAAATGCATCAACAGGTTTGATTATAAAATCTCCCCCTCAGATATAGAACAGGTTTGACTGAGGCCTTTTTGTGCCTAACAATCTCCCCCTATTTGCAATAACCAGTCCAAGCTGGTTTTGTCAAAAATCACTATATATTTTTACAGTACATTTGCTGAAATAAAATTACACCATTACAGTAAAGTAAAAGATCAGTTTATATATACACTGATTCTTGACTATACTAGAACAACATATGTTCTTACAAAAGTACAACTAATATACTAATGTATTTTACAACTAATGTAAAAATAGAAATTACAACTTATGTAATAATGTACAACTAATGTACAGAATGTACAACTAATGTACAAAATGTTTGGACTGTTTGATTTGGGAGCAGATAATGGTAAGCCTGTCCAACTGATGGACAGCTTCCATTCTTCACCTACCCAGATGGCAGGTGGACTTCATTCGACAGGAGGTGGTATCCCTTCTTTGAATCTCTTTACAAGTTCTTCCCTTGTTTCTTCGTGTTCTTCAATTTCAGCTGTAAGAAACATAAAGTTAGAACTTTGAAGTTCACCTCTGTCATAAAAACCTCTCAGCTCTTCCCAGACAGCTGCTCTCCATAGGCTGGACTGACTGAAGGAGGTGGCAATTCTGAAGGCTGCAAGCTGCTTAAGACCAACTTTGTGTAGGTCTGAAGCTCTTTGAAAACATTTCTTCTGAGATAGGGGATCTACAAAAAATGCCCCTAACTCAGGCTCTTCAATCACTTTGCCATCTTCAAATTCAACTCCTTCAGGCAGGCTGTGGTCAACTCCTTTAATTTCCACAGCATAATCTCCTTGTTCAATCATCATAAGGAGTTCTTCCAGCTCTGTATCCCTCTTTGTTCTCCTGGCCTTTATCTTTTGATGTGTCACAGAGACACCTTCACTTATTTCTTTTGGAATCAGGCCCAGCTCCTTTACTCTTTCCAT
>JAANYP010002223.1:0-90547 GCA_020465985.1 Centrapalus pauciflorus | reverse complement strand
CATAACAGGCTGTATTAACAGCTTATGCCCAGAAAGTCATTGGCAGATTTGAATCAGCTAGCATTGTTCTAGCAGCCTCAATTAATGTTCTATTCTTTCTTTCAGCTACACCATTTTGCTGTGGTGTTCTTTGTGCACTATATTGTCTAGCAATGCCTTTGGACTCACAGAAACTGTTTAGAATTTGATTTTTAAATTCAGTTCCATTGTCTGATCTTATCACCTTAACTTTGGAATTGGATTGGTTTTCTATCTTAAGAATAAAAGACTTAACTAGCTCAGCAGTTTCATCTTTGGACCTAAGAAAGTAAACCCAAGTAAATCTGGTGAAATCATCAACAATGACTAAACAGTATGCCCTTTTATTCAAACTCAAAACAGATGTTGGACCAAATAGATCCATATGTAACAACTGAAGAACAGATGAGATTGAATTTACTTCTTTGGCCTTATGAGAAGTTTTGTGTTGCTTACCTTTAAGACATGCTACACAATGATCATCACAAATGAACTCCTTTTGTGGTAATCCTCTTACTAAATCATTCATGGACTTGAAGTTCATGTGACACATCCTTCTATGCCAGAGAGCAGACTCATTTGATGATGCTTTGGATATTAAACAGCTTAAAGTATTTGATTTAGTCAAGAGAGCTGTGTCCAGGCAGTAAACATTGTCCTTTCTTGGTGTTCTAAGTAAAACAAGATTTTCAGGAATTTTGAAATCCTTTGAAAGAACAATGCACTCAGAATCTGTGAACAGAACAATGTTTTGTTTGTCAAAGATTTGAGAGACACTCAATAGATTGTACTTAAGCTGTTCAACATACAGAACATCATGGAATGTCATGTTGCCTGCATTAACAGTACCTTTACCTGTAACCTTACCTCCTTTTGAGTTGCCTCCAAATGCAACAAAACCTCCATCAAAACCTTTGAAATTTGACAAGCATTCAGAGTTGCCTGTCATGTGCCTAGAGCATCCACTGTCCAGATGTCATCTTGTTCTATGAGGAGACCTGTGGTTGCCCTGCACAAATAACAACTTAGTTAGTAGTGGAGTAAACCCAAACCAAATTGGTTTTGGGTTGGCCTTGTACATTGACATAACTAAAAACTGTTTTTGACTTCTTATATTTGGTGAGATCTACTGATGGAGTCTTTGGAGAGTATTTAGTGATGATATGAGGTATCCAACTATTTTGATCATCTTTTCTTCTGACAGTCTCAGATGATTCACTAGCAGCTCCAGTTTGATGCCCAGCAGCTTGAGCTGTGTTTGTAGTGCTAACAGTTTCAGTTTTTGCACTAACAGCATCAGATTTTGACTTAGCAGTCTGATCTTTTGCATTAGCAGTTTGAGCAACAGATTTGTCCTTGACACACCATATTTGTTTAAAACTTGATTTAGGCTTTGCCAAAACTTGTTTTTGATGTGTGGACTGTTTTTTATTAACTTTTGAGAATCTGTGATCAACTGTTCTCTTTGGAGCTGCTGTGGAAGGTTTCACTTTTGAGTGCTTTGCCTGATTAGGATTTGATTTTGTGTGATGCACAGTCTGTTTTGCAACAGCTGGTTTGTAAAAACAATCCTTGGCTAAGTGATTCTTCCTTCCACAGTGAAAGCATCTTTTGACAGTTTGAATTGGAACACCAGACTTTTCTGTCAATTTCTGGTTCTTGTTTCTCTGGTTTCCTCTTACCTGCTGTTGTTTAGGAAACTTTTGAACACCATGCTTTTGGCATGTGCAGATAGAAACAGTTTTACCTCTTTTAGTTCCTTTTGATGAAGATGCAGTGTTACAGTTAGAATGTACAGAAACTTGTGGAGTAGCATTGCATACACTCATCTTCTCTTTTCCTTTCTTACTGGGAACTTGGACTTCTATGGGTGCACTCTTTGTGTCACAGTCTCTATTTTGACTCTTATCTTCTTTTAATTCAGGACTGTTATCAAGGATAGGATCTACAATAGTCATAGACTCATCTAGTGGTTCATTGACAAGTCTATCAGCAACCTCACTCATTGGATGAATGTACTTGTTGTTGTATGGAGGTGGAGTAGCTCTGTATCCTATTCCTTCTTTGGGATTGACCTGAGATTTCACTCTATCTTTGAATTGAACTTCCATTAGATGTTCTAGCTTTTGATTTGCTAACTTGAAGTTTCCTAGATCTATGTTAACAGATTCTAGTTTCTTATTAGCCTCTAACACCTTCTGTTCAGTCTCTTCTACCTTTTTATTCAGAGATTCTATTTTCTTATTGAGTTCCTTTTTCTCCCATTCATGATAGGTTCTATCATACCCCATTTGAATCTCATTATCCTTATAATCATTGATCTGTTTTTCCAGATCTTCTATGGCTTGCATATATTCATATCTCCTTTCTTCCATCTTAGCTAGAGTTTTGCACATGCTCTCATTATGATCTCTGTACTTTTTAACCATATTTTTGCATGATTGAGAGCAGAGTTTAGAATTTACCTCAGATGGTAGTTCAGTGGAGGAGACATTTGATGTTTCTGCCATAAGTGCTTGATTTTGAAATTCTTCCTCTGTCTGATCACTCCAGTCAAACACATTGTCTTCTTGAGAGACAAGTGCTGTTGATGAGGAAGCTTGGATGGGCTGTGAAGTCCTTGATGGTTGTTGACCTTGAGATCTACATTCTCTGGCAAAGTGACCAAGCTTATGGCATTTATAGCATTCCACTTTTGATTTATCAAAAGATGGTTTGCCTTCTGTTTTGGCTTGAAAGTTGGTCCTACCAGTTCTTTTCAGAAATCTTTTGGCTCTCATGGTCAGCATTGCATGTTGCCACTTTAAATCCATCTCTTCAAGATCATCTGGATGAATTTGTTCCAAGTCTTCAACATTTAGAGCAAATAATCCATCATTGGCAACAAAAGCTTCATAATGAGTTTCAGCAGAATTGTCATCACCACCTGAAAAAGAATCACAGTTATTAGATTTTTCAGAGGACAGAAGAGCAGTGTTGTGATTATAAGAAAAGGATTTCTTTTTAGCATCAATCTCAGTCTCAAACACTCTTAAACTGTTATATAGATCATCCAATTCTATCTCATCAAGTGTGTCTTTTGTTCTCCACTGTGCAGCATAGACTGTCCATTCTTCTCCAAGAGATCTGAGAAACTTTCTGTTGACTTCATCTTGATCCAGATTGACCTTTGCACTTTCCAGTTCACTTATCAGTTTGTTGAACCTGTCAAAGATTTGAGTGAGGTTTTCATTCTTGCCACCAGAAAAGTTTTCATACTGCTGTTTCAAGAGGTCTTTTTGATTTCTTTTGGTACTTGCATTACCAGCAAACCTCTTCTCTAAGGCATTCCAAAGAGAGTGAGCAGTATAAAACTTTTTGAACTGATGTTGATAAGCATTAGGAATGGCTATTTGTAATAGTGTGAGTGTTTTCACTTCATTCATTCTAGCATTCCTTTCAAGTTCAGTTTTTGGAGGAGTTTTGACTGGTTTTCCCTCAGCATCAAGTTCTGGATCAACTACAGGAGGGAATTCAACAGCTTCCCATATGGCATAATCAATGAATTGAATATCTGTTGAATCCTGAGTTTCCACATCTCAAACTCAGTGGGCTTGAGCATAGGCACTTTGAGTCCTTGCCCAGATCCACTGCTGCTATTTTCAAATTCCATTGTAAAAGATATAAAAATTTTGAAGAAAGTTTTTGACTTTGAAAAACAAAGAACGACCTGTGGCTCTGATACCACTTGTCAGGATCTAAAACTGAATAACCAAGATTAACTGATTTGAAATTTATCAGAGTATAAATCAATAATCTTGCTTTGAATCAAAGTTTAATTAAGAAGTTTGCGGAATAACACTTAATTATTTTAACAAAAACTTTCAGAACCAATGAAGCATAAAACATAAGAAGTAATCAAGACTGTTTGTATTGCTGAATTCAATGATTACAATCACCTCTAATCTGTTTGATTAGACGAAGAACACAGACTGTTCTTAGGGTTTTACAACCTTAGAGGCTTAAGAAAACTTAATCAATAAAGCAATTACAGACTCAAAATATGCAGAAAACTTCTATAAACTTCTATGACCTATTCTCTGTATTTATATTGCTTTTTGGACTTGTTTCCTTGAAGGACTATGACTTCTCTGATAGTAGATATGCTGGAATCTTCGTGTAGATATCTTTCCTGAAAATCAGCACTTTCTGTTTATGAAACTGTTGAGCAGCTTGAATGTCTTGACAGCATGAACTGAGCAGCTTGAGTTGTTTTACTCTGGCAGCTTGAACTTTTACACTTGCAGCTCGAGTTTCTTCAACTAGCAGCATGAACTTTGTATTTACATGAAAAATCTACTAACAGTCTGAGAAGTCTAACTAACAGCTTGAATGTACTTAAACTATTTCCCAACAGATTACTAATCATACATCCTTTTATAAGAATCTTGACACTAGTGGGTCGCATATTATAAAACAAATCATTAATAAAATAAATGTAAGTAAAGAAATGTATGGTTAGTAAATTAATTTAATGGATGAGGGGTTTTATTTAATAGTTTTTGTTGCTAACAGCATTTATTTTATAGTACTAATTAATACGAAGAAACCTGGAGAGCATGATGAATCGAACCGAAAGATGGAATCGATGACTCCTACACATGAGATCTAACTTAATCAGACTGAAAATGTGTAGGAGTCAGCTTTAATTTAGATCTCGAATGCATGATGAATTGAAGCGAAAGATGAAATCGATGAAATGCAACATCAACATATCCATACAATTGCAATACGAAGAAACCAATCATGCCCAGAAACAACTGGAAAGATGAATATTCCCTCTTTCAAACCCGTTGTCTAAAAGATGAGTTGACAGCGTCTCATACCATGCCCTTGGTGCCTGATGTAATCCATACAGAGCCTTATCGAGAAGATACACTCTGTCCGGATACTTTGGATCAGTACGAAGAAACCAATCATGCCCAGAAACAACTGAAAAGATGAATATGTCTCCAAGAGCCAAATCTATATTTATTCAATTGTTGGTTAACTCAAATAATCTGAATTTACAATTACAACAAAAACCAAATGTACACAATTTCGCTTTAACAAGAACTTATTCTTAAACAAACTCTAAAGCGTTTTCTAGCTAATAAACATCACTGGTTTCCCTAAGACAATTTATTTCGAGATAGCAAACGCTTAACATATTCAAGAACCGGTGTCGGGCGAAAGTTGAAAGCGGTAGCACAAGCAAGGTATGCACAAGACAATACGATATATACTTTGAACCAAACGGATGAGAAAAACGCAAGATATGCAAATATAGAAGTAATAGCTATTACTACTATGCAGTTTACCAGACATCTGACCGTTGATAGATCTCCTTCAGTTCCTTGGTTCGGAAAATGTCCTTGAGCGATAAAATCCGAAAGCAACTGATCCTTGAGTTGAAATGTTTCTAGTAGCCAGGTGTTGCACTCGTTTTCTGAAGCCGGGATATCTTCAAGACGGATCCGTCGAACATGAACATGAACTTCTGAAGGTTCTACGCCAAAAACATTGTCCATGAAAGTTGGGCATCGGTTCTTGTATGCTATTGTCACATCATATACTGAAATCAAGAGAATGAGAACATGTAAGGGCATGCGTTGGTATAACCAGCATATCGAATTCAAATTTTAATTTTTTTTTAAATTAACATCTGAATTTGAATTTGTTGATATTATGTTCCAAACTGGGATGATGTCAGAATCTGGTTAAACCAAAACTATTCTTATGTATAAACGTAAATTTGTAGAATTCCCAACTGAAACAATAGAAGCTCAACATTTTCAACATGTGAAATTGCACATTCTGATCTCAATCAGATCATACTGGGCTTCTAACTCAAAAGTGAGTCAAAGCCACTTGGATGTGAATGGACGCTGCTAAAGCTCGTAATTGGGAAAACTTCAGAAAAACCCAACGTACTTACGTTTCATTTTTTATTGATTAAATCCTAATGATTTTATTTTATGAAGTCTAGGGATTTAATCTGTCAAAAGGTAAATATTTGTTTGTTGGGTTTTTCTGAACTTTCCCCCAGGTAATTTTCATCAACTAGTGTTCCTGGAGCCTAGTGATTGCGTCGTGCAAAGCTAAAATGTGTTGCCCGGTGTCCACTCAGCCACTGGTCTAAATAACATCAGTCGGAATCAGAAAATCCGTCAAACATAATCCATTGAACATATTAATATCATAACAGGCAGCAATTTGGTGGTGCTTGGTGTGTTAACGGTGAGGATCAGACAGTCTACATGATATCTTGATAGTAAAAGATGAAGATGGTGTTTACAAAAGTATTCTTCGTTTGATTTTATCAACTTATAAACAATAAGCCTCCATGACAAAAAAGACAGAACCCATGGATTTCTCCATTCGGAAACTACTTTTACTTGTATGTTTTGATATAAAGTGCAAAGGTGTCTAACACTCACAATCAAAGGGTAATTAGCACAAAAAAAAAACCAGATTAATACTTCAGTGCAAACCAGTAGCCATAAAGCAGAATCCTGAACAAAATTTGGCTTGCATAAGTATTAGAAAAAATAAGAAGATTGTTAACCTGCATCCAGAGAACCCCTTAGGATTTCCACGCAAGCATGGAAACCTCTTGTTTTGGGAAGCAGCACATTCTTGAGTATAGGTAATCCATTTTCTGCAGCAAATTGTTGGCTTTTTATACACTTTTGTTCTCTGCATGTAGAGACAATTATTTGCAAGATGTAACCAATATAAGAATTAATGCGGGAAGACTGTTATACACAAAAATGGGCAGAAATCGTCACAAAGTGGAAGTATATTTTGTACAAGTCTGTATTTTATACAGCAAATAAACATGAGCTGGAAGTATGTCACACAATATATATAAGAGATAGAAGAGATATTGGGAATTACGTAAAATCAGTTCCCTCTGGGAAAACAGCAAGCCACAACGGGTCCGATGGATTGGTAAAAGTCGAGAGCATTTTCTGCATAACACTCTCGTCTACTTCCCACCTTCTCTCCACTGAAATGAACTCAAAAACATGAAATCCCCAACCAAATATAGGTAATTTCATCAAGCTGCTTTTAAGGACATATTTGATGCATCCTAGGCAACCCTTTCGAAGGGCCAGATCCCAAAGATACATCCAATCAACTTCTGTCCTGTGGTTGGCAATAAGTAAAACACGTTCTCTTTCCGGAACTGTTTCTCCAGAAAAAATCACCTTGGTTTTGTTAATCTTCTCGAACAAGAACGGCCACAAAGCTAACCATAGACCAAAAAGGTAGGACGTAGCTTTCCTACTATAATGTATGCTAAAAAGGCGGAGGAAAACTACAGCCACAGGACTAAAATAAACTAAAAACATGAAGGCAGTAGAAAGGTAAACCAATAAGCATGCCAGACCCCTTAAAAGCCTTAGAGGAGTCAATGGGTAGTGTTTCAATCCACTGGCTGTGTCTGAGTTTAGGGTCTGGCAAATTTCCATCTTGGTTGTATAATATGCAGCTGCAGCTCTTGGTTGTAAAATGATTTTAGGGTATCAACAGATTCACATGTCCAAAATAGAACTACATTGTGACACAAAAGTCATAGGGTCAATTGGTATGAAGACTGGAGCTTACTTCTGCTGTTAAGAAAAAGATACAGCAAGTCTCAGTCAATACATAATAATAAGGAAAATCATCATCTCTACTCAGCATTAGATGAGGAGAGGTTTAAAACTCCTTAATTGCAGTAAAAATCATGGATACTCTGACAGGGTTCATACATATAGCAGCAGTGAATAAATAATAACAATAGACAGAAAGCTGGTCTAGTTGCAAACTTAATCATCATCATATAACTTAGACATATTGTCAAAATAAAGAGAATAAAAGTAAAATCAAACATGCAATATATTCATCGGCATAAATGAGCAGGAGGCTTGCTGTATTTGTAGGGTAAAAAAAGAGATATTTGTGGTAACCTAATACAGACCAATAAAGACCTTTAGTCCAAAAATAGACCATGCTAAGAAATTTAGACCCCACCAAAAAACAGCAACAACATTATATCCCATACTAGTTGCTGTAGACTGAATATGAAAACATAATTGCATAATCATAAAACCACAACAGAGTAACATTTAGAAAACAAAATGAAAATATAAATAAACTACCTAACTTTCTTATAACCATGAGAAAACAAGTATCATTTGTGAATATTGTTGTTATTAAGGTATCTACACGTTTTATCAACAAGTCAATCGCCACTTAACAACCTCCAATAGGGTTCACTACTTCATTGTGCCTTGTGAAAAGCATGCCTTTGAGCTCTATTATTTGTTGCTCTATAATTTGCCATTTGCGTAGATCATCCATATAAAAGATGTTGGTGTACAAGCAAGCACTAATCCAAAACATACCATATAAAAGTAGCAAGAAATCTACCATATTAAGAAATAATCCATCATAATAAATTAAAAACAGAGTTCTAACATACAAAATCCGTATTATAGCAAACATCATTTGAGCTGGAAGGAAAAAAGAAACAACATCGATGTAACTTTCTGAATATGAACAAGCAACAGATTACATACATCTCAACACCACCTAATACATGTTTGTGCTTCTTCCAGCTAGAAGTCAACAAAGACTCCTACTTCCACTACTTCCCACCTTGTACCGAAAAATGGTGGTCCTTCCTCCTTATATGATGCATAGCCCTAATGTTACAGCTACACATCAATTGCAACCATAAAAATCGTTGAGGTTGCTACTACAACCATGTACTAAGCCAAATCAACTCATGACATCTGGCAGTGCTATTTACAACTACCCTCTTTTGCTGCAGGCACAAATTAAACCACCCAAATGACTGAAATGTATGTTTCTCAATTATTAGAGTTCTCAAATTATTGAAACAAGGAGAAGCTTACAAATTTTGCATCATGTTTCCTCTCTATGCTCAAAATTATATCTATATTGACAAATATAAAGATATAAAAATATTAGAAGAATTTTTTTTTTTTTAAAGCCCTTTACATATAGTTCAACATACCTACTACATCTATATTCAATAGGACAATAAATGATGGAAGATTAGGGTTGACTCCCACCAAACAAATCTCACAATTGAAACTCCAGTCTAACGGCTACAATGAATATTGTCATCCACTATTTCACTTACCACATTCTACTGAAATTACAAGCAGATGAGAACTACTTCCTTCCTTAAAATTAGGTTTATAAACAAATCTTAGATGAAAAGTTTTTACATCATCGAAAGCTGATTATATTTATAGATCAGATCAACCCTAAGCCTCTCTGTATTCAACCATTCATATGTCTCATGTACAATAAATAAATTAAACGAACTTTCCAGCAATAAACCATGAGAATTGAGACTCCACCAAAAGCAATGAAAATTCAAAATTCTGTACAATCAGATGTTCGTTAGAGCTTATAGAACTAGCAATTACAAAGCAAACTAAAAACGCATACAATAACTGTAATAAAATTGAACTAATTGAATTATAAAAAAACGAAGATAAGATCTAAAATTGTAAAGTAAAGAGATCACAAGACAAATTTAAGTCTTGATAATTTGGTGAACCGAAACAATCACGAACAGATATGCAATTATGAACAGATATCAACCGTACCGAATCGAATCGAATCGATTAGAAAGATGACGATACAAAAACCAGGAGAATATTTTGTGCGCACCTTACGTTATTATATGGCAATGGCGAGTGATTCGGATTTAGCTGAATCGAGAGTCAATCTTCTCTGTTTTGTCATTTGTGCGAGGGAGAGAGACAATACAACAGTAGCCTTTTAAGAGTGAAAGATCACAAAACCATCCCTCAACTATTTCAATACCTACGATTTTTCTCCCTTAACTTTTAAAACTTTTCACTTCTGATCCCTTGTTGAAAGTTACTAGATTCATATTTACTACACCAAGGGTTATTTGATTAATTCTTTATTGAACCATTAAATTGATATTCTTTTTCCATAAATGACCATTTAATGGTACAATTATTTGGTTGGTCATAAAGAAGTTTTATTTTTTACAAAGAAAATGATTGATGTTTCTAGAAAACAAACTTAGAGTTTATATGTACCGGGGATGATTTGGTTTTGAAACCGGTTCGTATCCGAATTACTTGAAGATCAAAATCGCATAAAATTAAGAACCAACAATTAGTCTGAAAATGAAACGGTCCGGTTCCAGTTATTTCAGGACTTTTACAAAGAAGAAAAGGAAAAGTGTACAGGAACAACCCCGTTGTAACCAAAAACCAAATTATAGGAACCGATAACCAACCCGAAAATGACATTGTCCGATTTGGTTCGAGTAAAACAAGTTTTTTGTTCATCCCTAACTTACATACTTAAGAATTTGATAATACATATAAAATCGAAGAGAGAAAGAATAAGATCTATATGTCATTCATTCAATGGATTAGACGTATATTTAGTCATATGAAATAGATATGTATATTATTATGTTTAAAATATATTTTTAATTATTTATTATTATATAGAATAGTATTAAAGTAAATATTTTAGATTTATTTGGAAAAGTCATGAATATTGGTCACATTGATGAAATCTCATATGAAAAAAATTTCAATTGTTCATAAAATTGTATTTAATAAATTAAAAAAAGATTAGATGTCAAGAAATAAGGGCTAAAGCTGTACAATAGCAGTATACTTTTTAAGGTGTATCGACATAGTACGTGTACTTTTTATATTGTTAATATGATACATTTACTTTTTTATGACCGGTTATTTCGTCTAGCTTTGCGCAGTTGTGGGAGAATCGTCGGTACGAACTTGTTCACCGTTGGATCTGCCTGAAATTTGAGGAGAAGCTTCACAACACATAGTTCTTCGATCTGGACGGTGGAGATCGTCATTGGAGATTTCTACAGTGGTCTGTAAGTGTTTGAAGTTGGCTGTGCTGTGTGATTTCTTCTACCTGGTTATCACAAGGACGAGAAAATTATGAAAATTTAAACATTAATAAAAAGAGAAATTTCACTTTTAACAGGTGTAGCCAGTAACCGGTTACCAAATGTATCATATTGGTATGAAAAAATGTAGTACACGTATCAAATTTGAACGTTTCAGAAAATACACGTGTAATATGAATAATTAAAATAGTACACGTACCATATCGATACATTTTAAAAAGTACACAACTATTATACGGCTTTAACCCCAAGAAATAATTGTGATTTATGTGCACCCTTGAACAAGAGGTTTAAAACTCTCATAGAGATGTGGGTGTCATTTGTTTCAATTTTTGTTTCATTTATAGTTATAAATTGCATTTACTTTTTTGTCATTTTCTTTGCATTTATAATTGTATTTGCTTTTTGTTAACTTTCAATTTCAAGATATGGACCCATTGAATTTGACCCATTGTTTCTCCTAAATATTCAAACTTATTGACAATAAATTATCCTTGTTTATTAAACAAAGGTAATTGTGTAGAAAATCCGTTGAAATGTTTTTGCGATTAAAACCTCTAATCATTTTTAATTGAAAAAAATCCCAACCGACAAAATATTACGAAATTGGGATGTTACTAGTTGTAACCGATTAAAAGTCGTAACAAGTCATCAGTGACCACCAGAATTTTACCGAAAAAGAAAATTCCATCAAAAAACACAGATTTGGACAAAGAAATCAACAAAAAAATATGAATATTTTATATATATAAAATATATATTTTTATATACATTTAGCTATTGTAACTATTTTTTATTTAAATTTGTTATTTTGCAACACAAAAATCAACTAAATACTACAAAAACTTTTGTATACTATTGATGCATAGTAAATATTTGCCTATATAACCTACTTATTATGTTTTTATTTTTTTTTTAATAAAATTTAAGCTATTAAATCATGAACAATATAATCTAATATATTGTGTTAAACTGATACCCAGGTCAATGGATAACATGACTTTGTTAATCGGATTCAATTGATTTTCAAGTAACAACTTAAAACAATAAATAATACAACAGTTTGAAAATATTGGGTTAATTGCGTCAAAAAATAACCTACTGTTACAGTTTTTTCAATTTGGGTAACATACTAATTTTTTTGTAAATAAGCTAACATAATTTCCAAATCAAATCAATCCCGGTAACTATATCGGATTGAAAGGTAAAAATTACTAATGTGACAGTTTCTTTGTCCAGTCAGCATTTTTTTTACAGAAATTACAGGTTAATTGTTACATGATGTGCACTATTTTGTGCAATTTAAAGGTACTTTTTGATAATACCATACTATTTTGAGAAAATGTAAAAATAATTAAGCAATATTAGATTTTAAAAAAAACTGATGATTGGATAAAAAAAATTATCATATTAGTAATTTTTACCTTTCAATATGATATAGTTACCTTTATTGACTTGATTGAAAAGTATGTTACCTCAAATTGGGGAAAAAATTAGTATTTTACACAAATTAAAAAAAACAGTTATAATAAATTACCTTTTGACGTAATTAGCCCTTAAATAAATACAAAACAATATGTGAAATAAATTAAAACATTGATAAGAGTAGATATCCATTACATATTATTAATAAATTTACAGTTGAGCTGTTTAAACATTTCAGTTTGTTTTTTTTAACATGAAATGAGTTTTATTATTATAATAAGAAACTATATTTTTTTAATAAGTCCATTGAGTGGTTTTTATGCATTATATAATTGGGTGTTTGACTATATGTTAAGAAGAGGATTATTTTATTATTGTGTAAAAAGACTAATAATAGTTTTTGGATAGGAGGAAACATTAATCTATTAAAATTGTAAAAGAATTACACTTGTCATTTTTTTTTTTTGTCACTTTAGGTTACTTTTAACGTGCTAATACGTAACAATTGTTATACTTTCAAATCCCTTCTCAAAATGGTCATTATGTATGTAACACTTCTACCAACTTTAATGACACTACACTTTTAGCAATAAGTTAATACCTTAATCATTATTTATTTATATACAGATCTAATTGGTATGAGTTTGAAAGTATAATAACATAAACAGTACGATAAAAATGTAATAACATAAATGAGACAAAGTTTAATAAAAATATTGTTACTTGATTATATAAGCCCTAGTAACGACGATCCTACACTACTACAAAAAGCATAATGGACCCCGGTCAAAAATGACAATAACCCCCGGTTGTAGCACCGGGGTTGATAAGGGGGGAGGTCTATTCCGAATGTAAAGGACCCCGGTCGTTCAACCGGGGTACACATGTATATAGACCCCTGTTTTATTCAAAATAACTGGGGTTCCAAGGCTTATATGGAACTAAAAAAATACAAATAGACCCTGGTTGTTTTGTTAGGAACCGGGTTTCAAATGTATTTTTTTATTTTTTTTATTTTTGTTTTCTTAACAATTTCCGGCACCTATACACACACACACACACACACATATATATATTGTACTGCAGAACTCACACACACATCTATTCTTACTATTAAATCTACACCTTTTGTCCACAATGGGACTCGAACCCACAACCTTGGGGTCCCCTCTAACACCTTGATACCACTAGGCCAAAGACCATTTTTTAATGAATTGATTAAGACAATAAGGTATAAATGTTTTAGTTAAAGTAAAGGACCCCGGTCATTTTATTAAACAACCGGGTAAATGTTGGATTATGTACCCTGGTTTTTTAAAAACAACTAAGAAAAAGTAAAGGACCCCGGTCGTTTTGTTAAACAACCGGGTAAATGTTGGATTATTTACCCCAGTTTTTTTAAAAACAACCGGGGTGTATAAGAAAAAGTAAAGGACCCCGTTCATTTTGTTAAACAACCGGGTAAATGTTGGATTATGTACCCCGGTTTTTATAAAAACAACCGGGGTGTATAAGAAAAAGTAAAGGACCCCGGTCATTTTGTTAAACAACCGGGTAAATGTTGGATTATGTACCCCGGTTTTATAAAAACAACCGGGGTGTATAAGAAAAAGTAAAGGACCCCGGTTACCTTGTTAAACAACCGGGGTGTATTAGCTAATACTCTAACGAATTTCAAAAGAACCCTGTTTTTTTAGCTTTTTTTCAATCAACCGGGGTGAATATGAGGGGTCCATTATGCTTTTTGTAGTAGTGCTACTTTTATTTAAAATATAGTCAAATGTCCCCTCTTGCAAAAAGAAAAAATTTAAAAATTGGTTACCTCCTTGAATATCATGGCAATCTTTTCTTCAGATTTCAAAGTTCTTGAAGATATTGCGTTCGATAGGCTTAGTCAAGATCAAAGAGCAAAAGAATGCCGTTTCTTAAAGTCATTAAAAAGGTTTGATTTTGTTTTATATCCTTTTCACCTTGATGGTTATTGTTTTAGGGATAATAAATAAATTGAACACGATTTTACAAAAAAAATAAGACCAAGATAATATGAATGCAATGCATCTCATAAGAGATTCTAATTAAGCAAGGCATGGCCAATAAGACATGAGAGATGGAAGATGCCTACTTTTTTATATAGCTACGTCATTTGCAATGAACATGATGTTGAAATTTTGAATGTGAAACATCTGTTGTCGTAAAAATTCAGAGGTAAGCAACGTGCACTACTACCAAGTTGACTAATTTTATTCACTGATAGATATACAACTTTCAATAAGTCAACTGGTTCATTGAGGTAAACATAAAAGTTTGACATTTCTTATCTCGATGGCTTCATTGTGTCAAAGTAATTCATTTAAAGTATTTGACGAACATCTGTTAATCTATATGATTGAATATTATCTTTAGAGTTTTTAAAAGTTGAGCTTGAAATATTTCAACAACTTCGAAATTCTTGTCGATGTTTGTCAAGATGGAATATTTGATTGTTTGATAGGAATTAAATATCTTGTCAAGAAGATTGTCAAAACAAGCAAGCATGAATCTATTGGATAATATATGAGGTTTATTATAAATAAAACCAACATGTTTTTATGTTTTTTGCGTTTTCGTTCCTTCATGTTATTTATTTCCATAAAAGTCCTCAAGTTAATTTTTTCTTTTTAGTTTAGTGAAATTTGGACATTAGAACCCAGTTTTTTAGTTTTTAAAAACTTGGTTCACAAATTATAACCGGGGTCTAATGTCAAAATTTCACTAAACCAAAAAGAAAAAAATAACTTGAGGTTTTTTATGGAAAAAAATAACATGGAGGGACGAAAACGCAAAAAACATGAAATCATATTGGTTCTTTTCATAATAAACTCAATCTTCTTTTGAAGTTGACAAATTTTGTCTCTAGATACATATCTACTAGGAAGAAAACATTTTTAATAATGAAGTTGATAAAAAAAAACAATTTGAAGAATAAATGAATAACCAATTACATGAATAATCGTCCAATGTCATATATTAAAAAAAAATGTTATTATACTATTAGTATTAATATAGTTTTATATTAGTTTCAAAAGATGATATACGTCATAAACATATGTAACAATTGATACCTTTTAATGTTAACTAGTTTATAACCCACGTGTTACGTGGATAATTTTAATTAGATTTATTTATATAAAATGTATATGAGCAAAAATAAATATACAAAAATAATATTTGTGTTTATTTTTTATTATTTACAGATTAAAAAATAGAGTATATTTATCCTTTTTAAAAATATTAAATTGTATTTATCTTTTATTTTTTATAAGTTGTAATTATTTTTTGGTTAACGTAAAGGTGACACGTGACATTTGATGTTTTCCTTTATTATACATAATACTAATAATAATTTTCACAACTAATTCAAGTTTTTACATTTGGATCTAATTATAATTATTATGTATAATAATGATAGATATTTATTTTAGGTAAACATTATTTTTAAATGTTACAAAATCTAATTTTATACTAGTTAATTAATGAAAAAAAATAAAGTCAAAATTTAATGCAATTAAGCTAAGGTGTCAAAATTTAATGCAATTAAGCTAATTTTCTTGTATTGTAGAAGTGACATATGACATGAATTGTTTTGTTTATTATAATATATAGGTTAATCAACCCATGTATTACATGCGTTGATTTAGAAAATACATATTTTTTTATATTTCAATAAATGATTATAAATCCAAATTTTTACATTTGAATTTAACTATGATCATTAAAGATAATAATGACACATATTTATTTTAGTTAAATATGAATTTAATATTAACTCATTTATGAAAATATTAAAATCAAAATTTAATGTAATGTAATGTAATTAAGTTAATGTAGTAAATTCGGAAAATTAATTTAAAAAATGACATAGGTATAATTATTGATTTTAATTAAGGATATATAAGACATTTCATAAATAATTATGAGTTGTCATTAATTTGGACCATTGATTTCTTTGCATCTAATGGTCCATAAATTCCAAGTGGTTTTCTTATTTTATATAGTATAGATTCTATAGCATGGGTTACCATTGTTATATTTTCACTTATTTCTAGGGGTGTTATTTAGACTAATTAAATGAGTATCGAGTTATTCGGATTTGAGGGTGTGAGTTAGCTAGCCGAACCCGAACCAAATAAGGTGACGGATTAATCAGTTTTAGGTTAAATGGGTATCAGGTTACTCGGTTTAGGTTAAATGAGTTATTCGGTTTTGATATAAAAAAATTAAATTCTATACAAAATAGTTTAAACAGGTTATATGAGTTGGGTAATTTGAGTAAAACGGGTTAAATTGTTTTAGCATTAAAATTGGGTATTTAAATATTTACATTCTATATATACATAATTCTAATTATAAACAAATCTACAAAATGATAAATATATATTAAACGGGTTATTCAGGTTATTTTGGTACACAAATAAAAATGAATCCTACCCGTAAACTAAACTGAATTATTTATTCGGGTACTATTTAAACCGAATAACCTGCCTCATTTAAGCTGATTACGGTTTGGTTTGGATAACTTGTTCGGATTCGGTTATTTTGCATTACCCATACTTATTTCAATATGTGTTTATTTAAAAGTAAAGGTATTTATTATAATGAAATTTATTAATCAGATAAACTTGGTAAAGGAGTTGTAAAAGGAGGCACCGAGGCAGCAATAAAAACTAAACAAACAAATGAATAAAACCGTATGTTATGAAATACTCTAAGGACTGTTTTTGTAAATTTCTCATAGTATAATCTAAATTAGTAAATTCTAAGTTGTAGAAACAAACAAACCAGAACCAATAAAAAATAAATATTTTTTTATTTTTTCAAAAAGGAAAAAAAAAAACATGAAAAATCGGATGTGCCCGAGTTATCATCCGGTGTACTTGTCGTGCACGATAAGACTGTTGTGTGACGAGACTTTTCTTCATTAGGCGGCAATATAGTTTCAACAAATTACAACTACACCCCTTGTTTGCATTCTTAAAACTCAAGGGAGATAGGAATACATCTTTCCATGTCTCAATATTCATTTACCCCATTAATTAACGAGAAAAAAGGGAAAAAATGCAGAGTGAGAAAGAGAAGCCAAGCAGGAGAGATGCCCGGGGAGAAGGGGCGGGGGGTTCTGCAACGGGACCAAGGTACAGAGATGATGTGTCTGTCGGCCTCCATCTGATGTGGCCAAGGCCGTAGCCTTCGACTTCACTATACGTCTATACCCACTACACTAACAGATGTTTGTATCTTCCTTTTAAAAGTATATGAATATATGATATAGGTTAATATTAAAAAAAATAACGGTTTTTATAAATTTGTTGATTAAAATACTAGATTTTTTAAATGTTTAAAGTGATCAATAATTTTTTTCTTATTCAAAAGTTAATACTAGAATAACTTAATTAAATTTTTTTTTATTTTCACGATTAAGTTTTTTTTTGAACGGCAAACTATCCTAATCCTACTCCTAAACTACTCCTTTACCACCAGACTTACTTACTCCACCTAAATTTCAACTTGCCTCCGACGGGGATCGAACCCGTGACTTCTCGCTTTCAACTTCACCCTCTTACCGTCAGGCCAAAGGCCTTTTGGTTTTCACGATTAAGTACTAAATATTTTTTCTTACTGTTTAAATTCACAAACTATTGTTATCCAGTACAAAATTATGTATGTTCGACCTATTTCACTGATTTCCAATAAGATAACGATGGTTTTTTCATTCAATTAATATCGGGATAAACTCATTAATATTATCATTTTAACGATTAAGTTCTTAAACTTTTAATTTTACAGGTTTGTGTGTTTACCGGCTAATCTCATAGACAGTCAAAATTATATTCTTTTGAATAAAACAAAAATTGTTTAGAGAATTAAACAATCGTAAAAAAAGTTTAGGATTTAATTGAGAGAAAAGTTCGCATTTTTTCAACATTAACCCATTATTCAAAACTATATACTTGACTTGTCTGATAGATCGTACTGGTAAACAATGCAGAAATTTAAACAATAAACAATAAATCTTAGTGACTTAATCGTGAAAATAAAAAAATGTTGGTTCTTTTCATTATTAAACCATTGAAGGAACTATTGTTTTACCTGTTAAATGAGTTACAAATATATAGTTTTGAATAAGTGAACAAATTAGGATTGAAATATGGAAAAAGAAAATGTGATATTTCAAAATATGGAAAGAGATGGAAATACCCTTCATATTTATTTTTTTTATTCACCCAACGGTTACTCCAACTCATTTTTATATTTGAAATATAAAAAGCAATAAAGCATACTAAAAAGACTAATCGACCAATAATTATATAACTAGTTTATAACCCACGTAGTACGTGTATATTTTTAATTAAATTTATTTATATAAAATGTATATGAGTAAAAATAAAAACATACAAAAATAATAATTCTGTTTTTTTTATTATTTACAGATTAAAAAATAGAGTATATTTATCTTTTTTAAAAATATTAAATTGTATTTATCTTTAATTTTTTATAATTTGTAATTTTCTTTTTGGTGAACGTAGAGATGACTCGTGACATTTGATGTTTTCCTTTATTATACATAATAATAATAATTTTCACAATTAATTCAAATTTTTACATTTGGATCTAATTATGATTATTATGGATAATAATGATATGTATTTATTTTAGGTAAACATTAATTTTAAATGTTACAAAATCTAATTTCTTACTCTAATTAATTAATGAAAAAATAAAGTCAAAATTTAATACAATTAAGTTAAGGTGTTAAATTTGGAAAAAGAGGTGGAAAAATAAAATTTTCTTGTATTGTAGAAGTGACATATGTCATGAATTGTTTTGTTTTATCATAATATATAGGTTAACCAACCCATGTCTTACATGTGTTGATTTAGAAAATACATATTTTTTTATATTTTAATAAATTATTATATATTTTATATAATTAAATTAAAAAATTGAAAGCTAGTTAAATTAAAGATAAAAAATACTTAGTTGTTTGGTATGAAATAAAACAAATATTATTATACTATATTATTAAAAACATATAATATGTGTTTGCAAAAAAATGTTTCTTTTAATTTTTATTAAATTCAAATATGAAATATCAATGTAAGAAACAAAAAAACTTCAATTATGTGAATGTGTATATATTTTGAAAATGATAAAATATAATAATGGACTATCTGAAAATCAGTAATCAAAATTTATCATATTTACAATTGAAGTTTTATCAATTAAATTTTAAATCTTGTTAGCAAAATAATTAACAAAAAATTTTAACTTTATTTACTACACTTCTACATTTAAATCCAAATTTTTTACATTTAAAATTAACTATGATCATTAAGGATAATAATGACACATATTTATTTTAGGTAAATATTAGTTTAATATTAATTCATTAATGAAAAAACTAAAATGAAAACTTAATGTAATTAAGTTAAGGTAGTAAATTTGGAAAATGAATTAAAAAAATGGCATAGGTATAATTATTGATTTTAATTAAGGGTATAAGAGACATTTAATAAATAATTATGAGTTGTTATTAATCTGGACCTTTGATTTCTTTCCATCCAATGGTCCAGAAACTCCAAGTGGTTTTCTTATTTTATATAGTATAGATATGGTTTCTTTCACTGCAAAAAGAATATAAATTAATTACTTCATATTTTAAAGGCATGTTTTCACGGTATTTATGTTTTGTTCCTCTCTTCAAATTTTTTTTTCTTTTGCTTTTGTAAAATTTGATTATTAGAGATCGATTGTAATTAGTAAATTAAGTTTTTAAAAACAGAAAATTCGGGTTTTAATAGTTAAATTTCATTAACTATAAAGAAAAAAAATAACTTGATTACTTTTCTGAAAAAAAAAAACCATGAATGGATGAAAACGTAAAAACGAATTGATTTTTCTCATAATAAACTATATTTTATAATAATATTTGATCATACCTGATAAGTGATAAATATCATCTCTGGTTATTTCATTTGTTACAAAAATTGACGTGTACCAACTTTAATCTAAACAGGAAAGGAAATAACTTACCGAGTTTGAAACGACTTATTTTTACCCTTTTTGTATCAGCTTTCACAATCATGAAGAAAGTGTGGCTAGGACAATGCTTATGATAATCCAAAATCTTTAATTCCTTCGTGTTATATTTGGTCGAAAGAATCGAAATGAAAAAAAATAGAATAAAAACAATACTTATTTTTATCGTGAAATTTGAAAATACAATAATCATATGTTGGTTGTAATTTTCTTTTCCCACTTTTAGCTTCTACTTAATTCTATATCATTGCTAGTGAAATGAAATAATTGAATTTTAGTCTATACATTGATACAACTTGAGACTTTATAAAGAATTTATATATAAAATTCAAATGTCCTAACAAATCATTTGTTTTATTTTCCTTTCTTTTCGATCTCTCTATCAAACACAACCTAAATTTCTATTCTATAATTTATATAATAAACTACTTTATTGATCTATGCATAGATTTTCTTTAAATAAAATAATTTATATATAATATATATAAACTAAAAATAGCATAAAAGTGTAAATTTGTTTTGAAAAAATATAAAATATTATTATCGCTTAGCATAACTATTATTTTTTTAGTTTTATAAATGAATATGAATAGTAATTATTTGTTATTAATAATTTTATATACTTTTATTATAGATAGTATCTACTTTTTTATTTATATATTTCAACTGATATACTTGAGAGACAATTTTAAATTTACATAGTGAAAATAAGTCTAAATTCTCCATTTGAGACAAAAAAGTAGTTTAGGAGTAGGATGTTAGTTTGCCGTTCAAAAAAATTTAATATACTTTGAGATCTTAATTTATATATAACATAATGTTTATACATTTTATTTAAATAAAACTTAATATACTTTGAGATCTTAATTTATAAAATATGTTGTAAGATATATAGATAATACAATATCTGAATTTATTAGAGTTTAATAAAATTAGTTTTCTAAATACATAGATTATATAATTTAGATATGATTTGATTTATATTAGATTTTATGATATATTGTTTAAAATGATTTTTAATTTATTTTAAATTTAAAATATAATGAGTTGTCTTAATCTTTTATTTTAGGATTACATATTGTGTTTATTTTTTATATTGAAACATGGATGTGACACGCAGACATTTAGTGTTTTTATATACATATACTAATTTAAATTTATTTATTATCTTTTAGAACTATAAATGCAACGTGGCTTCATGAGAGTTGAGTATATTTACTCTTTTATTTGTGTGTGTGTGTGTGTGTATAGGGGTTCAATGGAGAACCTCCATGCATCGAAGAATCTCGAAGAAACTTCATGCACCACCACAAATGTATCACAATTCCCGCGTGATGCATCATTAATTCATTATTTCCGAGTGATGCATCAAATTCCCGCGTGATGCATCGATTTCCACATGATGCATTGTGATTCTCCAAGGTTTTTCGATGCACAGATGTTTTCCACTAAACCCACCTATATATATATATATATATATATATATATATATATATATATATGTGTGTGTGTGTGTGTGTGTGTGTGTGTGTGTGTGTGTGTGTGTGTGTAAAAACATCTCAAATCCGTGAGAACCACTTTAAAATTCATGCATTTAATACATAAAATTGTGCAATTGATGCTGAAATTTATACATTTAAAATTTTATGCATTTCATATAATATTTATGCATCTCATGATAACTTTGTTAACTTCATTTACAAATTTGCGCATTGACAAAATTTGTGTATTTAATGTTCAAATTTGCACTTTTAGTGTATAATTTAATGAATTTAAATTTTAAAAATTTAATTTAATGTTAAGTTAGATATTATTAATATTAAAACCAACAATGGTTTTAAGTTATAATTTAATTTTACATTTGTACATTTGATGTATAAATTTGTGCATTTTGGAGTGGTTCTCATGTTTTCACAGAATTGAGAGGTTAAGGGTTCGGTAGCTGCAACAAGATCCATAAGATTTAAAGTCATTTTATAATTGTTCACAATGTTCACAACGAATAAAGTATTCACAAAAGATCTTCTGTTAGTCTTGTACAAGGTTATTACCCATGTAATACATGGGATATGTTCAATAGATATTTATTATTTTTTAAATAAATATAATCATAAAACAATTTAATAATTCATATAACTATAATAAAATATTATTACTAAACTTGAATAGATGAAGAATTCGAACTACATCAATTATAATACCAAAAAACATGATATGACAACAAATAAATTAATATTTGAAAATTTCTATTTGTTGTTATGTTATTATTAACCCACATGATATTAAGTTATTAACAAAAAAAAATTACATGGTAATTATTTTATGTTATTATTTTTGAAAAGTTACACAAGATATATAATTATTATTACTATAAAGTTTTCTTTTTAAATCGATATGCGATGGCAATTTTTATTTATAAAAAGTCAATAATGAGCATTCGATTCACGAATTTTGTTAAAAGACATAATTAATGAAGGATAGCACTATTTAAAAAATTAAAAAAATAAATGTGTGAATATATTTTAAATCATAATTAGATAATAATTGATAAAATTTTATTTAATACCTATTGTTAATTGCATTTTGACATATTTTTTAATATTCAAAATTAACCTAATAAGTTTCATCAAGTAATTCAAAAGAAATTATTTTGAACTAATTTATAAGTTAAATCAGAAAGTCAATAATATTATTTGGTTAAATTTCTTTTTAATAATTTTTTATAATGGTTAAATTTAGATAGTAATCAAATGTAATTGTTTACAAATTAATAGAAGTAAAATTGGAATAAATATATATATGGAAGTGTTTTAGGCGGGAAAACGAAAATATGATGAGCTAATGAGACGACACGTGACAGTAGACGTTTTCTTTTATTAATAGATATAGATTATTAATTTAAACATGATTATGAAAATTAGTATTAAAAAAATGGTTTTAAACGACGTAATCCCGGTCTCCGCAAAACTAATTAATACATGTGTGTGTGTTACAAAATAATTATTGTTTATGTGTAATGTTGACATTCTACCATACAAATGTAGTGTTCTATAAGCATAAAATTTGATTGGGCTCGTGCATTCTTTTAAATTAATCATTTTATTTTTTTGGTAAAATAAAACTACTTTTGGAGATACTTTACAACGTGGGGAAAAAAAAGCATAATAAGAATAATATACCGCCATCCAGCATCGGCTACTTTTTTGTTATACCTTTTATGTGAATACTAAAAACATGTACGCAAATTTAGGATCAAATAAGTAGGCGTTTGGTTTTGTGTTATAACGATGATAATTAGATTATTATGTTATAATGACTCATATAATTTGTTTAAAGTATTTGGATGCATTCATAAATACGTAATTACTAGTTATTAACCCACGTATTACTTAGATGCTTTGTAAATAAATATTTACTAAAAAGCTATATAAATGTAAATTACGTATTAAAATGTTTTTTTTTTCTACAAAAAATCAAAAACTGTAGTACCTTTTGTTAGAACAATAAGTAAAAAATTTTATTGTAGTATGAATACTACTAACTAATATTTACCCGTGCATTACCTGAGTTGTTTTGTTTAGAAAAGTTATAATTTTTGTATAGTTCTTTATTATAATGTATTTTTGTATATTTTTAAAACTTTATAACTTTTTGTAGTTTTTCTATTGTGGAGGACGGCTCAGATTAATCACATTTGTTCATCCGCAAAAACAATAAATAATATTAGTTTTTTAATTTTATTAATTTAATCAAATATGATGATTAAACTTTTTGAAAGATCATTTTAATTATTGCGTATAATTTGCGCTTATCATGTTGTAAACAACTAATAACATTTAAAAATATTTTATTGCGTATATTTCATTTTATGGGACGTTAGGTGAAAATAATATCAATTTTTGAAATAGCCGATATTGGAAGAGTTAATTACGTCAAAATGTACTCTATTGTCACTGTTTTTTCAAATTGGGTAACATACTAAATTTTTTCCTATTTCTGATAACATACTTTCCAATTAAGTTAATCAAGGTAACCGTATAATATTAAAATGTAAAAATTACTGACATGACAGTTTTTTTATCCGGTCATCAGTTTTTTTTTAATTTTTAATATTGCTTAATTACTTTTAAATTTGCTTAAAATAGCAAGGTATTGTCAAAAAGTACTTTTAAATTGCACAAAATCGTACACATCATATAACAAATTAAACTGTCAGTTGTGTTAAAAATCTTTGTTACCTTAATTAGAAAAAAAAATTATATGTTACTTAAAATGAAAAAACTGTAACAGTAATTTACCTTTATAACCCGGAAATAAAAACTGATATTTTAGATGATGAAATATTTCGAAAGCATGGTCAGCCCCAATCCCATCCTCTGTCTCCTTCCATCCATTTTGTTTCTTTGAATATTTTAAGGTTTAAGGTTTATCCCTCAAGTTATTTAATACATTAAAAAACTGAAGAAAAAAAAAAGCGTAAGATAAGAGGGTGGACACAGAGGTGGTTCATAATGGCTACTTTCTTTATAAACACTCTTTAAAATCAATATTTGAGCCCTCAAAGAAATCTTTAAAATCATTGTTTTATCATACATCACATGAAACCTATGATTCTATAAACCCATTTTTTTTCCTAATCTTTTGCATATTTGAAGAACATTATCATAGTGGTTTGGTAATTTACAAATTTTTTTGCTTGGATCTGATGGATTATGGAACTTATTATGTGATTTCGGTAGCACTTCAACGAATCATAAACGTTTTGAGAGGCCAGAAGAAATGGGTATCGAAGAAGACAAGCTTCACCACCATTCTCAATGCCTCTTCACTCAAACCCTAGGATCGCTGCCGTCACAACTCTGTCGCTGCCACCACCGCTCTCTTTCTATGGGCTACCGCCACCAGGCTCATTGCGGCCGTCCCGGCTGCATCACCGCCACCGTCCGCTAACCGTAATATCAGGTATGGTTTCTTTGTTCTTAATGTTGTCGTTTAGGTTAGTTACTAAAGCTCTGATTTCTTTTTTGATTTCGCAATTATTCTTCTTGATCTGGTGGGGAAACTCTCTTCAGTCTCCACACAAATGAAACCAAATCGATTTGCTCAAACCTGAGCTGATGCGAAATCGAAAAGGGTTTACATTTTGTTGACCTGCTTTCCCCCACGCCCCCTTTTTGCTTCTCAATCTGCTTAAATAGTCTAAGCATTTTGTCAATTTGTAAAATAGATTTGTTGATCGATCTATTTGAATGATGTTATCAGTTATTTGCCTTGCTAAGGGAAGGGTGCTTGTAACATGTTCGATGAATTGTCTGAAAGAAGGTATTTTATATATCTCTTTTGTTTTTAAAAAAAGAATGATATTATGCATCTTTATGATGATGGTACATTGGGATACTTGTATTTATCATGATTTTTTCAGATTGTTTGATCCTATAGATATGGTTACAAGAATCATAGCCACAATGTGCTTTCTCATGATATTGGAGATATTTTTTATCATCTCGCAACTTTGTAAGTCCAAACGGTAAAACTTAAGGTTGCGTTTGGTTGAGAGAATTGAAGAGACAATGAATGAAGACAAAATCTTAAGTTTTTTAGACTATGAAACTTGAAAATGCAATAACGTTATGATTGTCAAAATTCTCTTTCCCTAATTTTATCTTTCACCTAACTCCACTATTACTAGAGAAATGAGAGAATTGAATTTTAAGCTACATATTAATATAACTTGAGATTTCATAGAGAATAATTTATACATAATTCAAGTCTCCTAACTAATAATTTGTCTTCATTTCCTTTCTCTCGATTCTCACTACCAAACACAACCTAATAACTGCATTTGAGAAATGAACATGTTAACAAGAATGACTAGGAGGTAAACTGCATAAAAGCATACATGCATTTAGGTGATGGTAAAAGTGACTGCAGCAACATGTTAAAGGAGGAGGGGAAATAGGTACACATGATTACATATTTATGCCTGATAAGAAGAGTGATGATAAAGTCTAACATAACTATTGTACCTAAAGAAAGAGCCTCACTAACACAGATGACAATGATCATGAAACATTAGAATTTTCAGGAGAGATAGCGTTGTTGTCCTTTCAGAATAATACGATGGACAAAATGGATTTATAAAGTTGGGTTCAGAACAACATTATTATCATCTTTCATGTGTGTTTTGACTTCAAGACATTGACTTCACTTCAATTAACCACCTCTATTTGATAAGTTCTGCCACATACGTTATATTTATTGTTGGAATTATTTAATTACTCTATGTTCCAGATCGCGTAATGCAGCTGCTTTGTGTTCAGCATATTGAGTTCATTAATAATTATTTATCTTGAAATCTACTCTATCTTTATGAGTAGATGTGAGAATACTAAACACACTTGATTTTGTTAAATTACCGGTTCAAAATCCGAATGCAATTAAATACAACAGAACCATCCAGGGGCTAATATATATATGGAGAATAGAGGGTTTACAAAGAATGTTTAAAGGCAATGGCACCAATTGTTGTCGCATTGTCCCAAACTATACTGTTAAATTCTTTAGCTATTAGGAGGCATCCAAGTACGTTTGCCTTTGCTTCATGTTCAAATATATCAATTTTCAAGTCTCTATTAAAATTTTATGTTTTTTGAAGCCATGATTTCTTTATGGCATTGACAGGGGAATCTTGTGGCTCTATCAACAGCAACCTGGAAATGGTATGGCGATGAAATCAGATTGCCGAGTTTGCAATCTTTTCATTTACACATGAAACCAGGTTATATGTTTCTAATCGGAGAAACGATGTGTGTCTATATGATGACTGTAGCAATAACATTTTATCTGTTCTTCCAGAGGATGCTGAACTCACGCCTCTCTTACGTTTGGGAGCCGGGTCTTGTGCTGGTATCAGCACCATGTCAGCCACCTATCCAATGAACTTGGTTCGAGGCCGGCTTACTGTCCAGGTTTTTTTTATAACCTTCGAATACGTAATCATGCTCACTGAAATTGCAACTTTTTCTTTATACAATATGGTCTATTCAAGTGTCAATGCATATCTTTGTGGTACATGATTGTTAATTTGTTTCTGGATCATAACAATGTTAGTGAAACAAGAAGATAGATTTGTTTCTATTATTTGCTGTTTGATATCCTATTCCGATTCCAAATACGGATAATATGATTTCTGCTATTCAAATATATTTTGATTATGAATTTATTTTACTCAATAAATAACTGTAGTTGCACAAATTGATCTTAAGAAGGGAAGATAGATGTAACTGTAATTTTTCGATCACTTGCATATTCTGTCATGCGGTATAGTGTATACCATAATTTTCATGTTGAAGCAAACCCTTAAACATCATCAAATACTTCAACCCATAAACATAATATACACTATAAATTAAATCAGCTACCATGGCGATACAATGCCTAGTCTCTTGTTTCCGGCCATCGCTCCTCAGCAAGTTAAGGTTGCAATGGATGTGAGAGACCCAAGGAATGATCATTTGTTTTTCCATAGGATGAGGAAAACACTCGTGCTATCAAGTAAGTTTGACGTTAAAATAACAATATTGAAAATGTTTGATAGCGTACTGCCATTGAACATCCTTGGCTTGTTCTACAACCACATGCTTCGGAGTTCGGATGGCATATCGAGAAGATCAACCAATCAAAGAGTAATGATCCTAACCACGTGGCTTCAACAGAACGTAAAATATCCAACGTTAATCTTGGTACGTTTCCACCTATGAAATATGTTAAGAGAGGTATTAGAAAAGAAATCGAAAAAAGGGTATTTGGGTAATGACTTGAGAGATGTTGAAATAAAAAATCCTCTTGATGAAAAACGGGAAACTCTTAACAGATTCTTGGAGAAGCTTCTAGACGGACTTACTCATGAAACTTGTATTCCGTAGAGTTCAAGTTACATTGGAGTTCTCCATAAAAACCTGCATCTGCATGCTTATCTTCGTGTCGATGATTATTGGATATACGTTATTTTTTGAGTGTTGCTTTGGGTTTGATTAGTTTTCTTTTTTGCTAGCATTTTTTTTTATTTCCATATTTATAATTTCAAATATATTTTGTGTTTCTTAAATGCCCTTTATGTACCATTGGTAGATAATCCGATGCATAAAAATTATCACAGGTTTTTCGGTGCATAAAAGTTCTCAATTGGAATATATATATATATATATATATATATATATATATATATATATATATATATATATATATATATATATAGAGAGAGAGAGAGAGAGAGAGAGAGAGAGAGAGAGAGAGAGAGAGAGAGAGAGAGATGGGTTCAATGGAAAACCAATGTGCATTAGGAAACCTTAGGAAACCAACATACATAATGCATCACGATCATTTGATGCATCATGTGGCCAAATCTGGATCGAGTCGGTTCAACCGGTCCGTTCAATTGAATTCGGTCCAAGGTTTTTATGATTCTCCATAAAAATGATATATTAAATTACTTAGCTGGGAATCGAACCCAGAACCTTTTGATCCATAAAACAATGTTTTATCCATTAAGCTAATAACTCTTTTATTATCAAATTTATTGATACATTTCTTTTAATAACGAAGTTACTTTTTAATATATTAACTAATTAGTGCATTGTAAAAAAAACTTAGTGAATAAAACTCGATGTTGATCTATGGAATTAGAGATCTTGGATCGATATATAATAAATTAATATATTAAAGAGTTAGTTTATTATTAATAGAAGTATGTCAATAAATTTAAAAACAAAATGACTTGTAGCTTAATGGTTAAAGCATTATGTTATTAAATTAAATATCTTAGGGTTCGATTCTTAGCTAACTAGTTTATTGTTTTATTTTTGTGAAGATGCATAAAATGATAGACTAACTTTAATTGAATGACCAATCAAAAACCAGATCGATTTAGACCGTCGTAGTGACCCGACTCGGACCGGCCACACGATGCATCAAATGATAGTGATGCACCATGATTGTTGCGATGCATTGTGGTTCAATTGGACCTACCGCACAATGCATCAAGTGATTGTGATACACAGTTTTCCCGTGTGATGCACAATGCATCAAATGATCGCGATGCATAATTCTTCCTATGTGATGCACAATCCTCTACATGTGGTTTCGTTTCTTGATGCACAATGGTTTTCCAGTGAACCCACCCTATATATAGGGGTGGGTTGAATGGAAAACCTATATGCATCGGAAAACCCGAGAACCACTTTATAGTCATTGGATCAAGTGATGCATCACGCAGAAAGTCGATGCATCACGCGAGAATTTGATGCATCACGCGGGGAATTTGATAATAATAATTTAAAATTTAAAGAATAAAATGACTAAAAGTGAAAATAAGTTATTAAAAATTTAAATTAACATTTAATATTTAAACAATAAGTAAAAATTTATGATAATGACTAAAAAGTGAAAATAATATGGATAATTGAAGGACCAAATTTGTTATTGAGAAAATGACAAAACCGTCATATAATAAAAGTTAAGAGAAAGAGGTACCACTGTTGTAAGTAAATAGTGATTTTAGGGACTATTTATGTAATTTTTAAAGACCACATACAAAATGTATATTTTTGATCAAAATAATTTATTTACTCTTAATAAGTACATGGATATATTTGATACGGGAATCCTTTTCAATAAATACAGAGATATGCGTCCTTTGTTTTAATTCATGGCTTCAGTAGTTCAGTACTATGTCTCCTATTTAAGATTGGCCCGAGCTTTTCATTTCTAATTTTCTATGTTCACTCATGCCGCCTCATCGATTGCTGATTTCTGGTCCTGGTTCGTAATCGTCTCGCTTTCATTATGATTTATGGTTTATCATTAATGCTTATATATATATATATATATATATATATATATATATATATATATATATATATATATATATATATATGTATAGATTGATTGTTCGATTCGGTTATGGAATCCTAAAGAGGCGTTGGTTGATTTCTCTGATAAATTATGTCTTGTTATATTGATTGTTCGTATGCATATATACTTTTACTTGGAATTCTTGTATTTGTCCATCATTTGTTGCTATGCCTGGAGGAAAAAAGAAAATATATAATGTCACAATCAACACAACCCAAAATGCTTCCAAATATCTCGACTGTTTAGGTTATCCACATACTTAAAAGGCTGAAAGATCGAGTTTTTCTAGTTATTTCACTCAAATGTACCTGGTGACTAGTAAAGTTATCTTCAATTGCATAAATCCTTGTAAGGGTATTTAGATTATGAGTAGAAAGCATAACAGAAAAAAGAAATATACATGTGTTTCGTTAAAGAGATTGTCCATCATGCGGGTAAAGCTTCATAATTACATGTGTTTCGTTATGAAGAGTTGAGATTTGACCCTTGGTATGAAGAGTTGGAGGCTGGAGATTTTGCATAAATCCTTGATTTGATCCTTTGGTATGAAGAGTTGAGGCTGGAAAGCTTCATAATTACATGTGTTTCGTTAGAGAGATTGTCCATCATGCAGGGTAATGTTATGCTTGCCGACATACAAGTTTATGTATTTTGATTCTTTGCATATGTATCCATTTTAACTAAATAAAAAAAATTTGTTGAAAGCCCAATGAATGCTTTTGTTATTTGGGTTAATATATATACACACACGTCCTCTAAGCCTCTAGCCCTAAAAACATATCAAACTTTATTGTCTACTTCTTTGTTCGAGTGATTTTATACAATGAGCAGCAGTAGTTCAGTGGAAACTACTCCATTGACTCCGTTGGTGATCATGTTGAACTGGATTACCGCATCAATATCGTTAGCGACTCTAACAAGGTTGAACAAATCCGTCTCGGCAACCTGCATGATGTAAATTTCAAACTGGAGGTTAGTTGTCTTTTAAATTAACCAAGTTTTGAATTATATATAAATGCAAGATATTTTTAAATTAGTTCATGATAATCGTTTATTTATGAACCAAATTTAGAATATATATATATATATATATATATATATATATATATATATATATATATATATATATATATATATATATATATATATATATATATATATATATATATGAATTTTTATAATCTTTATGATGACTATATATATTTTGTGTATGATTTTTTATATTTTACTGATGCATGGTGGGTTTGTTTGTATTTGTAAGCTTGATTGTACCAAATGCAGGGACAATGGGAGATATAACAGAGAAAGAGCGGTTGAATTTTTTATTCGGTGATAGAGTTGATTTCGCTGTAAGCTAGTTTGTTATATGTATATAATTCTCATATTACTAATAATTTTATTGATCAAGTTTTTTCTCGATCTTGAAAGTGTAAGAACCACCCGAGTTGTGGGAAACAATGAGAGTTGCGCTGCTTCAAAGGTGAGTTGTGTGAAACAAGGAGAGTTGCGATGATTCAAAATGAATCCCAACATGAAAACGAACTTGGTGTTGCATTTACGGTGAAAGAGACATTTGATTATCCAAGAGATGTTACCAATATTGATTCCCTTCAGTGGTAGGCGGGTTATAACCTCTAATTTTACTCTCTTTTTTTTATGTTTTTTTTCCTGATTCATAAATAATGTAGATGCCCGGTAACCAACATAGGAATGTTGATTTCAATACGCAGGATAAAGCATGGAGTATGGAAAACGATTGGAATTTTAGTGCTGCTGATGTTCGTAACAACTGTGTTCCGTATGTTAATAACCTGAGCATTGAGTATCCGAATTTTTAATCAAACGATCTAAGGAGGACGAGAGGAGATGCGTAGCGTATTATAGACGCATCTCCTCTCGTCCTCCTTAGATCGTTTCATTAATAATCCGGATACTCAATGCTCAGGTTATTGACAGACGGAACACAGTTGTTACGAACATCAGCAGCACTAAAATTCCAATCGTTTTCCATACTCCATGCTTTATCCTGCGTATTGAAAATTTGAAATCAACATTTCTCTGTTGGTTGCCGGGCATCTACACATTAATTATGAATCAGGAAAAGAAACATTTAAAAAAGAGAGTAAAATTAGAGGTTATAACGTACCTTGACGACTGTCGACCATAGAATGGAATCAATATTGGTAACATCTCTTGGATTATCAAATGTCACTTTCACCGTAAATGCAACACCAAGTTCATTTTCCTGTTGGATTCATCTCTGAAGCAGCGCAACTCTCCTTGTTTCACACAACTCGGGTGGTTCTTACACTTTCGAGCGAGAAAAAACTTGATCAATAAAATTATTATTAATATGAGAATTATATACATATAGAACAAACTAGATTACAGCGAAATCAACTCTATCACCGAAAGAAAATTCAATCGTCGTTCTTTCCCTGTTATATCTCTCATTGTCCCTGCATCTGGTACAATCAAGCTTATAAATACTAACAAACCCACCATTCATCAGTAAAATATATAATCATACACATGCAAAATATACATAGTCATCATATAGATTATAAAATTCTTTTATTTGTTTTTATATATATATTTTTTATATTTGGTTCATGAAAAAACGATTATCTTGAACTAATTTAAAAATATATTGCATTTATATATAATTGAATACTTGGTTAATTTAAAAGACAACTAACCTCCAATTTGAAATTTACATTCCGAGCGTTGTAACGCTATTATGCGGTAATCGAGTTCAACATGATCACCAATGGAGTTACTAGTATTACCGAGACTACTTTCCACTGAACTACTGCTGCTCATTGTATAAACTCACCCACTCAAACAAAGTAGTAAACAATAAAGTTTGATTTTTTTTAGGGCCAGAGGCTTAGAGGATGTGTGTTTATATATATTAACCCAAATAACAAAAGCATTCCTTGGCCTTTCAACAGAATTCTTTTAGTTAAAATGGACATATATGCAAAAAATGAAAAATACAAAGGAGTTGAAGAACAAGTTAGAAGGAAGCATACAAAGGAGTTGTGCAACCTAAATTTGGTGCTGGCATTTCTGTTGATCCAACAAAGATTGATTATACATGTTTTATAATATTTTTTATCATCATTACTATTATTATTATTGTTACTAACTGAAATTAAGTAAAACTATATATGAAAGCAAAAATGTCGTCTAATAAGTATAGTGTATCTTATGCTTTATAAATTGTAATTTATACATGTTTTTTAAAATTTTGTTTAAGTAATAAAATAAGTAACGATGAAAGTAAAATATATGATTTATTTTTATTATTTAACTGAAATTAAGTGAAGTATGAAAGTAAACATCTTATAGTTGATTATTTATTACTATCATTTATTACTTTGGACCCGACTTTTGTACACACATTCACGACTTTTGCATAAACGGTTTTTATTTGTATTGTTTACTTGCAGAAATGGTCCCTGTCTCATTTTTTTCCTAATAACAATATTGGTCCATTTCTTTTCATTAATTTTTTTTTGTTTTTAAATCTTAATTTAATAAATGGTGATTTAATTAATTTATTATTATTTAAAATGTATTTATTTTTTATTAAAGCTATATTTTTTTATCCATTTATATAATTTATTTTACGTTTCTATTATGTATTTAATTTATTTTTTAAAATTTTATTTACATTAGATTTCATTATTATAATATTTATATGTTTTTTGTATTTTGTATGTTTTCATCTATTTATTTCATTACGTTAATATATATTGATTTCATTATACCCTTTTAAGGAAAATATACAAATTTAGAATTTAATTTGTTTGAATTTAGGTATTTGTTACATTATTATTTTGGTTTAAATTTAATATTCTATTTGTTTTGATTTAAATATCTTGTTACATTCCAAAACATATTAATATAACACAATATTTATGTCATAATAAATAAAATGCTATGTTTATATATTTTACTTGAAAGTTGTAACCAACTTAAAACGTATTAACATAACTAAAAATTTAAAAAAAAAGCAAATGCTAAGTTTATATATTTTTTTCTTAAAATTTATGATTAATTCGAATCGTATTAATGTAACAATATAATAATAATAAAAATAATAAATGTAAGATAAATAAAAATTTATTTAAACTCTTAACATATTAGTATAATTAACTATTTAAGTTAGGTTAATACGTTTTAAGTAGGTTATAACTTTCTAATAAAATATATAACATAACATTTCATTTGTTATGACATAAATATTTTGTTATATTTATATGTTTTGGTTTAATTATAATTTACAAGAAAATTGTATAAACTTAACATATATTTTTATTTTTATTTGTTTTTGCTTAAATGTTTTAATGTAACAAAATATTTAAATTAAATCAAATAGAATATTAAATTTAAACAAAAATAATAATATAACAAATATCTAAATCCAAATGAATTAAATTATATATTTTTCTTTGTTCGAGTGAGTGACTTTATACAATGAGCAGCAGTAGTTCAGTGGAAAGTAGTATCAGTAGTACTAGTAACTCCATTGGTTGTCATGTTGAACTCGATTACCGCATCAATATCATTACCGACGCTCGTAAGGTTACAGAAATCCGTCCCAGCAACTTGGATGATGTAAATTTCACAATGGAGGTCAGTTGTCTTTTAAATTAACCAAATTTTCAATTATAAATGCTAGATATTTTTAAAAATAGTTCATGATAATCGTTTCTTTATGAACCAAATTTAATAAACATATATATAAACAAATAAAAGAATTTGATAATCTGTATGATGAGTATATATTTTGCATGTGTATGATTATATATTTTACTGATGCATGGTGGGTTTGTATGTATTTGTAAGCTTGATTGTACCAGATACAAGGGACAATGAGAGATATTACACAAAGAACGACAGTTGAATTTTCTTTCGGTGATAGTGTTGATTTCGATTTTCGTTGTAAGCTAGTTTGTTCTATATGTAAATAATTCTCATATTACTAATAATTTTATTGATAAAGGTTTTTCTCGATCTCGAATGTGTAAGAACCACCCGAGTTGTGTGAAACAAGGAGAGTTGCGCTGCTTTAGAGACGAATCCCAACAGGAAAACGAACTTGGTGTTGCATTTGCGGTGAAAGGGACATTCGATGATCCAAAAGAGTACCAATATTGATTCCATTCCGTGGTCGGCAGTAGTCAAGGTATGTGATAACCTCTAATTTTACTCTCTTTTATAAATATTTTTTTTTCATGATTCATGATTAATGTGTAGATGCCCGACCAACAGAGAAATGTTGATTTCAATACGCAGGATAAAGCATGGAGTATGGAAAACGATTGGAATTTTAGTGTTCATAACAACCGTGTTCATAACAACCGTGTGCCGTCTGTCAATAACCTGAGCATTGAGTAAACGGATTATTAATGAAACGATCGAAGGAGGACGGGAGATGATGCATGTTATAGATTTGAAAAATACGATGATACTGATGCATATGATGTATGTATGTGTGTGTGTGTGTGTGCATGCATGCATCGTTTCATTAATAATCCTAATCCGGATACTCAATGCTCAGGTTATTGGCACGACACACGGTTGTTACGAATGTCAGCAACACTAAAATTCCAATCGTTTTCCATACTCCATGCTTTATCAATGTTGTTGGTTGCCGGTCATCTACACATTAATTATGAATCTAGAAAAAAAGAACATTTAACAAAGAGAGTAAAATTAGAGGTTATAACATACCTTGACTACTGCCGACCACATGATAGGAATCAATATTGGTAACATCTCTTCGATTATCAAATGTCCTTTTCACAGCAAATGTAACACCAAGTTCGTTTTCGTGTTGGAATTCATCTCTGAAGCAGCGCAACTCTCCTTGTTTCACACAACTTGGGTGGTTCTTACACTTTCGAGATCGAGAAAAAACTTGATCAATAAAATTATTAGTAATATGAGAATTATTTACATATAGAACAAAGCTTACAGCAAAATCAACTCTATCACCAAAAGAAAATTCAACCATTGTTCTTTCTTTGTTATATCTCCCATTGTCCCTGCATCTGGTACAATCAAGCTTACAAATACAAACAAACCCACCATGAATCAGTAAAATATATAATCATACACATGCAAAATATATATAGTCATCATACAGATTATAAATTTTTTTTATTTGTTTATATATTTTAAATTTGGTTCATAAATAAATGATTATTGTGAACAAATTTAAAAATATCTTGCATTTATAATTGTAAACTTGGTTAATTTAAAAGACAACTAACCTCCAATTTGAAATTTACATCATGCAGGTTGTTGGGACGGATTTCTGTAACCTCATTAGCGTCGCTAACAATTTTGATGCGGTAATCAAGTTCAACATGATCACCTATGGATCGAGTTACTAGTACAGTAGTACTACCGAGACTACTTTCCACTGAACTAATACTGCTCATTGGATAAACTCACTCACTCGAACAAAGAAGTAAACAATAAAGTATGATATTTTTTTTGAGGGCTAGAGACTTAGAGGACGTGTGTGTATATATATTAACCCAAATAACAAAAGCATTTATTGGCCTTTCAACATAATCTTTTAGTTAAAATGGATATATATGCAAAGAATCAAAAATACAAATATGCGGTAATCAAGTTCAACATGATCACCTATGGATCGAGTTACTACTACAGTAGTACTACCGAGACCACTTTCCACTGAACTGATACTGCTCATTGGATAAACTCACTCACTCGAACAAAGAAGTAAACAATAAAGTATGATATTTTTTTTGAGGGCTAGAGGCTTAGAGGACGTGTGTGTGTATATATTAACCCAAATAACAAAAGCATTCATTGGCCTTTCAACATAATCTTTTAGTTAAAATGGATATATATGCAAAGAATCAAAAATACAAATATAGACAATGTTGCTATAAGCAGTGTCAGTTCCTATAAAAAGTTACTCATCATCATTTTGTTGAATCTTAGGGTGTGTTTGGTACAGTGAAATAGAACTGAAAGGAATTTCCTTGTTTGTTTAGGTTTGAGGATCACTAAATGGGAAATAAACCAATTCCTTTTCTCTATTTTCATTTCTCTCCCATATGTAAAGAATTGTAGGGAATTTAAAAAAAAAACACGGAGAGTTCGGCTCCTTCCCCCCAAAGCATCTGAATTCTCTCATTTTGTCTCCCACTTCACACAAGAAAACCCTAGGCGATTTTTAATCTGTAGATCGAACACCTCCAGATCGACGGCGGCGACCTTCAAACATCTCCAGATTGGCGGTGGCGACCTTCGAACACCTCTAGATTGGCGATGGCGACCTCAAGAACTCCTTTTGGCGGCGGCGGTGGCGGCCTTCGAACACCGCCATCTCGTTTCCCTCCATAAGGTATAGTATCTCCTCCCTCTGACTCTTTTTCTTTCAGATCCATCTCTTTCTTTCAGTGAAATCCAAAAATCTCATATTTGTTTTCTTAGATTTGTTTTTTTTTTGTGACAAACATATTACATCAACCTCACACTTTGATAATCTTAGATTATTTTTGTTTGTTAATTTCATGTATATTATTTCATTGCACATAAAATAGTGTTGTTATTTGTTTGTTAATTTCTTCTCAAGCATCATAAACGGCTAGCCTCCCAAGGTATATATAAACTAAATGAATGCTAGAGCTCCGTTTTTTGCTATAAAACAATGTGCGTACGGAATCAGATCAATACTAATTTAAGGTTTAGATATGGCAAAAAAATGAAAAAAGTTCTATGAGTTCAAAATTAGAAATCGATTTTGTGAATGCTTTGATTTGGAATGCTAATTTTGACAAACAAAGATGATGAATTTTGGCTATTTTGTTTTCTACTCGCTGCCATATGGGTGTGTCTTGTAAATTAACTAGTAGCAGAGTTGTGTGTGTATGTATGCATGTGCATTGAATGTGTGGTGTTTGTGTGCTTGAAAGTAACTTTTATGTGTGTGTGTCTTAGAATTGATCAGCAGCAACCAAGTAAAAGTGTAGTATGAGTGTTTGTGACTAGGGTGCTGTGATGTGGGATTATTGTGAGGTTGTTAGTGTGACATTGTGTGCTTGAATTGTGTTCGAATATTAAGTAACAACAGCCAAAAACAAAGTATGTGATCAGAGTGTGAGTGTGTGTCATCAATTAACAGCAGCAGCAAAAAAGATGTGGGTGTGTGTTTGTTTCGATCAAACAACTGCAAGAAATAGGTTTGTGTGTGCTGATATATATATATATATACACACGAGCAATGTGTGTGTGTTTTAAAATGAAATAGCAGCTGTCATAGGTAATATATATGGTTATATTTTGCTAATTGATATTTCCCTTTGTTTAGTGTATCTATTTCGTAAAGGATGTTTAGGCCTTCTTTGCAAGTTTCTTTAAATTTCATGGGTATGATTTTATTATAGGGATTGATTCATGGATATATTTTTTTATATTATCTGGCATAAAACTTCAACTTGCATTATTCAACCGTAACGAAGTGTTTGGCATAAAACTTCCTTATCATGTATTTGTTTAGGAATTGGTACCATATCAAGCTTACATAGAGTATTTTGCTTTTGTAGGATTTCAGTCGATGGAGAGAACAGTATTATGGTATATTGTTGTTTTCTCTCTTGTTGTTATCCTTTCACAGGTGACTTTCGTGTTTGCATGGGCCATTTGGTGTGGAAGATGCACTAAGAGCCTCTTTGGCCAAAGTTAATAGGAGTTATGATGTGAGATTTTATAATTTTATTATCACACTATTATCAACATCAAATACTCTGGCTTACTAATGGGGTTTAGCCCATTTGGTAAGAGAGATGTTATGTAAGTGAGAGGTCACAGGTTCGACTCCTGTCGGAGGCAAGTTGAAATTTAATTGGAGAAAGTACGTCTTGGGGTAAAGGAGCAGGAGTAGGATCGTTTTGCCATTAAAAAAAAACTCTAGCTTACTTTTCCATATCTTTTTTCTCTATTTCTATCAGCTCCCCACGTGACAAGCAACATTCTTTAGTATGATAGGTGATTTCATCGGCCTATGCATGTGGTGAAAAACATGGTTGAATTATCGTCATCCATGACGGAGTGATCAATTGTTGGCGGAAAAACATTCCCACGAGCATGCTGGACATTCAAGTATTATTGAAGATGTGTGCAGGGTGATGAGTTAGTTCATCAAGTTGCTTGAAAAGTGTGAAGTGATGCAAGACCACTATGCATCTTGAGAGTACATTTTTATGTTTGTGAGTTGGTCACTAATACATGAATTAGTAGTGTGAGCATTTTTTTTTTTTGTTTAAGTATTTTATTTTTAATATTGATAAATGTATTATAGTTATTAATATTAATTTATGCTTCTTTTTGTATGTTTATTTTTTGAAATTGAATAAAAAATTATTATAAAACATGCATTGTTAATAATGATACAATTAATTGTGATTATTTATGATTTAGTTTATTGTTGTTGTGGTAATCTTTGATTTTTGTATCTTTTTTATGTCTGAATAATAGATTATTTTGAAAAATTATGGTTGATGACAAAGTTGGTATATATATCTGCTAATTTCTCTATTCTACTAAACAAGATAATTGATTCTTTGTTACATTTCTCTGTCGAATTCTCTGTTCACTAAACATAAGAATCAATTCTCATTCTCTAGACTAATTGTTATTCTCTGCAATTTCATTCTCTGTTGTCAATTCTTTGCATTTCCATTCTCTGTACCAAACGTACCTTTAGAATCGTTTTGCATTTTGAGCGTAGAGACTAGAGTGAGAAAATGATATAGTTGAGAGAGAAATAATTAAGCAGTGTATCAAAAAAGTACATAAAATTCCAATCGTTTTCCGAACTCCATGCTTTTTTTTAAGTACGTTTATTCGATGTTGAATATAAAAATTCAAACGATTTAATTTTGTATTTTCTATATTAAATATTCAGTGGTGAATATTCAATGTTGAATATTCAAAAAAAAAAATTGAAAAACATAAAATAATCATAAATTCTCGTTCTATGGTATAATTTTTTGTTTTAAATATTAATAATTCTTATATTATTTAAATTTTAAAGTTGGTTCTGTAGTTCTGCATCAAATTTAGGTTCTGCAATGAAACTGTATATATATAATATTCAAAACAAGCAAAATTCAAGTAAAATGATAAATTAACAACAAAAAACTTATAATCGTATAATGTTAAAACTTAAAACTTTATACGTCAATAATATTGTTTAATCACTAGTGTTGTGTAAAAAAATCGAAACCAAATAACTCAACCGAACCGAACCTAATTTGATTTATTTGAGTCAGTTTATTCGGGTAGCGGGTAGTTTAATAGTTCGGTACTTCGGTTCAACTGAAACCTATTAACTATGTATATTGAATTTCAAGTGAATCCGAATAACCTAAATGAGGGGGTTTACCTTTTTTTTTGAAAGGGCAAATAACCAAAAATAGTAACAAGTTTTGACATGTTTATCATTAATAGTAACATTATTTATTTTTAATCATTAATAGTAACAACTTTTTATTTTTCTATCAATAATAGTAATGGGTGACCTGTAAACCTGTTTAGCAGGTCACCAACTTTTCAGTTATCAAAAATAGTAACATCTTTACAAATTTTTATCAATAATAGTAACATATCAAATTAAAAACATATTTTTTGTTATTTTATTAAGTTTTCTAATATTTCATAAACACCAAAATAAACCAAAATTTTATTCTGAATATTTACGGATAGATAATATTCGATTATTTATTCATAATTATATATAATATGAATGGAAAAAAAATACTATGAATCATTTCAATTTTCACTTTTTTCCAACAAAAAAACTACGAACCATCATTTTCTTAGTTTTTCCGAATAAGATAATACAAATCGTTCCATTTTTTAGTTTTTTCCAGTCTAAATGAGTCATAGTTTTTTATTTAAAAACAATAAATCAAAATGAGTCTCAATATTTTTCATTCATAAAACTATAAACCGTCATGGTTTTTCCATTCATTGAAAAACTAAAAAATAAATGGATCACAATAGTTTTTCATTCGTAGGAGTTTTCATTTGGAAAAAAAATTACAAACTCATCAGTTTTTTAGTAAATTCCAAACGAAATTGATTACAAACCATACAACTTTTAGCTTCCCCAAATGAAAAACTATGACCCAATCATGTTTTAGCTTTTTTTTTACAAAAAAACTATAAATCATTTTGATTTTTCGTACAAATTAATTGCAACTCATTAATTTTTGTGTTTTTTAATAACGAAAACAACTATGAATTATTTCAGGTTATAGTTTTGCGGAATGAAAAATATTGCAATCCATAAAAACGATACATAACCACTTGTACGAAACTATAAACTGGAATAATTCATAGTTTTTCTCGTTGTTAAAAACACAAAAATAAATGAGTTCCAATTATTTTGTACGAAATAATCAAAATGATTTATAAAATGAAAGCTAAATGTTGTATGGTTTGTAATCAATTTCGTTTGGAATTTACTAAAAAACTGATCAATTTGTAATTTTTTATTCCAAATGAAAACTACTACGAATGAAAAAGTATTGAGACCCATTCATTTTTTAGTTTTTCAATGAATGAAAAAACCATTACTCATTGTGGTTTATAGTTTTATGAATGAAAAATATGGAGACTCATTTTGATTTTTTGTTTTTTAAATAAAAAAACTATGACCCATTTAGATTGGAAAAAACTAAAAATATGGAACGATTTGTATTATTTTATTCGGAAAAACTAAAAAAATAATGGTTCGTAGTTTTTTTTGGGAAAAAGTGAAAATTGAAATCATTCACAATATTTTTTTCATTCATATTATATATAATTGTGAATAAATAATCGAATATTATTTATCCATAAATATTCAGAATAAAAATTTGGTTTATTTTGGTTTAGAAAACTTAATAAGATTTAAAAAAAATTATGTTTTTAATTTAATATGTTACTATTATTGATAAAAATCTGAAAAGATGTTACTATTTTTGATAACTGATAAGTTGGTGACCTGCTAAGCAGGTTTACAGGTCACCCATTACTATTATTGATAGAAAAATAAAAAGTTGTTACTATTAATGATAAAAAATAAATAATGTTACTATTAATGATAAAAATGTCAAAACTTGTTACTATTTTTGGTTATTTGCCCTTTCTGAAACTCTATCTATTATCAATAAATTTCATCGTATTTGTATATTGTAATTGCAAAATCTTTACTTCATAGTTTATAGTCGTGAATCATTGAAATCGATTAACCAAATTGTTTTAACCGAAACTGAATTATTAGCCGAGAAATGAATTAACAAAACCTTAACGGTTTGATTTTGGATGGTTTAGATGCCAGATGGAAAACCAATTAACCCAAACCGAAGTATTCAAAAAACCAATCGACCCATCCAAATAACACCCCGTTGGTAATAACATTTTTTATATTTTAAAATAAAATAAAATAAAACTTTAGGATAAAAGAAATGCCACAAAATCAAATTTCCAAATTCCAGAATGGGCTGCTAAAGAAGACAAAGAAGTAGAAGAACATTCCATTGACGATGAAGTAAGCTAGTTCATCAGCATGCCATTTCTGATTCCATTCATCCAATCAATTCAATTTTAAAAAGTCAAAATCCCCTTTTCCTCGATTTCAATAACCCAAAATATTTATTTATATAATTCCCATGTTTCAATCAAACTCCTGATTTTCTTCTTCGTCAAAATGCAATCTCAACCCTCATCTTTCTTGTTACACCGTCTGAAATACCTCTTGACGGAGCACCCGGCGGTCGTCGGATTCCGTTGGAGCCACGCCCAATCATGGGGCGCCACGTGGGTCTTCCTCTTCTCCTCGATCGCCTTCTACTTCGCCGTCTCCGTCATCCTCCACATCCTCCTCCTCATCTTCCGCCACCGTACCCGACCCGTCCCACTTGGTCCAATCCCCGCTATCCACAGCCTTACCATGTCCATCATCTCCGCCACCATACTCGCCGGAACACTGACCTCCGCCGCCGCCGAGATCCGTGACACACGGTGGTTCTGGGGCCGTACCAAAACCCCACTCCAATGGCTTCTCTGTTTTCCAATCGGAACCCGACCATCGGGGCGGGTCTTTTTCTGGTCATACGCATTTTACCTATCACGTTACTTGCACGTGATCCGGACCTTTTTTACCATCTTACGACGTCGTAGGCTCTCCTTATTCCAACTCTTCACTAATTCCATTCCAATGGTTATGTCATTCTTATGGCTGGAATTCTCTCAATCGTTTCAAGTAATCGAAATCGTCTTCACTACATTCACGTATACAATCATCTACGGATACCGATTATGGACGGAATTAGGATTACCAACAGCATCGTTTCCGTTAGTTGCCAATATTCAAATAATCTTGTTGGGTTTGAATTTGGTTTGTCATTGTGGGGTGTTGTTTTTGCAAGTGTGGGGTGGTGGATGTAACGGAATCGGGGCTTGGGTATTCAATTCCGTCCTTAATGGTGCATTCCTATTCATGTTTTTGAATTCGTTGGTGAAAATGCGTTGGATTCGTAGAAAAGCCATGGAGTTAACAACAACTGTAAACGAGAAAAATGAATAACTGTTGAAACTCGAGAGGAAGGACCCATTTTTTTAAGGGTTTGATTCGATTGCGTATGATTTTTTAGGTCGAATGGAACATGTATGATTTGTTGTTGTACATAACATATTATATGAAGAGATACATTATAAAGTTGTTATTTTGTAATTAGGTTGTTTTTTTATACGTGGAAACAATATGTTTTGATTATGAATACGACACAAAATTGTTTCGATAATATAAGTTGATTTAAGAATAATTCTTATTAACTTAAAGTTGTTTATGAAGTCCTATGTAGAAGAAATTTGTCGACATGTAATGACTGTAAATTAAGTGGTGGCACAAATTTAAGCAGTGTTTTCGATTTTATAATTTTATTAATTAAATTGGTCGGGTTAACAACCGATGATATTAACTGAAATTTTATAAAATTTGGGATTGAATAAGATTAATGGTATGAATTTGGTGGATGAACCAAAAGCATACATAATAATGGCTTATTGAGTATTTAACTTTAGGCTTTATATTATTATTTTTTATTAGTTACATTAAATCATAAATAATTATACTACAAATGTATTTATTTGATTAAACGTTATAAAGTTTTTTGATTAAAATTTTCTAATAATTGAAAAGCACGGTTGCACGTATAAAGAACCACCGGTTTCACAAACAAAAATCGCGAAAAATTACACTACGAAACAAAGTTATTGACGGAATGACCGGTGACACGTGCCTACTCTGACTAACACATAGGTCCACCCCTGAAACTAAACGACTAAATTCCATCCGGTTAGATGACTCACTTAAAAGAAAGTTTGCATACATTTAGCATGTAAAAATATGCCCATATAAAGTGATCCTTACAAAAACTTATGTAAATCGATGATCAGTCGTTTTTGTCTTTTATCATCTTTATCGTTGAAAGAAATACGTTCATTCGAATTCAAATTTTCAACATAAGTGTTATCAAGCTTGACAGATCTTGTCTAAGATCGTTTTTGTTTTCGTAACATCGAGATCATGATCTTAAGATCTTACTATAACGATAATGTCTTTTTTATATGTGTTATAATTTACATCAAAGATTAATTTGTGTCAAATTAATAAAATATTTAAAATTCAAACATTATATGAAAGTTTAATACAACTTTTAAAATCATGATAATTGAATAATATCACTAAAGATTTATATTCAAAAATTTTGAAGTCCAGACATATATGAGAATTGTTGTTATACACAAATTAGATAATTTACACGAATGTTAACCTTTTTCATTTAACAAATTTGACTCATTTATAGTGTTTTAAATTTTGTATCTAAGTAAAAGTAGGATCGGATCGGATCAAGATATTAAAACCTTGACTAAGATTCTATCAACGAGGAATCCAAGTGGATCATTATTGACAATCATAACCATGGATCTCCTCAAAATTTTGGATCATTTACGGTTATAATATCAATATAATGGCTTATTATATTCATTTTGTTAGCGATATTATCTTATAAAATTGTATGGATTGTAGTGGATAAAACTAACGGTATGACTTGGATGTTGCGTTGGGTTTTGGATAGCTGACTTCCTAGCCTTAACTATTCGTTCGCAGAATCATGACCTGTAACCTTGTAGAGCTTAATAATTGTTATTCGGATGCATCACTTATGATGCATTAGTTGTAAAAATTTTAATTCTACCATAATCCAGCAAGTATTATTATACTAATTTTTGTTAATTACATTTAAACATGTATTATTGTTGTATGAGTGTATAGAAAATTTAGATATATAATCCTTATAAAAATCTTAGTTTATCATTTTGGCCATCCAATAAATTGAAAAGTGTAACATATAACTACTTTGGCCCCTCCGGTTATATTTTTGAATTCCGTCATTGATCATCATTGTAAAATCATAATATTTTAACATTAAAATCGAGATTTTAACAAAATCATGAGAACATTTTTAAATCAAATTGGTCATTGGGTTGTTTTAATTCGTGTTTTTGTCACTGGCTGTCTTAATCTACTTTACTTTTTTTAATTTGTTATGCAAAACAGTACTTGGGCATTAATGTTGCCAAACATTAGAACCTAGAATCAAGTCCTTTTTTGGGTACTAGTGGGCACACAAAAATTATATTTTATCAAAATTTTGTAATATTTTACTTTTGTATTTGTTAAACAATTTATTGTTCACTTGTGTTTTAGAAACTTTAATAAAATAGCTTGTCATAAAGTATACACTTCATACTAAACGTTACTTATCGCTTTTGGGGCCCGAGACAAAGACTTACAAATGGCCCTCTAAACGTATATGTATGTATAGAGTTAAAGATTAAAGAAAATAACCATGTAAATATATATGTAAATATCACAATCAAACAAGTAGCAAAATACATAAAATTACTAGTATTAGCTTATGTATCAAAAGAAGAAAAAATTTTTGGGCCCCTTTGCTATTGGGCCCTAAGGCAATAACCCGGGTTGCACACCTCAATGAGTCTGCCTGGACTAAACACCTCCCAAATATGTAGGATTTTAAGATACGTTTGGTATAGTGGAATCGAGAGAATGAAATCCTTAAGGTTTATAAGCTTGATTCTCAATTCTTTTACCATATCTTTGATGATGACAATGAATATTAATATAGAATGTTACAGGACGGTTGGTACCGTAGAATAGAAGTAAATAAGGTTTTTGAGTTAATCGATAATAGTTATTCATAACATGACATGAGAATCAATTTCATTAATTTAATATTGATTTAAACCAACCAACTTTCATTAATTTATCGATTAAGTCATGAAGTTTTTTTCCAATCATTTAAATCATTTTTCTTCGTTTTGATATTGTGTTTAACCCTTAAACTAATGTTTTTATTGATTTCGTCCCAACTATTTAACCGGTTACCGGTTTGACCGGTCATATATTGCTAACTTGGATTCTTAATTGTTTTAGATTTAATTTTTTACTGCCAGGATTTTATTATTATTATTATTATTATTATTATTATTATTATTATTATTATTATTATTATTATTATTATTATTATTATTATTATTATTATTTGTTATTAGTTTTTGTTCAAGTCACGTCACTACTTCGGCCAACCAATTTCGGCTTCACCTCAGGCAAACCCCACCACCACTCCTCTGGCCAACGAACTCCATTTCAACAAACCAATTGAATCCCTAAGTCCAGTGGCGGATCTAGAAAATTATATTATTGGGGCAAAAAAAACTTACCTTAAACATAACAATGGTTTAACGATACAATAAAGGAAAATGATAGCTAACGTTATAGAGTAGCTAGCTAAACAATCAACCTATAAATATAAAGAATAGGACAATTTAAAAACAACACTACAATTAATAAAAATGAGCAAAAAAACTATGAAAAATATGAAATTAAAAATCAATTAGCATCATTCTACAATTGTTCTCTACGATTCTTCACAAATTGAATTGGGTGTTGATGACGAAGATGATATTTTTCTTTTATAAAATGTTTCCATCATTCTGTAAGTTGATTAATATATATATATATATATATATATATATATATATATATATATATATATATATATATATATATATATATATATATATATATATATATATATATTCAATTCAATAACTAGTAATATCAACTTAGGCAATTTAATAATCCTACAAAAAAATTATAAAACTCAATTCAGGAACTTTATAACAAATAACAATAAAAAATCAACAAAATAACTTCATAAATCATAACACATTCACACTAGATTATTAAAGTTTAAAAAAATCAAATTTCTATGGTCTATGAAGATGCCAATTTGACATAGAAATAGAGAGTTATTGAGTTAGAGAGAGCAGAAAGTAAGACTCTACGCAGCAAAGCTTGAGAGGTCTTAGGTGTATTTGGGTATTGAAATGTAGGCTCATTGGGGGCTTAATGAATATTTATTAGAGGGCTTAAAGATTAAGAAAATTTTTAAAAAAAACAAAAGCAAGAAAATGATTTGCTTCAACGATTCAAAAACAAGAACTCAGATATGATGCCGAACTCAAAGCGGAACCAAAATATTGAAACCACTTAGATCTAAACAAGGTCTCGATGATGCAACACCAAAGACAATGGTTTCATATTTACAGATCTGTAAATCTTGACAAGAACCCTATAGTCATTTTGAATCTGTGTTTAAATGTTTTAAACCCTAAACTCGTTTCAAGATCAAGATCTGGAAAACTCGATAAATTTCGAAGCCATTGATTTGAAACACAAATCTGGCCAAGACTTGGAATACTCACATATGCTATTTCCACCACCGTAATTAAGTTCTTATCGTAATGCATGAACTGGAAATGGAATAAGAGAGAGACACAGATACGTGAATAGAGAAAGAAAAACAGAGACGAAGACGACAACATGGTCTGCAATAGTGTTTCTTTTATTAAGAGCAAACACATTGAATATTTAAATTACTTTGTTTTTTATTTTAATAATAATAATAATAATAATAGTAATAATAATAATAATAATAATAATAATAATAATAATAATAATAATAATAATAATAATAATAATAATAATAATAAAAATAATGACACATCATCGGTCACGTCATCACCATGTCAATAAAAATATACGTCATCTCCATGTCATCGTGTAGCCTGTTATAACATGTAAAGTGGTTAAATTGAAAAAAAAATTATAAGAAAAGTGATTTAAACAGCTAAAAAAGTTGAAGAACTTAACCAATAAACTAATATAAGTTTGTTGGGTTAAATCAATATTAACCCTATTTAATAATGACAATTTGAACGGTCATCATTTTTATTGTATTAACAAGGTTGATTTAAAATAATATTAAATTGTAATTATACTTATAATAAAAAATATTAGTAGTTTATGAACCCACATATTTCATTGATAATTTTAATAAATAATTAGTTATATAAATAAAATGTATGTAAAACTTAAAATTAAACCTTATAGATAGTAATTCTTATAAAAAAATATAATAAAAGTACAATTATTTGTCATAAGTATTATTTAGGGTTAATATCAAAAAAACTCTATCAACTTTCTTCATTTTCGCGATAAATTTCTTAAACTTTTCTTTATTGTTTAAGTTCCTAAATTATTTTTATTTTATTCGATATTCTTTTGAAATTCTTTTAAGTTTTTTATTTATAAATTTGTGTGTGTGTATATATATATAATTAATATAATTTGAAATTTTTAATTTTACGTAAATCATAATATTTATATATATTTTTATCTCAAACATTTAAAATCAAGTATAAACAAACAAAAGAAATATTAGGAATATAATTGGACAAATAAACTCAATTCATTTTTATTATATCAACTTACATTTAAATTTAAAATTTTGAGATTAAAGAAGAATTAAAAGTTAAATTTCAAATACAATGATCTTATCCGAGATTCGTTTAATATTAATGTTAAAATAATTTAAGAATTTATTTAAACAGCTATACGTATGAAATATTATATTAAGTATGATATATATTAATTATTTTTAAAACGTAATTAGATTAGTTAGCTACGACTAACAAAGTTTTTTGAGATAAAAAATAATGATAAAATTAATGGTCTTTTACGTAGCTTCTAGGAGAAAAAAATAAGGTTTATTATAAATCGTGTTTTTTATGGTTTTGTTCATACATGTTATCTTTTCTTAAAAGGTTTTCAGGTTATTGTTTTTTTTTTAATTCTAGTTTTTGAAAAAGTTTTGGTTATTTTTATAATCAACCATTGTTTTTCAAAAAAAAAAAAAAAAAAAAAAAAAACAAACAAACAAACGTGTTTTCTTTTGCTTTTAGAAAAGTCCAAGTTTAAAGATTTTTCTTTGGAAAAAAAACATTATAAAGACCAGAAAATTATAAATACATCGAGAATTTTACTGGAAAAAAAATATGCGGAATGAACTAAATAATTATAATCGAGTATAAACTCTGAAATTGTAAGTGCATTCGTCTTCAATGGTTGATGATGATGAAAGCTGAGACGAGAGCAGCGGCCACCGGTGGTTTAAGATGAGAAACGTTTAGATCTAGAAGCTTGAATCATTTGTTCTCTTTTCTGGAAGCTTGAATATCCTTTATCGAAAGCTTTGAAGCTTGCATTAGTCACTTAGTCGTCGAATCGTCGATGGTTCCAGATGAGCAGCGACTTCTATGGTTGAAAAGAGATCCATGTGGCCGAAAAGAGCATTCATGGTTGTGGTCGGAGACAAAAGGACTAGTCGGAGGGGAAGGAGATGACTGTGGAAATGTCCATGGTTGTGGTCGGAAAGGACGAGATCCATAATTTACCTATTATCACAAAAAACGAAAATTGTAATTTATATAATTATTTTTTGGTATTTTACTTATATTTATTGTTGTTAGTATTTTATTTATAAACCTATTTTTGTCAAACTATCAAATTTATTTCTTTATTTATAAGTTTATATGCATTATGACAAATAATAATACTATTCTTATATATGTGTTTAAGAAAAATAATATTTGTGTGTTATAATGTTGAGTTTGTATGTATCTTATGTAAAATATATAAACATGTATTTCAACTTTCTTTACTATATAAACAAGAAAGTATCTAAATATCAAGAATATTTAACATATAAACATTGATTTCAACGTTTCTTTATCATGGTCGGGAATAGGCGGGGTGTAGTCATATTGAATTTTTTTTTTTATTATAAATTTCTAATTTTTACATCCAACTTCTTTATAAATAGTCAAATATAAATATTTTAATAACACAAACATAATTTAAGTGTATTTTCTCTTACCTTAATTTATTTATAGCAAAAAAATTATTTTGTATATTAACGTAATAAAATAGTTAGATAAAAACATATTAAAGATAAAAATGTAAAAATACTTTATCAAATGAAACATAAGATAAATAATTTTTTAATAATTAAGTTGAATATATAAAAGAAACGTAAAAATAAATAAATTAAATATTTTAATGGGGATAATTTTTTAAAAATAAAGAATAAATATATATTTATAAAATAAATATATTATGAAAAATAAAAAATGTTATAAATAATTTTAATAATTTAGAAAAGAGGGAGAAAAGTTGTATTTAGATTTAACAATAAGTGGATAAAATATGTTGATTGAATAAATGATGATAAGTGATGATTTACTGCTTATTACTTATGGAAAAAGAACGTACTTATTAGCCAAAATCACTTAATGAATAAGTAAAATGGTTAAATCAGTACTTATTGTAGGAAATTATAGGAAAAGGAACACCCTAACATAGTTTGTTTCCCATTAAAGTTAAAAAAAAAATCAATAACCAAACCTGGGAGTCTGAGTGGTAGGATGACAAGGGGACGGGGATTGGCCATCCCGTCCCCGTTTAAAAAACCCGCAGGCCTTAACGGGGGACCCCGTTGGGTAGACATGGAAAACTGGGAGGATTCGGGGAACGCATTTATAACATATGTCTAATTAAATGGTGAAATTTATTTCAAGATCATTGTTAAATTTAACCGATTATAGTGATCCAATCTATAAATATATACAAAAATAAATAAAATCATATAAAAAAAATTATAAACTTGACTAACAATTATATACAAGTATACAAACAAATAATATATATATATATATATAAAATAAAAACATACATATATAATCTAAAATATAAATAAAATATTTATTGTTATCTAAAAAGTAAATGAGTATTTAATCGGTGTTTTAATCATATGATTAATCAGGTTATCAGAATGAGTATCATAAATCTCATCTCCGTTTAAAATAACTGGGTTTGAATAAAACCCGTCCCATTTTAAACGGTTTTTGGTTTCCGGTCGGGTTCCGTTTTTTTTTTTTTTTTCTTCTTCATCATCCATCCCTGCTACTGCTAGTGAGTGGTGGGCTTTTACAGCTTGGGCTGGATTGAGGCTTCTGGCTTTGAAGGGGGAGAACCGGAGCGGATAGGGGGTCAAGAGGGAGAACCGGAGCTGCTAAAGTCAAAGCACAGGGCAGAAGTGGGATCGATCTCATCACTTGCTCAGCGACGAAATTCACGAGTACACGACAGCGTCTTGGTCGTCGTCGGCGGTGGCTGTGCTTCAGCAACACAGGATCACCGGCGGCCCTCGCATTTTGTCTCTTGTAAGTTTCTAATTTTTTATTTTCGTTGTTTGTGTTATAACTTATAATTATATTCGTGTATTGATTTTGGATGATTGTGATTGGTTTCTTAACTGTGTTACCTTGAATAACTATGAAGTTATACTGAACACTTTTGTGAAATTGTGAATTGCTATTCCAAAAGAGTAAAAGGTAGTAGAAGGCAAGAACAACAAGTTTCTAATCCACTAAATAAACAAACCCTAGCTTGATGCTGTTTTTTGACTTTTAATTCTCAATTTTCAATTACTATTTGCTAATTGCCAATTTCAATTGAATTATATAGCTTTTTGATTATAGATTGTGACTTTATGTTGGAAACTTGAAATGTTTTGGTTTAGCTTATTATTTAGTTAAATTGATAGGGCTTATTAGTTGGGATATTGCGACTTGCGAGTAAAATAATTGGTTAGGGTGAAAAATTTCAATGCTGTAAAGCCTGACCCAACAATGAATACCCTGAATAGATTATGTATGCGGAAGGATGACATCGAAAAGAATGGAAGACTCTTTTGCTCTGCTGGATTTGTTGTATCCCGTGGCACAAGCAAGCTATTTGCCCTCAAGTTTAAACATGTGGGCGCAAAAGGCTATGCCCCCAACCGAATGGTTTCCTGGATCTGCCACTGATTTAGGGTTTACTGATGCTTATGGTAGTTTAGATTTTATATAATTTTTTATGGTTTTTCTATTTTTATTTAAAAACATGGAATGATTTTTGGAAAGAAAGTTATCAACTCATAAAGGATAACTATGTAATCTGTTTTGGATTGTAACGAAAAATAACATTGTATCTTTTAATAATTATTTTTAGGGTAAATTACAAATTTCGTCCCTGTGGTTATAGGGAAATTATGGATAAGGTCCTTCTATAGAAGAAATTACAAATTCAATGTTTGTGGTTAACATTTTGTTACGGTTTTGGTCCTTTGACCGGTCATTATTTTTTAAATGACCATTTTACCCTTGAGAATATTATAAAAATAGGTAATGAACTTTCTTTTTCATAAAATTAAATAATAAAAATTCAAAACCAATTTTTGTTTTTCTTTTTAGTTATTAAAATATGATTTCTCAATAATCATAAAGATCAGGTGACTCCTTCCCGGAATCTTGTTTGGAGACTGACAATCGGCTGTTTTCCGGGACCACTGGTGGTGGCGTTGGTGGCGGTGGTTGTAGAAAATTCGTCAACGCTTGCGACCCCCGTAATTCAATCGCTCTCCGATCGTAAACCAACGCCGCCTCCTCTGCCGTATCGTAAGTACCCAACCAAAGTCTTATTCGCCGTATCGGATCACGAATCTCCGCCGACCACCGCCCCCACGGCCGCCGTCTATTCACCAAACCCTTCTCCTCCGCTGCCGGAGCTGTCACAGGCGGCAGCTGTCCTTTTTCCCGGCGACACTGTTTTTTCTTCCCACAATCATCATCGTTTTCCTCCATTTTCTTCACCTCTCTCTTTTTCTATTTCTCTTTCTTTCTGCTTAAAGTCGATCAAGTCTCTCCCATTTTTGCCGATCAGAATTGAAGGAGGGGTATAGAAAAGTTGAGAAAGAGTTACCGGAGTTGTTGAGCCGGCCAGATTGAAGAGTGTGGATGTGATGATGGTGGTGGTGGTGGTGTCTTGCTGAGTGAGCCCTTGAACCCCAGAAATCCATTTCCATATTTTCCGGGAGAGAGAGAGAGAGAGATTTTGATTTTTTAGAAATCATATTTTACTAATTAAAATGAAAAACAATTACGTTTTGGATTTTTATTATTTTATTTTATGAAAAAGAAAGTTTATTACCTGTTTTTATAATTATGTCAAGGGCAAAATGGTCATATTTAAAAAAATGGTTGGTCAAAGGACTAAAAGCGTAACAAATAGGTAACCACACACATTGAATTTGTAATTTCTTCTCTAGAAGGACCTTATCCGTAATTTCCCTATAACCACAGGGACGAAATTTGTAATTTACCCTTATTTTTATTTTCTTAATCCAGGTGCCCGATCCGAATCCTCAACTTTCGAACATTACAAAAAACCATACCAAGGAACGAAATTTGTAGCATTGTTAAATCCTAGCCTTGAGAATTATTTCGTGGTCCAACTGCTAGAACCCAGAGTTATGCCGGAGTTGTGACTTTGTCAAAGCATTAAGCCGATACAGAGATCCTGGCACTGTCATCACAGTAAAAATGTTCAATAGCAGTATATCGATTCCGGTGACGGATGACCAACCCGATGAGTTCGGCAGCAAGATGCGATCCCGAACCCGAAGAAAACGCAGGAAATCGGAGTTCCGAGGTAAACACGAATTAGCTACGCGAACTTGCATGCAGCTAACAAGATGGTGGCTGGTATTGCTTTTTGCTACTGCCGTACTACTGCTCGTTTATGAGGCTTCGAAGCTTGGCTTGAGATCGAGTACGATCAAACCAGAACCTGGTATTCGTGATACAAAACCTAATGTAGTAGTCTCTTCTGTTAAGAAGCCGGAGGGGAACTTGAATCGTCTAGATGCTCCACGTAAGTCTCTTGCTAGATCTTCTATTCTTTTGACCATTGACTTTCATTTTGTGATTGTATAGTTATGTCTTGTTGTTAGAGTGAATTTTAATTTGATTAAACTAGAAGTTGTGGTTCCCTTTGGTTTCGATTATTGTCTCCAATTTGTAGAAGGCCAAATTTCTGTTCAGATAGTGATGTCAACGACGCGTGGGGAAGACCAAAGATCATATTATGGAAGTCTTTAGGTTGATGCTTAATGAATTGAATTATCATATGCTGAAATAAATATTAGGTAATGCTCATTACCTTGATTCTGAGTTTCTGACTTTTATTAACATGATTGTGAATATACTGCTTCCAGATCTTGTTAAACCTAAATCATACATTTGCAAATGAATAAAATTTGGAGCTTGATAGGCAAGATTCACCATTTGAACCCAGTGTTCACAAAGCTAGACAACCTGCTATGATTGTACGGTATAATATGCCTGATTAATTTGCGGTGAAGGAATAGAGTTAGGTTTAGGTAAAGGAAATTGTACCGTGGCTTTCTTTGATGTTTTCACTGTATCAAATATTGCATCAGATAGGAAGGACATTTCTTATGTTTTTGCTGACGTGCAATAGCTTGATGTTGAAAATTGAAAGTGTTTAGTCTCATGCTACAATTATTGCTAATGCACCATGAGATACTTAGATCATAGAAATCAACTAGTGTAATAGACTTGCAATATATCTGAAGAATAAAATATGAATGATAAAGTTTAATTTGAAACCTCACAAAGTAATGTTGAACCCTTCTCATCTTTGTCTCTTTATAATCACTCTGCCCCTTGCATTTCATTTTATGTGAAGGATTTTTTCATGGTCAAAGCCTCAAGTAGGAATCTCGTGATGATCGTACTCAGGATAGTGTTAAATTGTTGGCTTCGTAGCACAAGATCTTTAATATTCTAGCTCGGAAGATACATCATGTTAAGAGAGATGCAAGATAAGAGATACATGAGTATGAGAATCGAATTTCATCTGTCACCGAGATTTGTACCATACAAGTTCATCTAAGTAGTGAATTCATCCAAAAGATCAAATTTCCCTTTCAATATTACATATGGCATTCATTATATCTATCCTTGATCTGCAATTAAGTATGATGAGGATTATGAAATGTAGTGGTATAGTGTGGTACAATGTGAGATTCTCAATCATGTGATGTGTTTTGGTGTAGTCTGGTTCTTTGTATTTTACTTCATGACACACTTTCATATATGGTATCAGGTTGCTTGAAGCTCCTACCTCTTGAAGAACTTCAGAATCTGGATTTCCCACCGACTGAAGATCCACTTTTTCCTATTAAGAAAGTGATATACATATCAGAAAGTGAAACACCTTATGATACCAATTCTCAGCCGGAGATGGGGATCACACGGTTTAATCAATTTACTGGTTACCAAACTCTTAATCAGAGAGAGCAAAGTTTTAAGGTTACAGCCTCTTTTGACCTATGATTAACTTCCGTTTGCGGTATTTCTGTTGGAGTTAGAAGTTAATATCATTTGTATAAACCCCTTTTTTTTAATGCAAAATTGTTTTGTGACCTTTCACATCCATGCCTTTCGATTTCTTGCATGCTCGTTATTGGCGTACCTGTGTACAGTAGCTATTAGTTTAACTTATCAAAATAAACTAATATCATAGGTGAATGAAACTGCATGTGTACACTGTGGTTTCTACAGTGAGCGTGGAGGTTTTACGATATCAAACGAAGACAAAAGCTACATGCAAACGTGCAAAAGTGTAGTTTCTACTTGTGCATTTGGTGGCGGAGATGATCTTTATCAGCCAATCGGAATGTCAGATACATCACTTCAGAAGGTCTGCATATTCTAAGGCAAATCATGCTAAGGTCCTATGTTCTTAATTTTGATGATCTCACATGTAGGTTCATGCAGGTCTGCTATGTAGCATTTTGGGACGAAATTACTCTTGCAACTCAGGAAGCACAGGGACATATATTTGATGATGATCGTTTCATTGGAAAGTGGCGCATTGTGATTGTTAGAAATCTTCCCTTCAGGGATCAGAGGTTAAATGGAAAAATACCGAAGGTAAAGTAAATAGAAGAAATTGTTGGCCCCAGTATTTATTAAATTTCCTTCATCAAAGCAACATTTTTGCTCAGATAAAATCAGTCATAATTGTTAGGTTTTATAACTAATAAGTGAGAATGTGAGATTGTCAGAAGAACTGAGAAAATGTTAATTATTTGCCCAAGTGAGAGTACTTAAGTTGCATTTGTGCTTAATTGTGCTTGATGTTTATTGGTATTGGAATTCTCTTTCATGCAGTAGTTTTTTTTGAACTTTTTTCTGCCAGTAATTTAAGTAGTAGATTTAGGTACTGATTGAGGCTGATTTCATCAGATGCTGCCACATCGTCTTTTTCCAAATGCAAGATATTCCATATGGGTAGACTCAAAGTCTCAATTTAGGAGAGACCCATTGGGTGTCTTTGAGGCACTTCTATGGCGTTCGAACTCTGTGCTTGCAATTTCTGAACATGGGGCCCGTAGCAGCGTTTATGACGAGGCAAAGGCTGTTGTCAAGAAAAATAAAGCGACTCCAGAAGAAGTGGAAGTACAAATAACTCAATATCACCATGATGGGCTCCCTGAAGATAAAAGATTTAACGGCAAGAAAGGTATTCTTCTATACCCATTTTCAAAAGACAATCTATAACAATTAATAACATTTTGGGAATTTTTTTTAAAGGGTTAATATCAGAAAAACCCATCACAGTTTCCTCACTTTGAAGTTTACTGGGCACACATCTATATTTCTTACTTTTAGGTACTTAAACTGTGCAATTCGGTAAGCATGATAGGTTTTTCTACATCAGATTGTGACATATTTCCTTCCTATCTTCATTTTAGTAAAAATTTTCTTTAGTATTCTTCTTTTTACAAATATATAACCGTAGTTTTACTCTTGTGCAGCTCTTAACGAGGCCTCGGTAATTGTGAGGGAGCATACTCCAGTGACTAATTTGTTCATGTGCCTTTGGTTCAATGAAGCTGTTCGCTTTACCTCTCGTGATCAGCTTAGCTTTCCGTATGTTCTTTGGCGACTAAAGGTATTAAAGAACATAAATATGTTTCCAGTTTGCACGCGGAAAGACCTAGTGAATAGCATGGGTCATATACGCAAGGCCAAGCCTTTAGGTTGATGCAAAAAGCTGGTCATTATCATTCATTGATCTTCTTACCATGTTACCGTAATTGTTGAACACACCTGTGCAGAAGCTACCGATAGTATTTATTATCTGTATAATCGTTATGTGTACTATCTTGTTGGTATAGGAGAGCTAGAAATTCTTTTTTTTGCCATTTTTAGGGCTTGTATAACATCATAATAGATTTGAGAGTTCATATTCTTTAATGGCATTCTTTCTTCATTTTGGACTCCTAGTCGTGTTAATTGATCGATCACGCACCGAGCACGGTATGTGGTATGAAATGATAATACATTAACCAAAAAATTGCATTTCATTTTTTTTTTTTTTTGTCTTCCAAAATTTTGCTGGTTATTCAGTTGTTTGTTCACATTAGAGGTGTAAACGAGGCGAAACAACTCGTGAGCTACTCGGGACTTACTTGTAGAAAACTCGAAATCGACTAGCAGTTAGTCGAGCTCGAGCTCGAGCTATTCGAGTAGTAATCGAGTCGAATTCGAGTATTAAAATAGCCTGCTCGATAGGCTCGCGAGCCTAATCGAGCTTGAGTTTCAAGTTTACATTTTTCCCTCCAACTTTGTAATATTATATTTTTATCATTTTTTTTATAAATCAAACTATATAATCTTAAACCTAAAATTACATTCTTATATTTTTACTCTTCTTGATTGTTGTTGAGATAAAATTAGATTGAATATTTTGTATTTATATTTTGATTTTCTTTTATCCCGGATTTAATCGAGTCGAGTCGAGCTCGATAGTATCGAGTAGTTTATCGAGTCGAGCTCAGTTTTAAATCTAAGGCTCGATTGAGCTCGAGTCGAGTTTCGACCTCGAGTTTTATTGTCGAGTTAGAGTTCGAGCTAGGTGATACTCGACTCGGCTCGATTACACCTCTGGTTCACATCTTTCATCATTTCCATTATTTGTGCATCTACTCTACAAAACATACTAAAGTTCTAAGCTTTATAACAGTACTTGATGAGTGAAGAGTAGCATTGGAGTTATGAGTTTCTTTGATGTCACAATGTTAGCGGTGTCACATACCGTTAATGTTAACGCTATGTTATGAAAACACAAACGGTGCGTTTGGTTCAAGAAATGAAGTCAGTAGGAATTGAAATTTTCTTATATTGTGTTTTAGGAACTTCCGATTACAAAAATTTATCGGACTTTCTGAAATTTCATCAAAATTAATGATCATAGGAAGTTGTTATTCATCAACATTTATAATTGAGTTTAGATTCAAACATTTTATAACTCACCTTTAGTCTCTTAACTGAACCAAAACATCATTCCTTGACATATCTTACTAAAAGAAATTTCAATTTTATCAAATTTATGCGAACCAAACTTGGAAAATTTTGACAATCCTGTCTAAACTCTATAGGCTAGGTCTATGAGTGTATTTAAGACTATTGATGTTAACAATTAGTGCTAATTTGTCATAATTTTTTGGGTAAATTACAAATTTCGTCCCTGTGGTTATATGAAAATTATGGATACAATCATTTTTAAGGCGAAATTACAATTACAGTATCTAGGCTCGGCTATTTGTCACGGTTTTAGTCCTTTGACCAGTCAAAATTTTTAAAATGCTCATTTTGCCCTTCATAAAATAATAAAAAATAGTTATTTCTTTTTATATGAAATTAAATAATAAAAATGTAAGTTAAAAAAAGATTAAAAGAGATAATAATAATAATAATAATAAAACATACCCTATTTACTAATTCAAATATAAATCAAACCTACTTTAATTAGATTTGGAAAATGGAATTGTCCCACCTATCGCAGGATATGAATCAAAGGAACAAAATCATACAATCTTTTTTAATCTTCAAATTTCACCATCCGAACCCTTCTGTTACCTCTCCTCTCTCTCTCTCTTTATATATATATACATACACACACACACATATATATATATACATATATATATATATATACATATACATATATATATATATATACATATATATATATATACATATACATATATATATATATATATATATATATATACACATATATATATAGACATACACAGAGACACATACCGTGCGAGGGAACTACCACCACCATTTTCAGATCTATGGTTTGAAGTTTTGGATCGAGAGGGTTTCGCGAACTCACGAAGTTTGAAGCTTTGAACCGGATTTCAATACATTGTCTTCCTTTTTCATCCTTTTCTCCTCCTTCCTCTTCTCCACAGCTCACCTTCACCGCCGACAACCTCTGTGTTTTTGGTTGCTTCCACTTCCTTCCGGATACTTTCCCAGCTATCACTACAGGGTACGCTGGCCTCCCAAATATTGGCTTGTTAGGGTTTCAAAACAAAAAAACCGACTTGTCGCTTTGAATTTTGGATGTCTTCGTTGGCATCGATATCCATGGACCCATCCTTCTCATTCTGCTTGATGATGGAGACTGCCTAAAAAGATGAAGAATGGTAGAAAAGGAAATAAATGAATTTTTTTGTCTTCAAGGAAATTGTAAAAGTGATTTTTTTTTTTTGTGTTTTCTAATTTGATTATCTTATTATATTCATTATTGTATTATTATTATTATTATTAAAATATTTAGATTTAATAAAAATTAAGTTTATTACATATATTTATACTATTCATAAGGGTAAAACTGTCATTTTAAAAAATATATCAGGTCAAAGGATCAATACCATGATAAAATGTTAACCACAAGTACCATAACTGTAATTTATACGTAAAAAGGACGGTAACCATAATTTGTCTATAACCACAGGGACGAAAATTGTAATTTACCCTAATTTTTTGATGTCTTTTCATTGATTAGAAAATATAACATTCAAATGAGTATAGATGTTGATAAACATATTTATAATTACATGCTTTTTAACAAACAAAAAGTCATTTCCTATAGAAACCATGGATAGGACCGATATGAACCGCTTGAAATCGAGTTTCATTGCCTTGAGCAAAGACAACATAAACATGAATATGACTACATACGCACACGAAGAAAAGGACAAACAGCCACAAAATGGCACATACAATGACAGACAACTACCAACAAGGCAGTTGTCTAGTCGTATCTAATGGTTGTTTGTCTTTTGCTTGTCTTTAACTTCTTGTAAGAGACTAGCTGATAAAATTTGTTGTTAAAAAAAACTAGATTTAGTAAGATAAACAAATATGGCTTCAATCAATCAAAGAAAACAAATGTATGCAAAATTTGCTATCAAAATAGGTTTCAATATTTAAAGAAAAATCTCTCATTCTTCTTGAAACTGATACAAATTCTTGAAACTGGGGATGAGCTCGTTTCTGGAACCCGTCCAAGCCAGACCAGATCCGGAAAAACCAAAAAACGAAATTGAGCAAAGATTAAGAACCGAGAACCGATCCAAATATAAAACGGTCCAATTCCAATTATTTCCTGACTTTTACAAAAAAATAATAGAAAACCCGAGCGGATGGGACCGAACTCAGTGGAACCTAAAAACTGAATTAGGAATTATAGGAATCGAGAACCGGTCAGAAAATAAAACGATCTGATTCAGTTTGGGTAAATGAATTTTTTGCTCATCCCCACTCAAAACTGATATGCAAAGATTAGTTAGGTACTTAGGTATGACAAATTTGTTTTAAATATTAAAAAAAACGTGTATTAAAGCAATATCTAAAAATTATATATCAAACATGTTTTTGAAGTATAATCCTCAAAAAATATATATAACCTATGTCATTTAATTTAAGGGTTTAATATGAAAAAAACCAACATATTTTATTTTTTTTACAATTTAGTCCCTCCGTGTTATTCAATATGAAAAAGAACAATGTGAATATTAACAATGTATTTTAATAAAGGACCAAAACGAAGATTTGGACTAGTGCAGGGACCATTTTTACATTTCAGTCAAACCTGAAAATTCATCAATCAACCGATACGTGCATGGAATGGAGGAGTCGCTAACAGTTGATGAGGAACAACTTGTATCCGTACATTTGTCGTAAAGATTCTTGTCATGTGATTGTGAGGAAGACGCATTTGAACGGATCTCCATCTCTCTGAATGATTTTGCTTACGAATTCTCTCTTTACAGGGGATCGAGATCGAAAGATCTGAACCAAAAATTTATGGTTTTCAGAGAGGTAGGAACACACATCGAGTAAAAAATGGCGAAATCGAGCGCCGAGGATAAGGAGCTCCGGCGAGCCTGCGAAGCCGCAATTGAAGGCACCAAACAGGATATTGTAATGTCGATTCGTGTTGCCAAAAGCAAGGGGACTAGGGTAAAAGGAAAAATAAGTAAAGGTCAGGCTAAACCTAGGGTTCTTGCCATCTCCAGTAAGCTCTCCTTATCTTTCATTTCATTTTTCTTTATTATTTCAACTACGAACTGCCAATACTATTAATGTATTCATAATAGCATAGCTGCAATAATCTGTTGAGTCTGGAAGGGTGGTAACGCTAATAATTTGTGAGCAAAAGGTCACGCGAGTGGTCAGTGTTTTCGCAAAATGCTAATCTATGGTTTGGTGAACATCTAGTTCTGCTAAACTACGAAATTGGTTGGAGAGTTTGATTGAACAATTCATCTGTCATGTGCTCAGTGCTTTACTAGATTTTTTTCTTCTTTAATTTTGGTCAGAAATTAGTGTTTAATCCGGAAACTAGGAGAGGATTTAGTGAAGATGAAATGTTAACATTCATGTGGAAGCAATGATTGTTTTGTGGTTGATGGAAACATGATTAATTAGCGAGGACACACAAGAAATCTTACTGAGAATTTACACTTAAGAGTTAAGACCATAGAAGGGTATTAGATTAACTTTTGAAATGAACTGATTCAAGAGATTTTATGGAAAATAAAGTTGCCATCAGATGATTAATTTAGCATTTAAGCCTATGAGCTTGTCGTGGGCAAGCCTGAAATTTTATAGACATAATGACGTCTTTGTTAACAATGAGTTACTCATGGTAGAATGGGCTTACTAGGATGATAATTGAGAAAGACAGTAGTGACAATGTGCCATTTATTTTTAACCCCTCTGTCCATGGCCAGTTAAGAAAAAATATTATTTTTTTTTATTTTTCACCTTCATTTACCGGTGTTATTTACCAGAACATAGTGCTTTGAAATTTTATTTCCCAAATGATAGTACGTTCAATTTTAATTACCAAAAGATGGTTGTTTCGGTTTTAATTAACATGTTTTTTAACCCAAAATTTGTCTTTTCTTTTTCTACTTTTGTAATTTTTTTTAAATATTTATCAAATTTTATAAAATGACACTTTATAAAATACCGGTTTTTATAAACTGTTACGAAACTTTATAACACAAACTCATTTATTATTTAGATATATACTTATAGTATTAAATTTTTTTTTTTGTTTAAGTTGATTGGTTGTTTAAGTTTTTTATATTTGTGAATCGTTCATCGGTATTTTGTTTATGGCTTATGTGAATATTGTTCATTTTATATGTTCATGACTAATTTGTAAACTTAGAGATGAAGTTTTACGTTTTGAACTTATTGTATTGATTCTTTTATTATTTTTAAAATTAATGTATAATGTTAAGTTTGTGTAATAAAATTTCATAACGGTTTATAAAACTAATATTTTATAAAGTTTCATTTTATAAAATTCATAATTTGTAAAGTTTCCTTATATAAAATTGGTATACTTATAAACTTTGATAAATATTAGTTTTTTCTTAAAAGTTCAAAAAGAAGAAAATAAGAAAATGACAATTTTTGGATAAAAAATTAAGTTAAAGTCAGAACTATTATCTTTTGGCAATTTGAATTGAAAGTACTATCATTTGGGAAATTAATTTTATAATCACTATGATCTAGTAAATAACTTATGAACCGATTAAGATTACAAACACATGGGCCCACTACCTTCAAAATTAAGTTGTTCAATTGTATAACTTTATTTTTAGTTTACTTATTTTTATACAGGAATCCAGTAAAATAATTTGTACTGGTTTGTGAGTTGTAGGAGGTTGGTTTGTGGATTAAGAATTATCAATGTAACATGACAAAAAGTGGTTCTCAATGGTTTTTGGAGTTCATCTACTAAGGATGCTCTAAGTTAACAACTTGTGGTCTCTTCCGTTACTTTGGCTTTTATATTATATATATGTTAATTCAATACTGTTTTGGACAAGGACTTTTAGGAATAGTTGGAAAGTATATGTGATTTTAATCATTCCTGATAGGAGAAAGTGTTTCTTTTTGGTTGTTGATACCAATCTTTCATCTTGGGTTCTATCAGTTGCTTTCTTCAGCTTCGGATCTCCCTCTTTCATGTAGAAGATGATCACTTAATTCCCAGAATTCAATCTTAAAATGTTGGTAGTTACGAAATAGCCGTAGGACTGCTAGAATGTGGATGTTATTTGTAATCTCATATTTAATAATCCGTGGTTTATGCAGCAAAAGAAAAAGGTGAACGAACTAAGGCTTTTCTCTATGTCTTAAAGTATGATAGTGGAGGAGTTCTTGAGGTATATATCAGGCCTTTTAATTAATCTTCTACACTCATTTGCCCATGTTGTACCTACAATGTGCATGCATACAAGCATTTGGAAACCTTTTTAGTAGAATGCATCTATATGACCATCTGCACGGAAGCCATGAATTTTTTTTTTTAAATCATAGGGGACAGTTCTTTTACAAGGCCTATTTAGCCTTTTATATTAAAAACCAGAAAATTAATCTCATGAGACCAAAGAGTGACAACTGTCTTTATCTGCTACATGCTCACCCCTAGTGATTATTGTCATATAATAGAAACACAGATACTATTTTTTTCTGTAAACAATTGTTTATTTGGTAAAAAGTGTATGTCTTTCTATTGGGAAGATACATGCTCCATTTGGATATGAGAAATATGATCATCACGTTAACTTTAAAGTTTAATAGTGATAAGCAGTGTTATCAGGAAAAATCTACCAAACAGAATTTACAACTTTAGTAAGATGTGTCTTTTTGGTTGATTAAAAGTAATGATTTTTATATTATTTCTGAAACTTCTACATGTGTAGCCTGCAAAAATATACAAGCTGAAGCGTCTTGCGAAAGTTGAGGTCTTAACTAGTGACCCCAGTGGATGCACATTCTTGCTGGTAATCGTTCTTTTTCCATGTCAACAACATGTTCTAGGCTTCTTTCAAGTTATCATGCTTTTAAAAAAAAAAGAGCTTTCCAATCATGTTAGAGAGGTTGCTATATAACTTGCTTTACAAACTATCTGCCAATAGGGATTTGATAATATTAGAAACCAGAGAGAGAGAGTTGCTCCTATTCAGTGGACCATGCGTAACCTTGATGACAGGTAATTCATCCCTATTCCATTTACTTCAACCTTTAATACAACAGACATGTTAGTTTGTAATTCTCTTGATTTTCTGATGTTTAGGAATCGACTCTTGGTCTGTATTCTTAATATCTGCAAGGATGCCATGGGCCGTCTACCGAAAGTTGTGGGTATAGATATTGTGGAGTTGGCTCTTTGGGCCAAGGTGTGCATGAAATTCTTCCTGTTGTTTTATGTAGAAACAGTTACGTCAGGAATAAAAAGGCTAATTCTTTGGCACTTGGCCAGTAGCTCCCATAACTATACACATACAGCTTCACATTTCTATTTCCAAAGACAAAAAAGTAATGATTTATTTCAGCAACTATATTGCTTGAACAAAAGTGTGTTAATTCAACAAAGAACATATATCTTGGTCTTTTTACTTCTTTTCACCCTAGATCCTACAGTTTTCATTTTGAGTACTTAGTACTATAATTGTATCTCTTGTTTATAGCATTTCTTTGCAACTTGGTGCTTTTACTTGCATAGGAACATACATCAGCACTTCCCAAGCAACATAATTTTGAATATGGAACTGCCAGAGACTTGGTATCAGATGGTGACACCACATTAGTTGAAAACGATCTTGTGTCGCAAGCAGAAGAAGAGGACATGGAAGCTCTTCTAGGCACGTATGTATATTTTCTTTAGTTATACTAAAAGTTCACTTGGTTATCTACTAATGCATGATAAATGTCATGCAACTTGCCCTCTGAGTTTAGATATAGCCAAGTACTAATTATATATTAAACATATCGTTTTTGCCCAGAAAATTTATTATGCTACATTAGAAGAAAAGCTATTTCCTTCTAATGCTCATAAGTCCATAAATTTTGTCTACTCCTGACACAAATGCTGTAGAAACAGAGAAATAGTAAATTGTCACTTTATTCTTGTTCATGTCTTTGTTTAGTACTATTATTATTTATTTTGAAATTGTTTTTTGATATTCTATATCAAATGAGTTCACATTCGATAGAAGAGTGTGGGAAGGATGCTATTCATGTTCTGGATACTTTGGAATGTTAACCTTTTCGTAGTATCTTTTGGGTTCCATTTTTAAAGTGTTACCCAGCTAGGATAAAATAAATGACTTACTATGTTGCTTTGCATGTTGTATCTATCTTGTAGGCTCCTTAAATAAATGACCTTCAAAATATGTAAGCTAGGGTGCTTAGTTTATCTCGTTTATTATGTTCCCAAGTGGGAGGGTTAGGCGTGAAGGTTAATTGAGGATAAATAGATCAGCTACAACTACCATCTTACACAACATGTTTAATCCCAGAGAAAATCCTGTTATCATATGATTATCTTATCTGCTTCTAGTAATTGTGGTAATGGCATTGTACCCAGATATGTCATGGGTGTTGGAGAAGCAGAAGTTTTCTCTGAAAGGTTAAAACGAGAACTTCATGCTTTGGAAGCAGCAAATGTTCATGCAATTTTGGAAAGCGAGCATTTGGTAGATGAGGTAAACTGCTCATATGTCAGTGCAATATAAATGTTCTATTACATCTTGACAGTAAGGCTTCCAGTTTAGTCCCTCAACATCTTTTTCTACCTTAAGTCCCAAAGACATTTTTTTACATGTTAAGTCGCTAAACTTTACTTTTTAGTTGCACTTATTCAATTTATATTAATTATAACTAAATTAATGTTGATTTTTAGCAACCATCCCAAGTGTCCCCTAAAGTCCTTACATTTCAAGTGTGAAACTAAAAAGTAATGTTTGGGGACTCTAGGCGTAAAGCGCTTTTAAGGACTTGTAAAAAATTATAGTTGAGGGACTTTAGGTGGAAAAACATGTTTAAAGACTAAGGCATTGTTTGTTTACCTCTTAACGAAATCATTAAGAGGTCATCTTACATTTGAATGACTGCTTAATGATTCAATTAAGAAGTAAACAAACAACCTCTAAGATGGACTTTTTTAATAGTTGGTTACTAAAAAACAAAAATATCCTTTTTAAAACTATTGAATTTGTTATCATTTATGTAGTACAGTCATATGTAATAAGCAACCGGATGAGGGGCGAACCACATCTGTTCCAATATTTAATTTGTCATTATTCGTTTAGTACAGCCGGAGAACTTCTATGACATGGATTCCATCATACATTCTTCAATATACCCTTCAGTAAGCTGCTGTTATGTAATTTCTCAAATCAGAAACCGATTAAGGCAGAAAAATATACAACAGACTGATAAAAATGCAGAAATATATTACCGAAACAGAAAGGCGCATGAAATGACCTTAATAACCAACTTACAGATTTTATTTCCTAAACTAACTTCCTCACCAGAGTACCCTTTGTTGGATTCAAGTCACATATCCAACAGCTAGCTTGTGGTCCTTTAGTAGCACATTCATCATGCACTCAAGAACTATCTTGCTGTTCAAAGCCATGCATCTAATTTCTGAATTTCTTTGGAGTATCCACCATGTCTTCTGCATTATGGTTCTGCAGGTGTTGCAGGGGCTTGAAACAGCAACAACTTGTGTTGAAGATATTGATGAATGGCTGGCAATTTTTAATGTGAAGCTCAGACATATGAGAGAGGACATTGAGGCGGTATGGACATCTCAACTTAGTGATGCACTAATCTTTGTATTACTTCTGTATTCATATTCTGGATTTTGATTCATTAGATAGAGAAAAAAATGTCTATCCATATTTGCATGCTCATACATTCTCCCCTTCCTTCCCTTGTTAAGTAACAATCTCCTCTCTTATTACTTTTGTATTCTATTTTTTATAGCACTATTCATATGGATATTCAAACATACAGGCTAATCAAATATTTTAGTTCATATATTGGTGTCTTAAACAGTGTTATTAATTGCTAATTATGTGTTATAATACTAATATGACACACCATTTGTAGGAGTAATGTTTCAAGTCCTACTGTTTTCCGGAGATTGTTTTTCTGTTTTCTAAACGTCCCAAATAATCTGAAACATGTCTTTAGTGTCCAATACAGAGTTTTGTTATCCTTAATTACTTTTCGATTGCGTAAGTTTCATCTCTTTTACAAGGCAAGTGTTCCAAATACAGCACAAGATCATGCAAAGGAACAATACGACATTTAATAATCTCAGTAAAAAAACTTTAACCTCAATATCATATTATGGGTATGAACAACACCTGCAGAAAGTACATTTTGGATATCCAACTATCCAAGTGTTTAGTCAACTCAGTGATCAAACCAGAGTTGCATAAACTTCAAGAATATTTTAGTTTGGAGAGAATGATACATGCAGTATTATACAAGAGTAGAGACCTAAACTAGGTGAGTGATTAACCTAAATCTCTATGATAAAGTTTCCAATTTCTCTTTTGTTTAGTCTCATCTTCATGGTTGTTTCAATAAATGTTCACTTGGTATTTTGAATTGGAGTGTTTAGTAAGTTGTATATGTCCTTTTTTTTTCGAACTTTAACGTTCCTTATGATGGCATTATTTTAATTAAACATATGGTCACAGATAGAATCACGCAACAACAAGTTGGAAATACAGTCCATGAATTACAAAGCTTTAAGTGAGGAACTAGATAAGCTTCTCGAGATACTGCATATCCATTCAGAGGTACATTATCTTCACTTCTGCCTTATTAATTTGTTCAATCATCAGTCTGATCATCTTATATCCATTCCAGATTTCAGATTGTCTAACAGGAGGCTCCTTTGATGAGGCATCCATGCGTCGGAATTTTGAAGCATGTGAATGGCTAAGAAGTGCTTTGGGTCGTTTTGACGCATCTTCTTTGGATCCGAGCTATGGCAAAATTAGAGCTGTATGTTCATTGCCAGTTGTTTTACAATTTTTAAGTTAGTAATATTCTTTTTTATATGGAAAATGGTAATACTTTACTCATGCTTGTCATGTGGAAAAGCTTAAGAAGGTTTACACTCTTAACAGAAGACTAGGAGATGATAGAAGTCCTCTACACGTCAAAGGAAATTTAATAAAAGTAGGATCATATGATGCTTTGTCCCTTCAAATTAAAGGTCTCTGGAATATTCTGAAAGAAGAAAGGTGTACAATGGTTAAGGAGGGTGGGCATTAAAATGAATAAATTGCTACGGGTATAATTAGGCATCCTACTCTGTCTTATATCTTCTTTTTGTTTCCATTTGTGTGACTGTGTCCTACTTGCTGTTAAATCGATTTACAGTATTAGATCATATTCTATGTGATTCATCTACTTCTTTCTTCACAAATGTGTTTCATGACATGTAATTAGAACAATGGAGCATTTTCGCACGCAGCCACTCATTTGCAATAGTTACAACTTACAATGATGGCTTTGTTGCTTTCCTTTGAATATTCAGGCAATCATAAGAAGACAAATAATTATTTAAGGTTGGGTTTATAAAGTTCTAGAGATTATGGAGCGGCATAGAGAGATACATGCGAGAAAAACGTGAGAAAATAGACAATGATTGTGTTTGCCGTATTCTTTAATTTACTTTATCGATCTCTAAGGGGGTGTTTTAGCGCAAATAGTTTTCTTGAGATGGTACAATCCTAGTGGATTTAGATGCCATCTCATTAAAATCTGATGTCTTATTAAATTTTGGAATAAAATCTTTAGTATTTTTCTGTTAAAAAATCTTCAAGTATTTTTGGAAATTTATGAGTTACAAATCAATTGTAGTTGTAACAGGAATAGTGAACTTTCTTCCTATTTGGCTTTGCATCAAGATTCTTATGTGATGTTAATACAGTGTAGTTCATGTAATTCTTGAAGTACACAAAGTAAATAAGCCAATAAAAGTACGGCAAGTTAATCCTTAATAATAGCAAATAATAAAATATATTTATGCAAGTTGGTGGCCAATCACACTAGCCAATATAGCCTTAAAACTGGTTGAGCCAATGTGTAAAAACACATATTACATCGAGTGATTAGGGCTTAATCACCTCACCTAAGTGGGGATTAAGTGAATGCACAGAAACATAAATGGTTCTTTTAGTCATACTAGATACTAATATACTATTATTAATGTAAACATCTGGCAATTAGAATTTTGCACCATTTGTTTTCCTAAATTATTTGCTTCATGTTTCCCTTTATACTTGAGAAGTATTGAAAAAGTTCCCTTGATGGTGAGAAAAGTCAATTGATGAACACTAGTTGAATAAGTTGATTAATCTTTGCTTAATTTTTTTCAAACAGCAGTGAACTATTATTAGACATAGTTTATAATAGAAGGACTAGAATGTAATTAGTCTAAACTAGATAGTAATCTTTGTAATTAGTTCTTCTATATATACTTGGCATTGTAATCATTGTTAACACACAATAATACACATCAGATTACAAAGTCTGTTATGGTATCAGAGTCTGGGATTACAACCCTAGGTCTCATCTCCTAACCCTAGCCGCCTCCCTCTCTAAACCCTAGGCGCCTATCTCCCTGCTGCCGCCCTCACCCCTAGCCACCTGACACCACCTCTCTGCCGCCGCACAACCCAAACCGCTGCATACTTTCTGCCGCACCACCCCTCTGCCGCTGCATACTTTCTGCCGCACCACCCAAACCCCCTGCCGCCGCAAAATACAGCCTGCTGTCACCACACAAACTCTCTGCTGCTGCCTCCTTTCTGCCGCAGCACAACACACCTTCTGCGGCTGCTTCTGCTTGCTGCTGCTGCCGCCTAAACCACAATCAACACCCTCTGCTGCTGCTGCCTACAAATGGCTTCTATTACAGCCCTTACTTCCACAGAGAAAACCAGTCATAACTCCCACAAGTTTGCCTTTACTCTCTCCCCAACCAATTATGACTACTGGAAAACTATGCTTCACCCGTTTCTTGTTACAAACAACCTATTTGGATACGTGGATGCACAATTCTCTGCCCTCCTCCGACTATCATCTCCTCGTCTGACAAAGATGGTACCACAGTACCACTGCCACAATTAAATCCTAGTTACACCGCCTGGATCTCCAACGATGCCCACGTACGTATGCTTATTATTTTCGCCATCTCTGAGGCTTCTTTTCAGCACGTTCAAGGCACCACCTCTCGGGATTTGTGGCTGTCTCTTGAACGTGCATATGCCCCACACACGTCTTCTCGGGAATACACCCTCAAAAATCAACTTCTCAAGCTTCAGACGCAACCTGATGAAACTGCTACAGCCTATTTGACTAGGGCTCAGGAATATTCTACTGCTCTCGCCAACATTGGTGAACCAACAAGAGAAAAAGATCTGGTCTATGTGGTTATCTCGGGTCTTAGAGACGAATACAATGGTTTGAAATCATCCCTTATTGGCCGCCAGTCTCCAATAACGTTTGCTGAACTTTTTGCTTTGTTATCAGACCATGATTACATGATACAGAAGCCTACTCCAGTCATACCACCCTCTCAGGCCTTTCTGTCTACTACTGCTGCTGCTGGTACTCATCGTACTCCACCTACTTCTGGTACTAGTTCATCTCCTGATCAGCTCCAAGCTCTTCAGCATGCTCTCTCCCAGCTTGGTCTTCAGGTACAACCTATTGTTACTCCTCTTGCACAAGCTAACTATACACACAGGTCTGGCAATTATCGTGGTCGTGGACGTGGAAATAATCGTGGCCGTGGAAACTACAACACTAACCGCAGTCAAACAGGTGGTAATCGGGAACAATTCCCTTGGGCCTCTACTCAAAATACTGTGTTTGGAAGTTGCAACAGGTGTGGAATTGGCCACATTCCCTCTCAGTGTCCCAATCGTGATCCCTCTACTATTAGGTCACGGCAGCCTCCGTCAGCAAATTTTACAGATCTGCGCTCCAACATGTCCACCTCTTGGCTTCCGGATACAGGTTCCAACCACCATGTCTCACTAGACCTCTCTAGTTTCGATCACTCTGAGGCATACTCCGGTACTGATAATCTTCATGTTGGCAATGGTGAGGGCTTACCCATTCTTCATATAGGTTCCACCCAATATTACTCTCCTAACAAAACCTTTAGCCTTAACAACATTCTACACGTGCCTGATATTAAACAAAACTTACTTTCTGTTCAACAATTTTGTCTTGATAATGATGTGTTCTTTGAATTTCACTCCACTTTCTTTGTTGTGAAGGACAAGTCTACACACACCATCCTCCTCACTGGTCCAAGTAACGGTGGTCTCTACTCCTGTCGTCTTCCTACGAATCAACCTATTCCTAAGGTCGGATTCTCCGCTACCCGTGCTTCCTCCACTATCTGGCATCACCGACTCGGCCATCCTCATCAACAACTGTTTCTTTCTATGGTTTCTAAGTATAGTTTACCTTTAAACAATGAGTCTTCTAGTAGTTCATTTTGTAATTCCTGTTCTGTTGGGAAATCATCTAAATTACATTTGTTACCTTCTATTTATAAAAGTTCGAGTGTTTTGGATTTGGTATTTTGTGATGTTTGGGGTCCTGCTCCTGTTGCCTCGTTTGATGGTCACACTTACTTTCTATTATGTGTTGATCATTACTCTCGCTTTATGTGGATTTTTCCTTTAAAACTTAAGTCTGATGTGTATGCTACTTTTAAAAGTTTCATTGTCATGGCTGAGCGTCAATTTCAAACAAAACTCAAAACCGTTCAAACCGATTGGGGAGGGGAGTTTCAGAATCTCTCTCAATTCTTTTCCTCTCTCGGCATCATTCATCGTCTCTCGTGTCCTCATACAAGTGAACAAAATGGTTTTGTTGAACGTCGTCATCGGCATGTTGTCGAAACCGGTCTTACCTTGCTAGCCGCATCTAATGTCCCTCAACGTTTCTGGCATTTTGCCTTTGATACAGCTGTCTATCTAATCAATCGCATGCCGTCTAGAACAAACTCTAACATCTCACCCTTTGAATTTTTATTCAAACGTTCCCCAAATTTTTCCTTTCTTCGCGTCTTTGGGTGTCAGTGTTTTCCACATCTTCGTCCGTACAACAAACACAAAATGGACTTTCGTTCTACTCCGTGTGTTTTCCTTGGCTACAGTCCAACCCATCATGGCTACCGTTGCCTGGACCCACAGTCTGAGCGCCTTTACATTGCCCGACATGTTCGGTTCAATGAACACCTTTTTCCCTATCACCAACCCTCCAACCCTACTTCACCATCTACATCAGACCCATATATCTCCTCCTATCCTCAACCTGACCCTACTACTTTTCCCTCACCTTCTACTACCCCTGGTGACCCATCTCCTCCTCCTGTCCCACAGCCTACCGATACATCTACATCCGCTCCTCCCACTACTGATACATCTACACCCACTACTGATTCACCCCCTACCGATACACCTACCCCAGTTCCTCTTCGCACATACCATCGTCGCTCTAGCACTACCCAGCCACCCCACCCTCCTGGTGATACCCAACCCTCTTCTCCCACTCCACAACCTACTACCACTGCCCCTTCTCGTCCTCGGCCACCTAACCTACGCCCCAACCCTACACAGACCAAACCCCACAATATCTCCTCCTTCCACACCAACTATACAAACACCGAACCACCTTACTTCTCCATTGCCAACAAGGATCCTCAGTGGCGTCGTGCTATGTCCGACGAGTACTCGGCTCTACTAAGGAATGGTACTTGGTCTTTAGTTCCTCCTGTTCCGGATGCTAATGTGGTTGATTGCAAATGGGTCTATAAATTAAAACGTGACCCTACTGGAGCGATACAACGTTATAAGGCTCGTCTTGTTGCTAAAGGTTACAGTCAGGAAGAAGGTGTAGATTGTATTGAGACATTTAGTCCAGTGGTCAAATCCACTACTATCCGGGTTGTCTTATCTCTGGCCGTCACACAGAATTGGCCCCTCCGGCAGCTTGATGTACAAAATGCTTTTCTTCACGGTGATCTCACCGAAACAGTATACATGACTCAACCCTCTGGCTTCGTGGACCCTACTAAACCTAATCATGTGTGTCTCCTTCACAAAGCTTTATATGGGTTAAAACAGGCTCCTCGAGCATGGTTTCATAGCCTTTCTTCCGCTCTTCAGGCTCTTGGTTTTCGTGGCTCAAGGACTGACCCATCACTGTTTATCTATTCTCACCAAGGCACGCTTTTATACATGTTGGTCTACGTGGATGACATTATTCTCACAGGCAACAATTCTGCAGCTATCGATACTGTTGTTCGCCGTCTCAGTCAGAGTTTTCCTCTTCAGGATATGGGTCCTCTCTCATATTTTCTTGGTGTTGAGGTTATTCACAACAATCCAGACTTGATTCTCTCACAGAAGAAGTATATTCTGGAGCTCCTACAGTGTGCAGGCCTATCGAATGCGAAACCGGTTCCTTCTCCCATGACTACTAACGCGCACCTTGCTCTGGGTGACAGTGCGCCCTTCACCGACCCAATTAAGTATCGTCAAATTGTGGGGGCCCTTCAGTATGTCACTCTTTCTCGCCCAGACATTGCTTATGCTGTTAACAAGGTTTGTCAGTTCATGCACTCTCCAACAGACAATCAGTGGTCCGCAGTCAAGCGCATACTTCGTTATTTGTTAGGTACTGTTGACTATGGCTTACGACTCGAATGTAAGTCCGGTATGCTTCTTCATGCTTATTCTGACTCTACTTTTACCACTCTGACTGGATTCTCCGATGCTGACTGGGCTGGTTGTCCCCATGATCGTCGATCCACGGGGGGATATGCTATCTATCTCGGGTCAAACCTTGTTTCATGGTCTGCACGGAAACAAAAGACTGTGTCCCGTTCATCTACTGAATCTGAATACAAGGCCCTTGCCGATACTGTTGCTGAACTTACCTGGCTTCAGGCCTTACTACGTGAGCTTCATGTTCATCTTCAGACAGTGCCTACTCTATGGTGTGATAATGTTGGTGCTATATATCTTTCTGCTAATCCTGTCTTCCATGCCCGAACAAAGCATGTTGAAATCGACTTCCACTTTGTTAGAGATAAGGTTGCCCGGCGACAACTCTCCATACGGTTCATATCTACAGATGATCAGATTGCTGATGTCTTCACAAAGCCACTCTCGTCTTCACGCTTTCTTCTTCTTAGATCCAAGCTACAGGTCGTTCCCCGGCCTTAGCTTGCGGGGGGATATTAGACATAGTTTATAATAGAAGGACTAGAATGTAATTAGTCTAAACTAGATAGTAATCTTTGTAATTAGTTCTTCTATATATACTTGGCATTGTAATCATTGTTAACACACAATAATACACATCATATTACAAAGTCTGTTAACTTTTAGTCACTAAAATAACCTTCTAGATTAAGTAATTTAAGCAGAGTAATCTTTTCCATTTCGCCGTTCACTTGCTTCATAGCAACGTGTTCGGCACTTCGGCCTCTAAACTCTAAATGGGTTATCCAAGGCCTAAGCACAAAAGAGGAGGCAAGAAGACAGCTGGCAGGATGGAGTTTTCATTAATTTATTATAGTTTCTATAAATTAGTTTAATGACTCTTATAATTAAGGGCTAGGTGGGTTAGATGAATGTGCCCAATTTGATTCAGAGAAAATAAAGTATTGGGGATCTTTGGTTATGATGTTTCTTCACATCATGGGTTACTGACTTACTGCAAGCCAATACCATGTAACTAACTTGCATGATTGAAAACTTGTAGTCTTATAATATGGCAGGTCAGGGAAAAGAGGGCGGAACTAGACATAATAAGATTGACTTTTTCACGAAGAGCCTCTGAGTTTCTGAGAGACTATTTTGTTCGTTTGGTGGATGTCATGATGAGTGACAAAAACTGCTTCTCTCAGGTTTGTTTCCTTTTATTTTCTTCTATCTGAAGACTTTACTAATGCTAACCAGAACTTTTACTGGTGTTTGACATTTGGCAGCGTGGGCAGCTAAAGAAGCCTGATCATGCTGATTTACGCTCTAAATGCAGGATTTATGCTCGTCTTTTGCAATACTTGAAGGTAAATAACATGGAAACTTCAATGATCAATGATAAGCAATGTTTGCCTTTATAAAAATGAATAAAATAATAATAATAAGCAACGTTTAGTTTACGTGTTATTTATTAAGTCTACATGACATATATATACTCTTTTATCCATATTTATGTATGTATTATATCTACTTGCAGATTCTTGATAAAAAGAGCCTGAGTCCTTTGAGGAAAGCTTATTGTAGCTCCCTTAATGCGCTTTTACGGCGTGAGGTAAGAATCATAAACTTGTGAATTTCTTTTTGTATTCAATAGTGATGAGTTTATATTAAATTAAGTTAGCTCTGTTTATTCTTAGAAGAAGCCTAATTGCACATGCCACATCTACCAAATTCTAAACTAACTTACTCTTCTGGGTTTCATAGCTTTTTAAATTATTTGGTTAAGGCCTATCCCATTCCCAACTAGTTTGGTGTGAAAGGCTTGTTTTCTGTGTTTATCTAATTGCTTGTTTTTCCACCATAAAAAATTAAGCAATAGTTGAGGCTACATGACAATGAACAATTCACTATTGGAAAAAGTTGCATACTCACTTTAAAGTAATATTCTGTTGTCTCTGTTATAGACGCATGCATGTCAATAAATACTTGATGCATGGTACAACTTGAATTATCCCACTAAAGAAAACAAGTATACATGTGAAGACTTGAATCTCAAGGTGGCACTTTTAATCCAAACAGATTGAATTGGGTTCCCTTTTTGGAAATGTAAAAAAAAAGGTACACAACAAAGAAACTAGCATGGTTGGTAAAATAAAAAAAAGAGGTGTATCCCAATATTATGAACCCCATAACTCATATTTGTTTCTAAAAAGTAGATATTTTTATTCATCATTTTTATTACATAACTTATTTGTCATTTTTTTAAGAAGTGGCAAAAAGTGTTGGTGGGCCAACCTGACCCGACCTGTTATTATATGGAGATTACAAAGCCCATTTTCTGACCAAACCAATATGACACATCACCTAATCCGTACGTTTTCCCACCTTTTGTTAAATATACCAGCAAATTTGATACAAAAATTATGTTAGCTTGTTAACGTGCAAACTCAAATCAATATTTAAACAACTTGTGATACTGTATGGTATATGTTATGCTTAAAATTCAGCATCTCTGACGATGTCAAAAATGCTTGAAACTTCATTAATATTATCATATTATGTTCATATTTTTATGATCTAATTTCAGGCTCGTGAATTTTCTAATGAGCTTCGAGCTGGTACTAAAGCACCAAAATTTCAAAGTGTATGGTTTGAAGGTTCTGCTGTTCCCAACCAAAATGTAGACACTTCCATGGTCTCTGAAGCTTATTCCAAAATGCTTTCTGTATTCATCCCTCTCCTTGTTGATGAGGTGTGAACAAAATTCTTCTCTCCCCCTCTCTCTCTCTCTCTCTCTCTCTCTCTCACACACACACAGTCTTTTCCATCACAAACAAAATCCAAATTAATATATGTTTACAATCATTGTTATATTTGGTTTTTGGATGAAGGTTCATGTCTTTTTAAACCGTCTATGCTTCACTTTACTGCTACTCAAACTGCAGAGTTCATTTTTATCACGCTTCATGCGCTTTGAAGTTTCTTCACCTGATCCACCAAATCCTGATGATGGTGATACCAATGATGATGATTTAGGCATGAATGAGATTGATGAAAATGGTGACAGCAAGGGTAATCCGTGTCACATGCAGTTCTTCTTTTTATTCACGTCGTATACACACACATACACAAGTTTTTGAACTTTATATCTGGAATCATGTAGGTACAGTGGAGTTGGGAGCATTAAATGAGTCACTTCGTGATTTACTAGAAGGGATACAAGTAAATTACTTGACTTTCTCTGTAGTATCTAGTAGTTTTAAGCTCTCTTTTTATATATCTGTGGACTTGCAGGAGGACTTCTACGCACTCGTGGATTGGGCAAACAAAATTGATCCATTGTTGTGCATATCAATGCATGGTGTAACAGAGCAATATATTTCTGATCAGAAATCGGATACAGCTGGATATGTGCACCTCTTACTTGATGCCTTGGAAGATAGAATTACTACACTATTTACTCGCGTAAGTTATATCTTACAACTATCATGTTAAAACAGCTTAAACTTAAAATCATCTAGAATTTGGAGTGTGCTCAACTACCAACCAACTTGTAACATGTATTGCAGTTCATTGATGATGCTCGTCACCAGATAGAAAAGTATGACCGAAACGTTAAACAGACAGGTGTCATGTTATTCGTACCCAGGTAAAGTATTCATTGTTCTGTTATGCAAGAGACCTATGAATCTAAAGAACTCAATAAAGATATTGGACCCAAGGAAGTCATAAACATATATACCATCTTTTAATAAAGGGAGAATTTCATATATGTCCCTCTAAAACTGCATAATATCATATATACCCAAGCCAAAAAAAGAATTTCATATATATCCTTCTAAAACTTCATAATATCATATTTACCCAATTTAAAACTTTAATATCATATATGCCCTTTCAAACTTTTAAATATATCAAATATATCCAAATTATTTATTTATTCTTTTTTATTACTTTAAAACTCATAATTAATATTCATTCAATAAAAAAATGATCAATCTACCCTTTTTATTTCTTAAACGTCATAATATCATATTTACCCAATTAAAAACTTTAATATCATATATACCCTTTTAAACTTTTAAATATATCAAATATATCTAAATCTTTTATTTCTTGACGGAATTCGGCGATTCAAATTTCAATTTGTTCGTTAAGTCGAAGCCTACAAAAATTGAAGACTTAATCAAGGTAATTAACTTTTAAATCCCTTGATTTTACATCTGGTGGTCGTGATCTACTGCACCAACATGCTTGACATATTTCAAAAAGCTTCAAAATTGATCACGTAATTGGCATATAACTTCATCCAAATCAATTGTGTCATATTTAGACAGATTACTTTTAAAACTCATAATAAACATTCTTTTATATTTTTCCTATATACTAATCTTTATATAAGAAATTTGATATTTGTATATGGCTAAATATGATATTATAAAGATTACGTGAGTTTTAAAAGTAATTTGTCTAAATATGACACAATTGATTTGGATGAAGTTATATGCCAATTACGTGATCAATTTTGAAGCTTTTTGAAATGAATTTCATGTCAAGCATGTTGGTGCAGTAGATCACGACCACCAGATGTAAAATCAAGGGATTTAAAAGTTAATTACCTTGATTAAGTCTTTAATTCTTGTAGGCTTCGACTTAACGAACAAATTGAAATTTGAATCGCCGAATTCCGTCAAGAAATAAAAGATTTGGATATATTTGATATATTTAAAAGTTTAAAAGGGTATATATGATATTAAAGTTTTCAATTGGGTAAATATGATATTATGAAGTTTAAGAAATAAAAAGGGTAGATTGGTCATTTCTTTATTAATGAATATTAATTATGAGTTTTAAAGTAATAAAAAAGAATAAATAAATAATTTGGATATATTTGATATATTTAAAGTTTAAAAGGATATATATGATATTAAAGTTTTAAATTGGGTAAATATGATATTATGAAGTTTTAGAAGGATATATATGAAATTCTTTTTTTAGCTAGGGTATATATGATATTATGCATTTTTAGAGGGACATATATGTAATTCTCCCTTTAATAAATTTCAGGGCTATTTCGTTTATGCGTTTTATATATGTGTATGTGATTGGTGCACTCATGGCGCAAGTTCTATTTTGCCTTTTCTTTCTTATCTACATTCACTCTTAGAGTCACATAATCATGCACTATTTCCATTTGGTTTATTTGTTTTGCTGTAGATTTGCATTGCTTGCCACCCGCATGGAGCAGTATATCCAGGGGCAGTCCAGGGATTTGGTTGATCAGGCTTATATTAAAATTGTGGGTACCTTCCCTACATTCCTGCTGTTTGATAAGATATGAACTATACTGATTTTTACACACACACACACACACACACACACACACACACACACACATATATATATATATATATATATATATATATATATATATATATATATATATATATATATATATATATATATATATATATATATATATATATAGATTGAGGTTCTATGGGGCACCACGATGCATTGTGAACCGGGGGAACCAAAAATGCACACTATATTAAATAAGGTTGCAATAAGGGCATAATTGAAAGTTTAAGCAATTATTTAGTTAGATTAAGATATTTAAAATATTCTATATTCAAATAACCGGATATATATTATGGTAATTGCTAAAATCGTGAAGTTTTTATTTAGGATATATTGCATTTGTTTTGACTTTCTATCCATGCATGTTTTCATACGGTTTTCATCTCTACACCTGTAGCTAGACGTCCGATTGAAATTGAATTTATATGCATGTCTTCAATGTATAAAAATTATTGAAATTGAATTTATATGCATACTGAAATCACCTTAATATGCATATTGAAAGTCGACGTATAATGCATTTCAAAAGAGATGCAACTCAAACCTTCATAAACACATACTTCGATTGTGAACTAAACACCCTACAGATTGAACCTAAAACTAACTAGGCCACTAGGGCATAAAAACCCTCAAATACGAAATACGCACTTCGATTATGAACTAAACACCTCAATGAACACAAAATATGCAACAATGCACTTCCATTTAATTAACAAAATAATCGAAGTTGCAACGGCGAAAAAAAACCCAGTTGTTCGCACGTGAACGTTTGCTTTTTCCCTTTTTTTGAAAACCCTTGAACTGTATGCATTGTATCTGTGTACTTGAAGAACAAAACTTAATCAATTTGAGTATGCATGAGTGATTTTCAGGATAAAGATGGAAGGAGGAATCTTGAACGAAATCCGGAGCATATACGAATTATGGAAGGAGGGCTCGAATCACGGTATGCAACGAAGGAATGTGAATTTTAGCTAAATGATCATTCTTCCAATTTTGCCCCTCCGTGCGTGATATGTTCTGCACCGGTGCAACAAAGTTCAACTTAATTACCATTTTGCCACTAAAATCTGATCCATTGAAATTATAGATCTAACGGTGTATGGAGGTTCCCAAGTTGCACAATGCATACAGGTTCTTCATAGAACCTGACCCTATATATATATATATATATATATATATATATATATATATATATATATATATATGTGTGTGTGTGTGTGTGTGTGTGTATATATATATATATATGTGTGTGTATATATATATATATATATATATATATATATATATATATATATATATATATATATATATATATATAGCTTTTAGATAAAATCAACAAATTAGATTGTATTTCTCTTTTGCATAACACCATTGTTGATGAAAATTATCTTCACAGATCGGAATAATGTTTGTGACCCTGGACAAGATCACCCAAGCAGACCTAAAGCACTCGGATATTTTTCTTTTAGAGAACTATGCTGCGTTCCAGAATAGGTATTGATAATTTTCAATCCTGAATCATTGCATCATACCATATTTCTAGGGTTATTGTTACTTTATGGCGACTAATTATAAGAACGGGTCATAATTTTCACCTAGAGCATTATTTCATGTTTTTGTCCTTTAACTCTCTTTTCTAGTTCCATCCTTTTGAAAGATTGACCAATAACAAGATGGACACGTTACTTTGCTGATGTGGCATTTTATTTGTACAATCTTTCTAAAATGACATCCATGGTTGATAAAAAATGCTGATGTGGAAGGTTTGATGGACTAAAATAGACATACATATTGTACACTTCGTCGTGTTACCAAAGTAATTGGTCAAATTGATGAGTAGACCAATTTTCAGTAACATGAAATTAAAAAAGATGGAGGGACTAAAAAATGAACATTTTTTAATAGTTGGTTACCAGAAGATAACAAAACCCTCTTTTTTAAATGTTGATTATATTAGTCACTGATCAGAAGCAGTTCTATGCAGTCTCTATGACTTGGCCAATTGTGTGCCGACTTTAGCTAAGTTTTATCATCAAGCAAGTGAATCTTATGAACAATCATGCACACGGCATATCAGCGTCGTCATATACTATGTAACACTTCTATGCCACTATAACAAATTCAATTTCCTTTTTTTTTTTGACAATTTTTTTTTCTGTTAGTTGTGATGTATGCTAACAATGATGCCGGTTTATCAATCTTTGCAGCAATTCGAGCGGCTTTTTCAGTTTGCTCGAAGAATTGAGGATTTGATGTTAACTAATGTACCAGAAGAGGTCATTGCTTATTCTATTATATACCCTTTAAAAGTATTGCCCATGTTGAACACATACTAATTCTGTTTGATAATTACAGATTCAATTCCAGGTTGGATTGACGAAAACGGATCTTAGAAAGGTGGTAAAATCCAGTTTATCTGGGGTAAGTTAAGTTAAGTTAAGTTACACAATTACAGGTACAAAAGAAAGTGCCTTCAGTCGGTTTTTAGAGATGCTTTTTACGAGACTTTACATGTCACAGGTTGACAAGCACATTGCTGCAATGCATAAGAAACTGATGAAAAACATCACTTCAGAGGAATTGTTGCCTACATTATGGGACAAATGCAAGGTATTTCAGGCTTTATTTCATCTTTACAAACTTGAAACCAATAACTTTGAGACATAATATAACCCAATTTTCAACTTTCAAATCGAAAAAAAAAGTAGACTAAAAAACCGAACAAATCTATTTGCTTTACTCTCAAACTGATGAAACATGTAAGAATTTTCTGTATATAATGTATCATATAAAGAATTTGGCTCAAATCATGCAAACGGGCCACATGGGCCAGATCTTAAAGTATTTTATATACATACCTACATACATACATAATATAGAGGATCAGGTTTGACGAGAACCACTCTAAACTATGTGCATTTAATGTATATTTATGCATTTCATGTAAACATTTACACATCTCATGCTAAAATTTGTCTATTTTATGTTGTAAATTTGATGTTCAAATTTGTGCATTTAGTTAATAATTTAGTGAATATCAAATTTAAATATAATTTTAGTGTTAGATTGTAATCTTTATTAATATTAAGACTAATAATGGTTACAAATTTAATTTTTAAATTTGTGCGTTTTGGAGTAGTTCTTACGGAATTGAAGATTCTTATCGGAACCCAACCCTATATATATATATATGTGTGTGTGTGTGTGTGTGTGTGTGTGTGTTTTAAACATGGGGCGTTTGTGCTTATCTTGCCCATTGACCCGTTGGACATTGTCATTGTCTATAACCGTTATCATGATTGTCACCATGGTTGTCAGAAAGAATTTTTGGACAAGTATGATAGCTTTGCTCAACTTGCTGCCAAAGTCTACCCAAACGAAAATATTCCATCTGTAACAGAAATTCGAGACCTTTTAGCATCAATGTAAAGTTACGGGGTTCCGTTTTGGAAAGTAGAGGTATGTTTGTTTTCTTTTAATCAACTTCTTCCAGCTCACTTTGTTCATATCATACGACGTTTTCATCGTTCATACTTCATAGTGATTTTTCAGATTTCTGGCCATGCAAGTCGACAGAATGTCATGCATACATGAACAAGAACGACTTGGCTTGTGTTTATGCGATGACGACTAAAAAGCAATATGATGGTAGGTTGGTTCAGATTAGATCTTGTAACATAGAGATAGAGGTGATGATTGTAACCCAAACGTTTAATAATATATTCGCATAGTTTGCAGGTTGAACGGAACGGGCTCAAATGATCAGCAAGCAATTTGAAACCCTATGATTTCAATTTGGTGGCTCAAGTTCAAGATTTCATTGATGATTTCTGAATTGTACTCCAAAATCATTCAAGATTTCATTCATATTTAATCGTCATAGAATATATTTATTTAGTTTCATTTTGATAATGTATTGACTATATAACAAGTTTTTTTTACATAAATGAATCACTTGCTACTTTGCTATCTGGTTTATTTATTTATATATATCTAAACAAAATAAGATAACATCCTCCCTTTATTATTTTTTTTTTTATCTCAAAGATAATTCATTTTACATTTAGAAGTTTTGATCATATATGATATATCCATGTGGAGTTGGTTGGTTATTATTATTTCAGCTGTAAACTTTGGTTAAAAATGTGATTAGCTTTAATTTTAAAGCTAGTGGTCTTAAGGAGTTACAATTGTATATCCTGTGAAAGTAGAGTTTAAAACATTTTTAAAGAATCTCAAACCTAAATAACTAAGTAATAATTGTGGAGTTATTTAATTTAATGAAAATTATCAAGAATGTAAAATTTAAAATTGAAAATAAATGTAATGTAATTTTTTTAGGCCAAAAAGGCATATTGATGATCAATTAAGGATGTAAATTTTTAAATTTATGTCATTTCTCGGCCAAAATAGAATTTTATATTACCTCTTTGGCAAAAAAAATTACAAAATCTTTATTGTCAAATTTTATAAATATTTTTTATTATAATAAATACAATAATAATATTGTAACCAAACCGGAACCGATTGGAACCGAATTTATAATATTCTATTCGGTTATCGGTTCTTATAATCTTTAATTTTCGGTTATCGGTTATTCGGTTAACGGTACGTTCTGCGGGTATCAGTTTTGTCGGGCATAGAACCAATAATTTGAAAAGCTCAAAACATGCAAATTAAGAAATGATTTAAAAACCCACAATATGAAAACCGAAAAAATCATTTGTTGGAACAATAATTTAGGATGGTGAAACAACATAATTTATATGAAAGCATCGTGATCGACACTTTTCTTATTTTATTTTCATGTATTTTTGTTTATATATTGTTATAATAGATAGAATTATATATATATATTTTAATTTTTGGTTCTAATCGGTTCCGTACCCGAAATACCCGTACCATAACCGAACCAGAACCATATTACAAAACCATATTACAATTATTAGTTTGGTTATCGGTTCTTATAATCATCAATTTTCGGTTTTGGTTCAATCGGTTCCAGGTCGGTTCGGTCCGATTCCGAAACTATTTACATCCCTATACTAGTATATAAATAAAAGAAAGTCAATGATACTCATGCTCTTTTAGACATTTATTATAAGTGCATGTGGACACATACACACATAGTTTTAGTTGAGAACTTTTATGTACCGGAGAACCTCAAAAATCTTTTGTGCATCTGATAATCCACCAAGGTGCACAAAGAACTTTAAAAAAAGTTAAATATATGGTAATTAATTTATTTTTAAAGATCATTAAAATATAGTTAGGAGTTAATTTAGAAATTTAAATCTCACGTTAACAATCTCCCTATTAGCCCACTCTCTCGGCCTCCACTAGCAGACCACCGCCCATTGCCACCAACAGACCACCACCATCGCTAGCAACATGCACACGAACCATGATTATGCACAACGATGATGATAAACACGAACCATGGACGCGACCCTTTCTCTCTCGACCTTTACAAGGAGATCACAACCCACCACCATCGCCAACAGCGATGAACACGTGATGACGAAAACAACAATGCATAACAGTAGCAACAACGATGCAACATGTTGAAGAAGATGATGAACACATTGGTTCAAAGATGACAAACTGATGAACACATGGGTTCAAAGATAAAGACGATGGGTCAATGATGGTGATGAACACACACAACAGGTGCATTACTTGTTCATCATTGATAATGAATAACTTTGTTTGTGATGGTTCGAAGATGATGCACAACACTAGTACAACTTGCTTCATAACTGGTTCATCTTTGATGGCGATGGTTCGAAGATGACGCACAACATCTTTCATTTTGATGATCATGCACAACACTAGTTCATCTTGATATATTCATCACTGGTTCATCTTTAATGGTGATGGTTGGAAGATGATGCACAACAGAATCATCTTTGATGGTTTCATGGTAACATGAAGACGATGGTTCGAAGGTGCATCACTGTTGCTGGTTCGAAGATATATAATGCACAACAACTTCATTTCGGTTTGAAGATATATTTGGATGGTGGTTCGATTTTCATGGTGATAAACGATGATCGATGTATCTCAATTTGAATACAATGAACACTGAAGACGATAAAACATTGAATTTGTTTTAATTTTTTTTTTTTTTCTAATTGAATATGTTTCAATTGAATCAATATTGAAATATGATGAATCTCAGTTTCAATTAAAATTTATTTTTATGTATTTTGTTTTTTAATGTGTGATTTATTGTATGAAAATTTTCATTAATATAAATTTGAAATTCATTTGACTAGATATATAAATTTCCTAAATTACCCTTCACGGATGCATCTGATATATTACATCACGAGATGCATAGTCAGATAGATTTAATCTGACGGCTATAAGGTGGTTCTTCGGTTTAATTATCGGTGCATAAAAGTTCTACAATGAACCAACCCTATATATTTATCAATATGACTATTATTTAAAGCAAAATCATATTACCATACTTATAAACTTGCATAAATTTAACACTTTTATAATTCCAACCCTTCAATATAAGTTAAGAGGTTGTTTAGGTAAAAATTGAATCTTAATTATATTTAGTGAGACATGTTGAAAAAATGCTTGTAATATCATCATTTAAATCTTTAAGAGGGTGGAAACTGGAAAGCGTATTTTCAAAATAAAACATGTTCAGAACGGTTCAAGAAGGTTTTTGTTTTCAAAACCATGTGAGACTGTTTTGTCGATAGCAGAGGAGAGGAATGGAGGGAGATATGTTTCGTTCAATTCACGACAGAGTTTTGGTTCAAAGGTTTCTGGTTCTAGACGATTCAAAGCGCAGAGAGCGTCAATCCCCGCGATTTCGTTCGATTTTAGATTTGTGTTTGACGATCTATTTATGTTTCTCTATTTGTTTATGGCTTGTGTTTATGTTTCTGGTTCTGTGAAGGTTGTTGTGACCAAGGTCACCAATGGGAAAGTCATTAGAGATAAGGTGTGCGTGCAAAAGACTGAACCAAAAAACCGTACTAAAACCAGACCAAATTGAATCAGTAACATCCGGTCTGATTCTTGGGTTGGTTTTAGTAGTAATTTTCGGTTCCTAGTTCAGTCATATTTACACTGTAAAAAGTCAGAAAAACAGAAACCAAACTGAACCGATATCGGTACCATTTGGTCGGGCACTTGTGACTAATATTTTTGATTTTCGGTTCTTAGTTTGATTTGTTCCGGTCCTATTTCAAACCATTGTACACAACTAACTATAGATAGAGAGTTTTGGTCTAAAGCTTGGCAAACAAATATCAGAAAACATCAAATGCGTTACAAAAAATAATTATAAAAAATGAAAATGAACAATTACGAAAACTGAAAGAAAAAAAGTTTAAGAAAAAATTTGTTTAAATGGTTTCCAAAAACTTATTACTTTTCACTAGGGGGTGTTCAAAACCGGATATCCGAATTTCGGATATCCGAATTTTCGGATATCCGAAATTTCGGATAGTGAATTTTGCTATCCGAATCCGAATCCGAAATTTCGGATATCCGATTTTCGGATATCCGAAATTTCGGATTCGGATATCGAATTATCCGAATATCCGAAAATTCTTATTTTTTACTTTTTTTTTTAAATTAAATCAAATATTTAAATATCTAAAAAACAAATTCATATATCCAAATAGATATTAAAAATAAATATATCACAAACTAAATATATCTGAAATTATTTTACTCAAAACGACTAAAAAAATATAAAAAAACTAAAATTTATAAAAATATTAGTTAAGAAATCAATAATACTAAGATAAAACTCAAAAATATACATTAGAATAATAATAAACACTCAATATTATGTAAATAATCAATACTAAAGATATAAAAAAATTTTAAAAAAAATATTTTTTTTTTGGATTTTCGGATATCGGATTATCCAAATATCCGAAATTCTTGAATTTTACTATCCGAATCCGAATCCGAAATTTCGGATATCCGATATTCGGATATCCGAAAATCCGGATATCCGAAATTTCGGATAGTTTCGGATCGGATTTTCGGATTTTTGTTTCGGATGCTCGGATTCGGATTTTTTGAACACCCCTACAGTGAGTACTTTTCACATATATTTTCAAAGAAAACCTTCCAACTAAACACACTCTCGTGAAACTGTAAAAGACACTCGTTGAGTTTGATTGTTAAAATGTTCATTAGTAAAAAAAAAAAACCATTCAAACAAGGAACAGTTGAAAGAACCATGAGTTCGAGCCAAATCGAATTAAGCTCATTCAAACCAGCTTAATTGAACCATCGAGTCAAGTGTCCCAATCAAGTAAACTCTGCACGATTAGTCTCCACCGAACCCACAAATCATCACGGTTTCATTGAGCATCGCCATCTAAACGGAAGTGTGATGCATTCCGTCCAAACCAGAATTTTAAAGATTCTAATTACTTGGAATGAAAAAAAAAAATTCCTTAAAATGGCCAAACGAAAAGACTTCAATATCGAACTCAAAAGTATTAAAAAAACAACAATAAAAGCGGGCTGAGGGAAGTATGGAGACATCATGTTTCCTTAGCAGCAGGACCTTTCTTTGCAGCCTCGGCAGCTGCTTTTTCTGCTTCAATCTCTGCAACAATGGCATCGATTTCAGCTTCGTCAAGTTGTCGGAGGCCCTCCTTTGTCATGACAGCAACTTCTATGTTCTTCCCTCCACTCTCAACAACCTATGTTTTTCACAAAATAAACCATAATTTGTACGTTCGGATAGATACGTGTGTGTCTGTGTGTGTGTGTGTGTGTGTTGGCTGTGAAAGTAACTAAAAATGTATCAGTAATTCAGTATGACCAAAATTGTAATGCTCCGAGACCAAACACAAAGCAGCATACATACAATAAATCACGACCGTTCTTAAGTGATGGCAATGTAACTTAAGTTTGAAACTAAGATAGCATCCCTCCCTCCTTTAAATAAAGAAATTCACTGAATACGCCAATAAATGCTTTTGTTCGATATTCAAACATTGAAAACGATCAAGTCAAGAATCTCATAACAATTGACTTCAAGTCTGAGACAAGAAGTTTTAACATAAGATGATGTGCAAGAGGTCCACACGATTATAACACGGGAAATGACACTATTGGTGGACGAACAGACTACCAAAAATTAAGAGTTTATTATGAAAAAAACTAACATGTTTTCACGTTTTTTGCGTTTTCGTCCCTCCATGTTATTTTTTTCCATAAAAAACCTCAAGTTATTCTTTTCTTTTTGGTTTAGTGAAATTTGGATATTAGACCCCGGTTATAATTTGTGAACCGGGTTTTAAAAAGCTGAAAAACAGGGTTCTAATGTCTAAATTTCACTCAACCAAAAAGAAAAGTATAACAGGAGGACTTTTATGGAAAAAAATAACATGGAGGGACGAAAACGCAAAAAAACATGAAAACTTGTTGGTTTTTTTCATAATAAACCCAAAAATTAAAGGAAACTCCTAGTGGTCTGGTTTCTAACATTTGCCAGCAAAGAGAACACAATTGAGATGTGACATAAAAACAGCAAGGAAACTTATAGATACTTACCTCAAGCAGAGCGCGGATAGCAAGTTTTATAGTTTCTTGACCAGAGGTCTCTTTGTAATTCTTCTCCAAAAATTCCCTCATGGAATTGGAGTTTCTACCAGTTGCATTAGCTTTCCAAGCAGAGAATGTCCCAGAAGGATCGGTCTGGTATAATGATGGAACACCGGTATAGGGATCAAATCCTACGATCAGAGTTGAAAGCCCAAATGGTCTAACACCACCGCTTTGTGTGTATTTCTGCTGAAGACCTGCAATGTAACGAGTGATATACTCTACAGTTACTGGATCCTCAACGGTAAGCCTGTGGCTCTGGCACTCGATCCGAGCCCTGTTAATAAGAACACGGGCATCGGCTTTGAGTCCGGCACAAGCCAATGCAATGTGATCATCCAAGCTTACAATTTTCCTAACTGATCTGCAAACCAGGGAGAGAAAAGAAAAGATGAACTATAATCAGGATACTACAAACAACATTGCAAAAACAATGATGACACTGCTTCACAATTTGCTAAAAAATAGTAATCATGTTATAGGATATAACCCTCAACAATCTCACAATCATATTTTCGTTATCTATGTGAATAATACTTGAGGTTGTTTTACAGAGTGTTCATGTTACAGTTGACAAACATTTATATCAAAAACACCCAGTAAGGTAATGTATTACTAGAATAATGCTCAAAGACATAACCTTTCACGCACACTTCCATAACAACTATGAACACTCTTCTAATCCATGGGTAAAAAGTGACGGAGAAGTGTTATATTTACAGAACTAAATTTGACACAAGCCACAATTCAAGTCAATGTTTCACCCAATTTATCCACCCAAATGCCTTAC
>JAANYP010002222.1:0-14692 GCA_020465985.1 Centrapalus pauciflorus | reverse complement strand
TAAGAAGCTGTGTTGTTGGTTTTTTGGTCATGCCAGAATAAATAAATAAAAGAAGTTAAGTTCAGACTTCCATGCTTCGAGAAGGAAAAAAAGGTGTGTTCGATCCTCTAATTCCCGATATCCAAGACCCTCTAGTGATTTCAACATGCTCTCTATTGATCGATTTTGAAATTCAGGAAGAAGGAAGGATGTTTTGAAGAACATACCGAGAAGAAAAAAACCAATGAAGAAGGCTGGAGAACCAGAGAAGTTGGAGAAGATGAAGGGGTGTGAAAATTACGAGTTTGGTATAAAAAATAAACTAAACGACGTTGTTTAACAAGTTCCACACCTAAGGTCAGATACAAGACAACCTCATATTCCATTTTCCTATACATACATACATACATACATACATACATACATACATACATACATACATATATATATATATATATATATATATATATATATATATATACTACTAATAAAGCATTTAGCTTTTTACAAGTTATCATGCAGAAAGTACAACTTAACAAAGCAAGATCTTGAATTTTAAGACATATAAGTAGTTAAGCATGAAGTACAAGCAGGTGTTGCAAGACAAATTAAATGGGATTTTATCTGTAGTTTGAATTCTTGGGAACCGTATGCGTTGGAAAGACACCACCGTTCTTTCTCCTCACGCTTCTTCTCTCTCTGTGCTCTCCTTCCTGCGTTGGCATGTTTACAATATCACCCATCTAAATCTCCCTCTTTTTTTTTTTTGAAAGGCTAGTTAGTTGTTAGTATTACACCCAAAGTTAAATTAGAATCACCAATGTCAGGATTGAACTCATGACCTCTGGGCAAGCCTGATGGTTATCTAAATCTCCCTCCTAACGATCCCTCACTATGCGAGTTCATACTGTGCTTTCAATCCCTCAAACCACCGCCACGCTCACCCGCACCAGGAACGCCGGGGATGGAAAACATGCCTCTCTTCACATCAGGCACTGTAGCCATTGTTTTGTTGAAACATGTTTGGGTTTCATGTTGTTCCAATTTCTGCTGCTGCTCCTCCATTCAAACGGGTTTCGTTTCATCCTCATCTTTTTCTTCTTCATCGATCAGGCTACAGCGACAGGTGAGTCTTCATTTTCTTTATCAGCTTTGACTGATAAATTGATTCTCGCATATGTGGTTTTGATTTTGATGTTTTATGTGTGATGTTGATTATAGTGGGAATCAACATCGATTAGTCTATCAATGCCAAGAAAAGGTAAGTTTGCGTGCTTCAATTTTACACGATTATTAGATAGGGTTCACTTGGGGTTTTGTATGTGTGTGTATATATCTACTACTAATAAAACATTTGGCTTTTTACAAGTTATAATGCACAAGATACAATCCTTTGTAGCAAAGCCTTGAATTTTAAGACAAGCCCTTTAAAGCAGGAAATGAAATTTCTACCACTTTGTAAAAAATTGTGAAATGTTTCGTAACTTTTTAAATAAATATACTTTGTTATATTAATGGGATATTAATAATATTGTTTGTTTCTATGTATTTAGATTTAAGAGTTGAATTGTTGTATTTGTACTATTCTTCTCTATCCATGTGAGTAATTGCGATCACATATTATAAGAGGGTTAAAGCTTTTAAAGGTACTGTTACTGTTAGTTCAACATTGTTCCTGAATCACTGATCTTGATGTACCCTCGCTATTATATGCTTTGTACCATGTTAGTAGTTTTTGTCTTCAAAAGATAATTAAATTTTTAAGCTTTATGGATCAAAATTATAAGTATAACTACTCTTAACCATACTACGCTTTATAGATCATACATAATGAAAATGAAGAAGTAAATTTTTGGAGTCAAGTCTACAGTGAAGAGACCAAGAGTCAATCCATTCTAAGTGTGTTTACAAACATCTTGTAACTTCAATTTGTCATAATTTGAAAACTAGAACTGGGTTTATTAGAAATTGTTGCTGAAGATGTTTATACTGAACAGATAGGACCAAAACTTTGGTTACCTTATCATGTGTTTGACCCATACAACACTTTGCAAAACACACACATGTGTGTGTGTATATCGGCTGCTACTGGGATATTTTTCTTTTTGTTTTTCTGTCACAAACAAGCACACCACACACTTAAACTCAATGTTTATAGATAATGAAAATTGAGGCTGCAATTAGAAAGGAAGACCAATCTGTGACTCAGCTTTATTCTGAGTTACGGACCCAACAGCACACACAAACCAGCTTTCTGTTTTGCTTAATTAAGAGTCTTTTGATGTTGCTAGTTCTGTTTTCCAGCCGCAACACACACATATTTAGCTATGTTTATATGCATACATGATAAGGAATATTGTTTGTGAGTTAAGGGATGGTTGAATGGTGGGTTACTTTCTGTTTTGTGCAGCAAAGGAAGGATAAGGGGAGAATTAGATTTTTTAAAATTCCAACATGTTTTAATATTGAACTGAAGTTGTAAATAGCCATATATTCTGTTTTGGTTTTTAACTGATCAAAACGACTATTAGACAACCATATATTCTGTTCTGTTTTTTTCTTTTTTTTTTTGTAAATAGCCATATATTCTGTTTTGTTTTTTAACGAATATAGCGCTGCTGAAAACATTAGACAACGAACTCAAAGTGGAAGTCTATCGGGTAGTCTCGAATGTGCTTCTAAGTTTGTCATAGATGGGAATAAAAATGGACTCAAGGCTATAGATACGGTCTGGTTCATGCAGACTAGCATCAGCAAGTGCGTCATTACCAGGATCACATCTAGCATGGTATGACTGTCGTTTTTTGGCTTCAAAACTAATGTTCATATATAGATTTAACTTATCTGTCGGGCATTTTGTGACTCGTTTATTCACAGGTCTTTAACAAGGATAGTGAATCTTTACAAAAACAGACGTTTCATGGATGTAGAATCATAGATGCAGCTTCTGGTGGGTTCTTATGTTCTTCCTTGAAACTTATATTACATTAGAAGAACGCACTTAAAGATGCAGTGTTGTATCACTTTAATATAGGGGACACTATTTAGCTGTCTGATTAGAAATTTTATAGATCCTCTAACAACTATTTTACACAACTCTTTAATTACAAGATTCTCGAAAGCAGACAATGATGTTGAGCTATGAATATCTTTTGTTGTGTTGGAAGTCATCATTAAAAAATGGTCTATTTTCTGGTAGTGAAATGCGTCAATTACTGTTTTACCGTTCTCTTGTAGTTTCTTTATGTGGTTTGATTATTGGAATCTCTGCAGACTGAGTAATTTGGTTTGATTATTGGCTTCGTTTTGTGATTCTTTTTTTTTTTTTTTGGCTTCGGTTCCTTTGTTATTAACGGACACAATGAATTCAGATTTGTTTTGGTGGGTTGCTAAGTTTTCTTGAGGAGTTATAGTTCATTCTATCATGTTTGCTTCAACCATCTGTTGGAGCGTATTGGAAGTTCTCGGTTACAAGTTAGAACATGATTTTGGGTTCCATCAATCTTCTGTTGCATTGGTTTGGAATCTGAGAGTTATTCTTGCATTGATTTGGTGTGATATTGTGGTTTGGGTCTAATGCTTGTGTGGATTCAGATTTAATGAACACTATAAATCCCTTTATTCTGATTGTCGCCTTTGCCGAAGCAGGTAACAATCATCTGTTTTTTGATTTCCATAAACATACACGTTCATCTAATGTTACAATTGTTGATGGGTCAAATACCCAAGTCATTGGTTCAGGCACTATTGATCTTACCGCATCTATTGCATTATCATCTGTCTTGAGTTTGCCTAATTTTTCGTTTAATTTACTGTCTGTTAGTAAGCTTACCCAAACTTTAGAGTGTAGTGTCACATTCATTCCCAATCATTGTGTCTTTCATGATCTTTCGACGCAAAGGGTAATCGGAAAAGGACGAGAGTGTGATGGACTTTACATATTTGAACCTCATATGCCTCAGTCCCTACTGTGTTCTAATGTAACTTTGTATGCTTTTGAAATGCATTGTCCTTCCGTAAGTTTTTCTCTGATAAGTTTTCTGGTTTTTGTATGTAAATTAGGTTGGTGCTGAGAAGAACCTCCTTGTCAAGGATCATACACACATTTGTGAACAAAGGAGAACTTGGTGGTAACTTTTCAAAGCTTAGTTCAGCAATATGTTCTCTGACTTGACCTGTGGTTTGATGTAAATAATGTGTCTCTGCTACTTACTGTAACTTCCTTTTTATGTACATGTTGCAGAACTTGATTTTTGCTTCCCTGTTGGAGCACCATTACATGGATTTAATACATTTTTAACTACAAATCAGCTTAAGGAAACTTTTGTTCATGGAAATAAATGTTCCTTTTAATTGGAATGGTCCTCAAATCAAATGTTCTGTTTGTTAAATTAGTAGCATATGCATGCCATTCTTTATCATCTCAAAATAACATGTTGGCATTTAAATTAGTCATAATATTAATAATATGTCCCATTTCTATATATGCTGAGTTTACTTGATTACATCGCCAATGAATGGCTAAGTTATGTATACTTCCTACAACAGATAGAGGAAGTGAACAATTTTTCACAAGATGATCTTTTGACGGAGGATATCTTAATATTGGATACACATGTTGAGGTGTTCCTTTGGGTTGGCCAGTCGGTAGACTCCAAGGAAAAGCAAAATGCCTTCGAAATTGGCCAGGTATTTTTTCAGCATATTTCTATGTTTTATTGCAAGACTTCTTTTACTTGTTTCTTCTGTTTTTAATGAGCTTGATTTCATAAATATTTAGAGTTGGCTGCATCTCTGGATGGGCTATCCCCATGCGTGCCCTTGTACAGAGTTAAAGAGGGGAATGAACCAAGTTTCTTTACAACATTTTCTCGTGAAGAAGAAAGTCGATCGGTTCTAGGAATTGAAATGTGGGTAAGATAAGATCTATTCTTTCAATTCATAGTTTTTCAAACTGCGCTCGTGTTCTGATAATTATAGGAGTTGGTATGCATGGGTGGTTTAGTGCCCCTGGGAGTAAAGAGTGATTTTTTGCCTCTCTTTTGCTGCTGCTGCTGCATTTGTTATGTTACAACACACTATGTCCGATTGTTTTATTCAGATGCAACATATCGGTCCGTTGTTAGATTTGGTCTTGCATCTTATCTCGTATGTATCTGGGTTTGAGTTTGTTTGTGGTATTTATTGTTGAAAAAGACTGTAAATGTGATGTGTTTGTATTTGAACTCAGATACCAAGGATTAAAAGAATTTGTTTGGTATTTCACACCTATTTTCATTGTGTTGTGAAATCCCATTTCCTTGTAAATTTGGGTTTTTTTTGTTTTTTTTTTAATTTTGTTGAAAGATATGTACTAGATTGGGTTTTCAGTTTTCTTTGAACTAGGTTGCTTAACCTGAGTTGCAACGATATCGCAAATGATATTTTTAAAATTTTGTAAAAATCTATAATATTAAAGATTTGATTTTAAAATTAATTTGGACAACGATTAGCTTTATGTCAAAAGGTTGTTAAAAATATTGTGATAATACCGAGGAATTCAAATTTTATAAAAAAAATATATATTAAGGGTTATGTCAGAAAAAAGAAATAGTTATATATTATAAAAAAATTAAATACTAAAAATTTTATATTTTAAAAATAGTCTAAACGATAATAAATCTAATATTGAAATATAGATAAAAATAACGCAATTATTACAATGTATTAGAATAGTTGTAAAACAAAGTATATTAACGATCATAACTTTAAAAAGCAATTATATATTGTAAAAAAAAATTAATATCATAAAAAAAATGTTTTTTAGTTTACACGATAGAAAATTATATATCTACTTGATAATAAACATAATATAATTTTCAAATCAGTTACATATCATATAAAAATAATAAAATAACAAGCAATTGATCGTAATCCTTACCCGATGATCAGTCTCTGCTTTCGATCTAAGATTTTAAATGAGAGGAGTGTTATCGATCAGCAAACTAAACAATAAGTTTTGTCATTTTAAAAATAGGAAGATTTGGATTGGAACTACATTTCACAGATAAAATTAGGAAGATTTTTTATATGAAAGAACAAGAAGTTTAGAAAAGTAATCATAACATGAATTATAAAAAATTACAATTAGTGTATAATCATAGACGATATTTACTCTAAAGGTTCTTTATGTTTTTAGAAATAACATGCATCATTCAAACTTAACTTAACAATAAGCGTACGCCAATACAAAAAAGATATGTTTTCGACAACCACCTTATCCTGTTATGTACTTTGTAAAACGATATGCTTTTGAAAGAAAATCTTACGAAATAAAAAAAAAGTGTCGCCGCCGCTTTGCGCGGGTAAACTACTAGTATATATATATATATATATATATATATATATATATATATATATATATATATATATATATATATATATATATATATATATATAGAGAGAGAGAGAGAGAGAGAGAGAGAGTCAGGTTCAAATAAGAACATCTCGAAATCAAGTGCACCGGAAGGTACCAACCTTAAAAAACCTTTTTAATTTTTATTTCTCATAAACATGTTTAAATTAATGTTATACGCATGATATATGAATTTCACATACATTCACACTTCTGTGTCCTTAAAAATTATGTGAATGCTCAATGCATATTTATGTGAATGGTCATTTCAGACCATGTGAATGGTGTGGATGACCATTCACATGATCTTTTTTTTACCATTCACAAGATTTATGATGTTGCTCCTTTTGAAAAAAAATCTTATAATGTTGTCTTATACATGTCTATTCAAAACATATATATGTGAATGATCATTCACATTAGGGTACACTGGAATCTTATAGGTACGCTGACGAACCTGATTCTATATATATATGTGTGTGTATATATATATATATACATAAATACATATATATATATATATATATATATATATATATATATATATATATATATATATATATATATATATATATATATATATATATATATATAGAGAGAGAGAGAGAGAGAGAGTCAGGTTCAAAAAAGTACCTCTCGAAATCAAGTGCACCCGAAGGTACCAACCTTAAAAAACTTTTTTTAAATTTTTTTCTCATAATTATGTTTAAATTAATGTTATACACATGATATATGAATTTCACATACATTCACACTTTCTGTGTCCTTAAAAATTATGTGAATGCTCAATGCATATTTATGTGAATGGTCATCAATGTGGATGGTCATTTCACACCATGTGAATGGTGTGAATGACCATTCACATGATCTTTTTTTACCATTCACAAGGTTTATGATGTTGCTCCTTTTGAAAAAAGTCTTATAATGTTGTCTTCTACATGTCTATTCAAAAAAAATATATGTGAATGATCATTCACATTAGGGTACGCTGGGTACGCTGGAATCTCATAGGTACGCTGATAAACCTGATTCTATATATATATATATATATATATATATATATATATATATATATATATATATATATATAGAATTGAGTTCAAATGAGTATCACTAGTTTTGCGGAGTACCGGAGGTACCTCGCTTAAAACCATTTTTTTGAAAAATTTTTTCATAATCATGTTTAAATTAATAATATAAGACTACTTGCAAAAAATCACACCTAAGCACACACTATAACTATGTGAAACGTGCAAGTTCACATGAATTGCACTGTTGTGAATGTATGTTCACAGCTAAGCATGTTCACATGAATTTTTTCATGTTCACATGACTTTTAAGATGCTAGAAAGTGTGAATGTGTGTAATTCTTTTACGAATAGACTTATATTATTTGTATCTAAATTAATATGAAAAAAAAATTAAAAAAAAAACTTTTTTTCGGAGCATGTTCACATCTAAAACCCGTGTGTTCACCGGTACTCACGGTACTCTGCATTTTTAGGTACTCACACGAACCATATTCTATATATATATATATATATATATATATATATATATATATATATATATATATATATATATATATATATATATATAGAATCAGGTTAATCAGCGTACCTATGAGATTCCAGCGTACCCTAATGTAACACCCCGATCCCGACCGGACCGGCGATGTTAATAAACTACCTCATCTAACTAAAACAAACTAAACAATTTATTAAACTTCCAAAACTTAACATAAATTCCAACTGATCTCGAATAACAAAATAAAGCAAAACCAACTTAGTTAATGTTCACGAACTTTATTTATTAAAGCAATATAAAATATCTATCATAAGTCTAATCCTCCAATAGTCAACTCTCTGCACACTGCCCATCATCACCCCTGAGTACCTGCCGAAAGAAAGAACACAGCATGAGCCAAACGCCCAGTACGGAGATCGAATACAAGTGCAACGTATACGAATTCAAAGACTTAGGAATGTTTTGAAAATAAATTTCTTTAAAAGGAAAGTTTTGAAAATGGTTTTTCTTTAAAATAAATATCCACCTCCACACCAGATCAACAAAGAATATAATGGCTGAAGCAACAAGGGTTGGGTTATATTTACCGAGCGGCCTAACATCATAAACAACAATCAATCTCATAATCACAACAAGACTACACTGAGTGCGCCACCTCAGTGCATCTGGCCGGAAGGGGTGTATGGCATTACACCTTACTTCCGCAAATCTCATAACATAGCCTAGGATGCATCCATACGCCTCCCTGAAATAATCAACAGCTCATATCCCGAGTTAACATGATCTCCATCGATCATAAACATAATCTCAATCATTCATAATCATAATCACAACAAAAGGGAGACGCCGTAACCGATCACACTGTTACGGAAGTGTCATGCCATTGGTGCCGCAATGGCATGCCTGTGGTACCTCCACAGGTAGTTCACTCGGTAATCCTAGCTCCTGTCTAATCTCTAGGGTTCAAGCATAACAAAAGGCCCGCATAAACATCTCAACTTTAAATAATCATTTCAATACAAAAAGGGCCACATTTCACAAAACATTATCAACTTTCGTAACAAGCCATGAATATAATCAGTTTCAAAATATGTTTTTCGCAAATGTTTTCGAGCGATAAAAATCGATATTTTCTTTAGATAATATAAATAAAGAAACTGACACGAGATATAAAAGTTCGACTGTCAAGTATTAGCATGCAATTCACACAACGAAACAACTCAAGAATAACGCTGAAAGAAGTACGGGATCCGTACCTTAATAGCAGCTCCACAAAATCACGACGACAGATTTAATCCGCTACGAATCGATTTGATCTATAAGAACGAACTTAAATTAGAACTCAGCTAGGTTGGTCTTCTAACTACCCAATCCACTATTTTAATACATACTTTTATATATAATAATTATTATTAAGTTCGGTTTACAATTATTGATCGCTTAACTTAAAATGCTTCATTAATTATTATTAATCAAATTGATGTTCCAATAATTAATTATATAATTTCTCTATACTTTAGTCGTATTCAGCTACATATAATTTTAATGTATTTATTTTAATCTCAATTGAACATTTAAATTAACTTATAAGTGAGCATTAATTTAATATTAAGTCGTTTATAAAGTTATTCCATTTTAACCCTTTAATAACTAGTATTAACATTTAATTGATATTAATCGTAATTATAACCGTGAATAATTAATTGATTTGTTACCCATTAATTATTTTATTTAGAATTGGTTCCAATATATTAAGTTTATTAAATGAGTTTAAAACCAATTATTAATTAATTAATTAATAGAAGTTATGATTTTTTTTAAGAATATAAAACAGAATATTTGATTTATTGAATATTATATATATTTAATTAATTATTTAGATTACGGGTTGGGTCGGGTCGGATCCATGACCCATGACCCAATTTCTTTTCCTTCTTCCTCTTTTCTCGGCCAAATCCACGCACACACACAAACATTCACTCTCTCTCTTCTTTCTCTCTCTAACCTCTTTTCTCTCTACTCTCCATCTCTCTGCTCTCCGGCGACCGCCGCCGCCACTCGCCGGCGACCACCACACGAACCGCACCATCATCTCCTCTCTGCTCTCGTCTCCCTCGCTCACCCTCACGCTCCCTCTCTCGCTCTCGCTAACCCCAACGGCAGCAGCAACGCCGCCGCCGCTGCCGCACAACAACACCACAACGCCGCCATCGCTCGATCTCCCGGCTCACACACTCTCTTTCACGGCAGCCGCTGACCAGGGCCATTGCGGCCGTCCCTGGTGCGGCGCCGCCGGTCACAGAATCACCATCGCCACCGCCGCTCAATCTCTAATAACAGGTTCGTTTATTACCATTTATTACATATAGATCTGGTTTACTTCGTATTTTCAGATACAAACATCATTATGTTTACAAGATTTACAAGAACGAGATAGTTTAGAAGAGATCGTTACCTCAGTTGAAGAAAAACCACGAACACGAATCTGATTTGCTTCTTGACGAACTGCAGTGATGATATTACGGCCGCTAGGGTTTCGTTGTTAATGATACGGTTTAGAGTTATTAATTTATTTAATACTAGTTTAACCCTAATTAGTAAACGGGCTTGGGCTCGTTTAGTTCTTTTATTATTTAAGCCCAGTTTATTTATTTTACTGAAATAGTGTAATATTTAGTTAAGTTAAAATTATGTTGTTATTTATATTTATTATTATTATTATTTAAATATTGTTGTTAAATTCTCGGGGTATTATATCACCTACCACTTAAAATGATTTCGTCCTCGAAATCGCCAATTATTAAATTCGGGTTATTATAACACCTACCACTTAAAATGATTTCGTCCCCGAAATCGCCAAAACAAGGTTCATACCGCTATGCTTATTGATACAATTATTAGGTTTGTTATTATGTTTTAGATTAGTTGTGTGTTTTTACATTTATATGTTTTAAAATTTTACGGTTATTATAACTTACCCCACTTAAAAAGGATTCCGTCCCCGGAATCAAGCTAAAGAAACTAAGAGATGAATAGATTACCGAAAAGATGGGGATAACGCTCTCTGATCGATTCCTCAAGCTCCCATGTCGCCTCATGCTCTGAATGATTTCTCCACAACACCTTAACGAACGGAATGGTCCTATTACGCATCACTCGTTCCTCACGAGCTAAGATTTGCACTGCTTCCTCTTCGCAAGAAAGATCCTCTCTGATCTCACCAAACGGATATTGGACCACATGAAGCGGATGATAATTGTAGCCACGCAACACCGAAACGTGAAACACATTATGAACATGTGACAATGCAGAAGGCAATGCCACTCGGTACGCTACTTCGCCGACTCTCTCCAAAATCTCGAAAGGACCAATATATCTCGGGCTAAGCTTCCCTTTCAAACCAAAACGACGAACCCCTTTCCAAGGCGAGACCTTCAGAAACACGTGCTCCCCCGGTTCGAATTCCACATCTCTCCTATGCTTATCTGCATAGCTCTTCTGCCGTGAACGAGCCTCTTTCATTCTTCGCTTTGCCTCTTCGACTTTCTCATTTGTCACCCTAACAAGCTCAGGCCCCTCAATGGCCTTTTCACCAATCTCATTCCAACAAATCGGAGTCCTACACTTCCTTCCATATAGTGCTTCAAAAGGTGCCATGCCAATGCTTGCATGCCAACTATTATTGTAAGCAAACTCCACCAAGCACAAATACTCGTCCCAATTGCCACTCCAATCTAACGCACAAGACCTCAACATGTCTTCTAACGTTTGGATGGTCCTTTCTGACTGTCCATCTGACTCAGGGTGATAAGCCGAAGTGAATTTAAGTCTCGTACCCCACGCCTGCTGTAATCCCTTCCAAAACCGAGAATTAAAACGCGGATCTCTATCTGACACAATTGATTCTGGAACCCCATGAAGTCTGACAATCTCCCTTTGGAAAATCTCCGCCAACTTACTCGCAGAGATACTTTCACGAACCGGTAGAAAATGAGCTGTTTTCGACAGTCGATCCACCACTACCCATATGGCATCATTCTTCTTCAGCGTCCTAGGCAAACCGGTGACAAAATCCATTGTTATTTCGTCCCATTTCCAAACCGGTATTTCGAGTGGTTGAAGGAGGCCACTCGGTCGCTGATGCTCAATTTTGACTTGCTGGCACGTGAGGCACCTCCCAACAAAATCTGCGATATCCTTCTTCATGCCATTCCACCAGAAATGCTTCTTTAGATCTCTATACATCTTCGTGGAACCAGGATGTATAGCGAAAGGCGAGCTATGAGCCTCTGTCAACAACGCCTCTCGAATATCTGCATCTTTGGGAACACACAGCCTGCTACCTGTCCACACCACACCGACGTCATCAACCCAGAAATCATGCAGCTTCCCCTGCTCTACTTTTCCCTTGACACCCAACAACTCACCGTCCTCACCCTGCGCTTCCTTAATTTTTCCCACCAGGTTAGGCTCTATTTTGAGGTGAGCCGAACTTCCATCTGTTCTGCCTGCACGCAACTCTACCTCCATCCTCTCCAAGTCCTTGATAATGTGAGGCTGAGTAACGAAACACGCCACACTCCCTGAACTTTTCCTACTGAGGGCATCTGCCACCACGTTAGCTTTCCCCGGGTGGTATTGAATCTTGGCATCATAATCCTTCAATAACTCGAGCCATCTTCTCTGCCTCATATTAAGCTCCTTTTGCGTGAAAATATACTTCAAGCTCTTGTGATCAGTGAAAATATCACAAGTCTCTCCGTACAGGTAATGTCTCCAGATTTTCAACGCAAATACCACGGCAGCTAATTCTAAGTCGTGTGTTGGGTAATTAACCTCGTACGGCTTCAACTGCCTAGAGGCATATGCAATCACCTTCCCATTCTGCATAAGCACACAACCCAAACCTTTCTTCGAAGCATCGCTGTAAATCTGAAAACCTCCGGTCTCAGACGGTACCGCAAGAATTGGAGCTGACACCAACCTCTTCTTCAACTCCTCAAAACTCTTCTCTCGCTCTTCTGACCAAACGAACTTCACTCCCTTCCTGATAAGCTGAGTCAATGGCAACGCTATCGACGAGAACCCTTCCACAAACCGACGATAATACCCAGCTAGTCCGAGAAAACTTCTCACCTCGGTCACTGAAGTAGGTCTCGGCCAATTAGTGATAGCCTCTACCTTTGCTGGATCCACTTCAATCCCCTGACCTGATATCACATGCCCCAGAAAAGCCACACGCTCTAACCAGAACTCACACTTCGAGTATTTAGCGTACAACTTCTTCTCTCTGAGAGTCCCCAAGACCGTCCTCAAATGCTCCTCGTGCTCTTCCCTTGACTTAGAGTACACAAGAATATCGTCAATAAACACCACCACGAACTTATCCAAGTACTCATGGAAGACACGGTTCATCAGATCCATAAATACGGCTGGAGCATTGGTCAAACCAAAAGGCATCACCATAAACTCGAAATGACCGTATCTGGTGCGAAAAGCAGTCTTTGGAATGTCCTCTGACCGTACTCGCAACTGATGGTACCCCGACCTCAAATCAATCTTTGAAAAATGCTTTGCACCCTGCAGTTGATCAAACAGATCCTCGATACGAGGAAGCGGGTATCTATTCCTGATCGTTACCCGATTCAACTCTCGGTAATCTATGCATAGCCTCATTGACCCATCCTTCTTCTTTACAAAAAGAACTGGTGCACCCCAAGGTGATACACTTGGTCTAATAAAACCGCGATCAAGAAGCTCTTGCAACTGCCCCTTCAACTCCTGAAGCTCAAGCGGCGCCATACGATACGGCGTTTTGGAAATAGGCTCAGCACCCGGAACCAACTCAACTGCAAACTCCACCTCTCTCTCCGGTGGCAAACCCGGCAATTCTTCTGGAAAGACATCGGCAAACTCGTCCACAACCGGCTGATCGTCAATAGGAACCCCTTTCTTCGCAGTGTCGACAACAGAAGCTAAATACCCCTCACAACCTTTCGATAACAATCTCCTCGCCTCCATAGCTGAGATGATCGGAATAACACCACTAGGCCGAAAACCCTGATAGACACACTTAGGATCCTCGAGATCCCCGAAAATAACGCGCATAGATTGACAGTCGATGGTGACCCGATGCTCGGTCAACCAATCCATCCCCAGAATAATATCAAAGTCTCGCATGGACATAGGTAATAATTGAGCAGTAAAAATAAAATTCTCGACACACAACGGACAATCGAGATACATACATTCAATAACCACATAACTCCCCATGGGAGTAGAGGTAGAGATAGAAGACTCTAGACTCGTAGCAATCAAACCGACAAGCTGAGCAAAAGATGATGAGATAATAGAATGCGTAGACCCCGTATCGAATAAGACATGAGCCTCTCGGCCCGACAAAGAGAGTAAGCCCGATATCGTACCTGGAGCATTAGCAGCCTGCTGCTCAGTGATGGCGAAGACTCTTCCAGAATTTCCCCTCTGATTACCAGCACCGGCCTGCTGATTATTACCCGCATTATTCGGCTGATTATTATTACGTTGATTACCCCTCGGATTTCCCTGCTGGTTATTCCCTTGACGTGCTGTGCAATTTCTAGCCATGTGCCCCTGCTGGCCACAATTATAACAACCCCTGTTGTCTCGCACACACGGCCTCCCAGGGTGAAATGTTCCACATCTGTTACATGCCGCAATCATAGTCTGATTATTGTTCACTGGCTCCGCTCCAGTAAGTCTAAACATGTTAGGTGCCGGCAACTGATTATTAGCTCCCTGCTGAAATCCGCT
>JAANYP010002221.1:417361-431625 GCA_020465985.1 Centrapalus pauciflorus | reverse complement strand
AAAGAATGCTAAACCTGCTGAAAGAATCAACAAAAATAGCTCAGAATGTGTTTCTGAATGATCTTCTTCCAAAAATACTAAAAAGAGAAAATGTTACAAATGTGGGAAGAAGACACATCTGGCCAAGGACTGCCCTGAATCTGAGGACATGAGGCCTGTTAACTCTGTTGTTTCTCTCACAGCTGTCACAAGCAGTGTTGGAAATGACACAGTTACTGAAAATGGTATTCAAGCTGATACCATTCAGATAGGGAATATTAGTGTGGATATTTCAAATCCATCAACAAATGTTGATGAAGTAGGAGAACTCATCTCTGTGATGAGTTCCCCTAAAAATGACTAATAATTCTCTTATCACTCTGCAGGAAAAACAACCTTCCCAGGTTTGGTACTTGGATAGTGGCTGCTCAGGGCACATGACAGGTTGTAAAGAATTGCTGAGTGAACTCAGGCCTGAAAAAGGGCCAAAAGTCACCTTTGGTGACAATGTACAGGGATCCACTGAGGGATATGGAACTCTTAAAGCTGGTGCTGCAGTGTTCAAAAGAGTAGCCTATGTGGTTGGGCTAAAACATAACCTTGTTAGTATAAGCCAACTATGTGATGCTGGCTACAAGGTTAACTTTGATGAGCACCTGGGTTACATATTGGATTTCCAAGGCAAAGTTGTGCTATGTGCTCAACGAAAGAAAGGTGTATATGTTGTGGATATGCATTCTGCTGACCCCACAACTGAAACCTGTTTCCTCACAAGAACAAATACTGATCTAAACTGGCTATGGCACAGAAGACTGTCACATCTGAACTTCAAGAACATCAACAAACTCTGTAAGAAAGAGTTGGTGACAGGTTTACCTTCTATGACTTTTGCTAAGGATAGATTATGCACAGCTTGTGAGAAAGGCAAGCAGAGAAAAACATCTTTTAAATCCAAACATAATTTCTCTATTGAACTCCACTCTTTCTTAATCCATATTGGACTCTGTTTGGACCTGTTAATGTCCCAAGTCTAGAAGGAAATGAAGATACCACTCTTGAATGGTTTGATGAGTTCTCCAGTACACATGGGTGATCTTCTAAAAGAGCAAAGGAGGAGGCTGCTAGAGAGTTTTATTGGATTTGTCAAAAAGATGGAAATGCTAAACTCTGCCCAGTAAAGCAGCTAGAAGTTGATCATGGTACGAATCAGAAACAGTACTCTTGAAGACTTCTGTGAAGAGAAAGGTATCACCAAAATTTTCAGCTGTAAGGAACTCCCTCAAACAAAAATGGAGTTGCTGAAAGGAGAAACCGAACTCTCCATTGAAGCTGCCAGAAACCATGTGGGTGCATCAGGTTTTACCTTCATTCATTTTTGGGCTGAAGCTGTTTAAACACTGCCTGCTTCACCCAAACAGATCCTTAGTGGTGAAAAGGTTCAACAAGACTCCCTATGAGCTGCTCAAAGGGAGAAAGCCAAATGTCAGTTATTTCCATGTGTTTGGATGTCCCTGTTTCATTCTGAATCAAAGGGACCAGCTGTCAAAGTTTGAACCTAAAGCTGATGAAGGTGTATTTGTTGGCTACTCTGCTATCTCCAAAGCCTACAGAGTATAGAACAACAAAAGAAAGGTGATAGATGAATCTATCAATGTCACCTTTGAAGAGTCCAAGAATGCCTCCACATAAGCTATTCCTGAATCAGTTTCAGGAGAACTTAACTTTGATGATCTGATGCATTCAATAAATGAAGAGGACTCAAAAGCTTCCACTACACCCAGTGTGGAACCTGTTAATCATGATGGACATGATGATGATTATGTCAATACACCCTGTGTGAATAAATGTACTGACTTAATTACAACTGCATGTCCAGAACCTATCAATGCTGATTTTCTCGATTCCTCTGCTGATATGTTCAACAGTGGTCAGACATGTTCAACAAGTGAACAGGCTCAAGACAACAGTGTGTCTGAAAATCTTGAGAGCTGTTCAACAGGACCTGCTGAAGATGTTAACAACTCAGGTAAATCATCATGGAAAAATGATCCAAAGTGGATCAGGTGTCACCCCAATGATCAAATAATTGGTGACATCAACAAAGGGATACAAACACGGTGGGACAGCTTAGGGAACTTTTGTATGTTCTCTAGTTTTGTTTCACTGATGGAGCCAAAGAAGGTTGATGAAGCATTAAAAGATGCCAATTGGATCACTGCCATGCAAGAAGAGCTCAACAGTTTGAGAGAGAAAACATATGGAAGCTGGTTCCCTGCTCCTTAAAGGTAAAAACTATAATTGGCACAAAAATGTTTTCAGGAACAAGTGGTCAAGTATGAGGGCAAGGTCATGTCATTAGAAATAAGGCAAGACTTGGCTCAGGGCTAAACAGACAGGAGGAAGGGGAATTGATTATGATGAAACATTTGCTCCTGTTGCCAGGCTAGAAGCAATTCGTTGTATCTGCCTACGCTGCTCATAAAGAGCATAAGGTATTTCAAATGGATGTTGAAGAGTGCATTTTTGATGGGAAAGCTTGCAAGAAGAAGTTTATTGTCAAAGCAGCCTCCAGGTTTTGAAAATGAACAAACTCAGTTTTGTCTATAAGTTTGGACAAAAGCTCTCTATGGTTCAAAACAAGCCCCTAGAGACCTGGTATGACACTCTTACTGGATTCCTTATGAGCAATGGGTACTCCAGAGGTAAAGTGGATACTACACTGTTCATAAAGAAGGTGAAGTCTGATATTATGCTTGTTCAAATTTATGTGGATGACATAATATTTGGTTCTACTAATGAGCAGTTATGCAAGAATTTTTCATTACTCATGAAATCTAAATATGAAATGAGTATGATGGGAGAACTAACTTTCTTTTTAGGATTGCAGGTTAAACAAACCTCAACTGGAATTTTTATAAATCAAAGAAAGTACACTTTAGATCTTTTGAAAAAGTTCAAATTTGATCAAAGTTCTCCTATTAAAACCCCAATGGCAACCAATGTAAAATTGGATGCTGATGCCAGTGGCAAAGCTGTTTCAGTAACAGCTTACAGAGGCATGATTGGGAGCTTGCTTTACTTAACTGCTAGCAGACCTGATATTATGTTTGCCACCTGTCTATGTGCTAGGTTCCAAGCTGATCCAAAGGAATCTCATCTAGCTGCTGTCAAAAGAATCTTCAGGTACCTAAAGGGTACACCAGGTTTGGGTCTTTGGTATCCCAAAGACTCAAGCCTTGAGCTAACAGGTTATTCAGATTCTGATTTTGCAGGCTGCAGGTTAGATAGGAAAAACACAACAGGTGGGTGTCAACTCCTTGGTGGAAAGTTGATCAGTTGGAGTAGCAAGAAGCAGAACTCAGTGTCCACTTCTACTGCTGAAGCTGAGTATATTGCTGCTGGAAGCTGCTGTGGGCAGATTCTGTGGATGCAGCATCAGCTTGAAGATTATGGCCTTGTGTATAGGAAAACTCCTATTCTGTGTGATAACACAAGTGCCATAGCCATCTCCAACAATCCAGTATTTCATTCAAGAACAAAGCATATTGAAGTCAGACATCACTTCATCAGAGATCACATTCAGAAAGGTAATGTGGAGGTAAGTTTTATTTCCACAAATGAACAGCTTGCAGACATTTTCACCAAACCTCTGGATGAAACAAGGTTTAATTACCTTGTCAGCAAGCTGGGCATGTTAAACAAGAGTGACTAAGTGTTTCTCAAAGGTCTAAGAATTTGTGTGTTTCACACTGCTCAAGTTTCTCTGAACAGCTTAGGCAGAACAGGTTATACATGTTCTGTACTTAGTCATTTGTCTGAAAAACTTGAACAGCTTGAGCATACAACAGGCTGAACAAAAACAGTTTATTCGTCCAGCCTGCTCTGATGGTCCAATCTTCAACCTGTTCACTTCTTCACACTGTCTTACAAGCCATTGTCTTGTAACCTGTTCAACTATTGAACACAACCTGTTCTTACAAAAGAGAGCAGGCTGAAGGCACAGTTTGAAGGGAGAACAACTTGAAGACTGAGAACCTTGTGTTGACCCTGATCATCACAGGTTTGACCAACAGCGTAGACCAGAAGTTTAATTACCTTTCTTCATAATTAAGTTACTTAAATTATGTTTTAATTTAACTTAATTACTGCGGATAATGTTGATTTCGTGTGTTAGTGATTAAAAAGGTCAAGTGGTCTGACAAATGTTCTGACATGGACAACCGTTCCGTTTTTCCGTCAACTAACATTTCAAATCAAACCGCCCAAATCTTTTCTCTCTCATACACACGACCATTCAAATCCTATAAATACCTACATACTGTTTCATCTTCGTCTTCCTCATCATTTCCAGAAATCCTCAAGAACCCTAAAAATCGACTAAGTGTCTTTTGCTTCTTCAAACCTCAAAAATTCCCAAATGGCTCACAGACCTAATCCCTTTCTCCCAGTGTTCGTCGGTGATGACGTTGTCAAACACTCGTCAGTCACCACAATGCTGACTATCAAACCCACCAACTACATTGCTAACTTAACCATTCCCAAAAACTATGTGGGGAAGGGTTATGAAGAAATGGTGGAGTTCCTTCAAGTTCATCCGTTGAACTACGCGATGACTGCATCTCCTGGTGTCCTGTACCAGGAGATGGTATATGAGTTTTGGTACACCTGTGCTTACAACCCAGAAACCAAAGTCATCCAAGGTACTATTCTCAATGGGACTCAGACCATTGAGATTAGTTCTGATCTGCTCAGGGAGGTGCTACATCTACCAACTGCTGCAACTTACGATAAGCCCCAAGCTGAAAATGATCAAATGGGCAATCTGCTACGCTTCTGTGGTGTGGCAGAACCCAAAATAGGAGCAACACTATTCAGGAAGGACCTCTCTCCTACCTACAGTTATCTCTTCGCCTCAGTGGTGATGTGTTTTGGAAGCAAAGTTGGTTCATTTGACCAACTCAGCAGAGATGAAGTTCCTATCGCCCTACAGTTCGTGGATGGGACTACCCTTGATATGGGTAAATGGATTTTTGTGAATTTGAGGAACCTGGTGCAGCAAGAGTCAAGACCAGCTGCTGTTCGATATCCCAGGTTTCTGAGCCTCATTTTCAAGCATGTATGTGGTGAGCATCTCTATAACTCTCAGCCTCTTCTTAAGACTGCTGCATTCCCAGTTATAGGGAATAGAGTTTTCTATACTCCAGTCCTGCAGAATGAGCCTCCTCTATCCACACCAATGAGGAGGTTGCTAGGTTTGGTGGAAGGACCCTCTGCTGTGAGGGTGGATCCAGAAGCTGCTGCTCCCACCAGAAAATCCAAAGCCAGGTCCAAACTTGTAAAGAGGACCCTGGCAACTGCTGAAGCTGGGCCTGTGAAAAAGAAGGCCAAAACAGCTCCGTCTGAGTCTGTTCCTTTAGCCTCTGTGGCTGAGGAAGAGCAGACTCCTCACCCTGGTTCATTTGTTGAGCCTGAAGCCTTTGTGGCTGGTGCCTCTGTGGCACAAGAGACTATGGAACAGGCCAGCCCCACTGTTCCTAACCCAGTCTCACATCCTGTCCAAACAGATCCTCTCCCTACTCCACAATCACCCACATCATCCATCCATTACCAACGCAAATCACTAGCCAAAAAGAAAACAGCCCACAAAACCACCTCCTCTGTTCCCTCTCAACAGGGTTCAGTTGAAAAAGAAGCAACCCCAGCTGCCTCTCCTATTTTGGGAGCAGGTTCAGCTCATTTGGAGCCTGCTTCACTCCAATCTGAGTCTACCCAGAGTCAGCCTAGACCCTCTGGTTCCTCCCAACAGGAACCAGTTGTACAAACGGAGATACCCACATCAACTATCCCAGCCTCCCAACAGGCTGAGGATATTGAAAGACAGGAGTCCTCTCCACTCCATACTGTGTCCACACTGTCCCCCACTCATATCTCCTCACACCCTGAGTCTGCACGAGGTGTCCACGCTGCTGATATAGACCAATCAGCAGCTCAGCCTCAAACTTCTGCTCCCCATGATACAGCTGTTCTACACCAACCAGCTGCTGAGGGACCAACAACCCAAGCTGATGAACCTCAGGGATCATACCATCCCTCTGGTGAGGCTACTCCCTTCATGCAAATTCCTTCAGCGGGTTTCACCACTGCTGATGTTGAAATGCATATCCCATCTCCCAATGATGAGGTGCCTTTAAACCAAGGTACTGCAGAGGGAACCACCACTGGTCTTCATGAGGATGTTGCAACACAAGCAGCATCTGAAAGGCCCCAAACATCATCCCCTTCTCCTGGTGATGCAGCTACAGCCGCTGCTGAAGGACCTCTTGATCCCTCCAACCTGGGCCATCTTACTTTTGCCCAGGCTATGGAGCTTCTGTCCAATGTCCCTCTTCCCTCTCCATCACATCCTCAAACACCAGCCTCATCATCCTCTTCTCCATCTACTCACTCAAAACAATCCACCCATACACCACCATCTCCCAAAGACCTGCCTTTGAAGGATCAGCTTTCTTTGCTGACCAACAAAGTTGATTCTTTGGAAAACACCATGCAATCCCTACCATCCATCATCTCAGACTCTGTGTCTGAGCAGCTCAAAGGCTTCTTTGATATGTTCAAAGAATCCTTCCCAGTCACTCCCCAAACTGACAACTCTTCACAGCTGATTGCACTCACTGCACAGCTGCAAACTGTATCCAACTCTCTCTCCTCTATCCTCTCCTTACAACAGGACTCTGTGTCCTCTATGGTAGCCATTTCCCAACAGCTGTCATCTCTCCTCACTTCTTGCCACACTACCCTTCCTAACACATTGGCCAGCCTGAACACTCTTCTTGGCTCTCTATCAAATACTGTGTCCTCAGACCTTGCTGATGTGCAAGACACTCTTGAAGTCCATCTTGCACAGCTTCAAAGCATGTTGTTCACAGCTTCTGATAGAGAAAACGTTGTTAAGCTGACCACTCTTGCTGATTCCCAAGCCTCTTCTCTTCAGGCCTGTCTTTCCTAGCTTGCAGAGGTTAAGGACAACCTGGCTTTCTTAGTGACAAGCCTGGTTGGCTCCAACCCTGCTGCCAAAACTGCTGGTAAGCCTGCTGACTTTGTGTCTTCAGGCAGACCAGGTGTTGAAGGTGCTGTTCCATCTCCTTCAAAGGGGGAGAAATCATCTGCCTCGAAGACTAAGTCTAAGGGGGAGAAAACCTCTTCTCCTAAGGAGAAAGCAGTACCTACAACTCCCACTGGTCAACCAGCAGGGACATCTACAGGTACAGCTGAAGGTGCCTCTCAAGCTGCTATGCCTACTCAGGCTGTCTCTCCAAACCCTGCTCAGTCTAAGGGGGAGGAAGTCATTCCTGAGGACAGGCCTAGCAGTAAAAGGAGGCACTTAATTCTAACTGAAGAAGAAGAAGAAGAAGAGGAAATTCCTGAGGCTGCTGTCACTACAGCAGCAGCTAAAGGAAAAGAAAAAGCAGCCATTGATCAACAACAGCAGAAAGCAGCTGATCTTAAGTTTCACAAAGCCAGGGCTAAAGAGATGGGTCTTCCTATGCACAAGTACTTTGAGTTTAGAGAAGAACAGCTTCAAGCTCTGGAGGAATTGAGAAAAGAAGAAGAATCTGCTAAAGCTGCTAAATCTTTTGCACTCCAAGAAGCAAAGAAAATTAAAATGTCTACCTTGGAGGTGCAAAAGAAATTAATGGAAGCTGCTAAGGAATCAGCAGGAGAAAAGGAGGGAGAAAAAGCACAGGGTGCTCAGGTCTCTGTGACCAAGACTCAAGTACCCTCTGCCAGAGCCAAATTCCACTTTGACAACTTGGCTAGAAAGAAATTTCATGATGTTGCTACTAGAAGGCTTGCCAAGGAAGCGATTGTCAAAGCTGTTCCCATTTCAAGAAAAGGCACACAGTGGAAGCTTCAGATCACCAGGATGGGTGCAACAGGCCCTGAAATGGAATCCTACGATCACACTGATGTTGCACAGATGGGATACAGGGAATGGGTGGAACTGGCAGTTGCCCTAAGCCAGTCTAAGTCAGAAACGGCTAAGACTATCAGGGCATACATCAAGAAGCTGATGGAGAGAGTAAGTGAGCTGGGCCTGATTCCAAGAGAAGTAAAAGAGGGTGTCTCTGTGACATATCCCAAAATAAAGGCCAGAAGGACAAAGAAGGATACAGAGATGGAGCTACTCCTTACGCTGATTGAACAGGGCGACTATGCCCTTGAAATAAAAGGAGTTGATCATAGTCTGCCTAAAGGAATAGAGTTTGAGGATGGCAAGATTATTGAAGAACCTGAGCTGGGGGCATTTTTTGTAGATCCCCTAACTCAGAAGAAATGCTTCCAAAGAGCCTCAGAGCTGTACAAAGTTGATCTGAGACAACTTGCCGCCTTCAGACTTGCAGTTTCTTTCAGGCAGTCTAGCAAATGAAGAGCAGCCATCTGGGATAAGCTCAGAGGCTTCTATGAAAGAGGAGAGCTCAATGATCCCAAGTTCATGATTATCAGAAGTGAAATTGAGGAACTTGAGGATACAAGGGAAGAACTGGAAAAGATGGTTCAGGATCCTTCTCCATTGATATGAAGTCCATCTACCGTCTGGGTAGGTGAAGAATGGGAGCTGTCCATCAGTTGGACAGGCTTGCCATTATCTGCTCCCAACTCAAACAGTCCAAACATCTTGTACATTAGTTGTACATCTTGTACATTAGTTGTACATTATTACATAAGTTGTAATTTTTTACTTTTACATTAGTTGTAAAATACATTAGTACATTAGTTGTACTCTTGTAAGAACATGTGTTGTTCTAGTGTAATCAAGAATCAGTGTATATATAAACTGATCTTTTACTTTACTGTAATGTTGTAATTTCAATTCAGCAAAATGTACTGTAAAAATATATAGTGATTTTTGATAAGACCAGCTTGGACTGGTTATTGCAAATAGGGGGAGATTGTTAGGCACAAAAAGGTCTCAGTCAAACCTGTTCTACATCTGAGGGGGAGATTTATAATCAAACATGTTGATACATTTGAAGGTTGAATTTAAGGCCTGTTATATGCCTTATTGAAACCTGAAAAATGATTTGCAATATTAGTCTAAAGCTGTTCTATATGTTGCATGTGTTGCAACTAAGACAGTTTGTCCAAGCTGCTCTGTCTGCTGAACAGGCTGGACATAAACTGTCTACGCTGCTCTACACTGTTGAGCAGCTTGGGCATTTTTAAAGTGTTCTGTGTAATCCAGCATCTGTGTGTCTAAGCTGATTTACATAAGCTGTTCCCTTAAGTCTTGTAAACACAGTGAGTGTTTCTTAGTGAGTGTATTCATTGTATTCTAGTTTGAGTCTGTCTTAGACTAGTGAACATACTGTTGTATCTGTCATCTCAGCTTGAACTATTCCGCATTCAAGCTTGTTTGTAATTAACAAATTGTTGATAATACATACAAACATTGAGAAAAGATTGTGTAGTTTTTAAATTGCTGTATTCACCCCCCCTCTACAGCTTATAACTATATACTTTGGGAACCTCTCGGGACCTACAAACTCTCTCTCAAACTCTCTCAAAATCTGCTGAAATCCGAATTTGAGGAACAAAATTCGTGGAACTAATCTGATTATAAACAAGGTTCAAAGGAAATAAGGTAAGAAATTAAAATTTCAAGTTGAAGGTTTTTATTTTGAAGAATAAAGATTCAAAATTCGGATTTTTAAATCTAAAAATTTGTAATGCATGTTGGTTATAGTAGTTGAAAATCATCCTTGGAAGATTACTGAAGCTTAGGAAACAAGAATCAACGGTTAATTCGTCCAAAAAGGTTAGAAATCTGACTTTTTATTAAGTTATGTGTTCTTGAGGTTTTTGCTCATTTTTGGCCAAATCTGGACGAAATTAGATGTTAATGTTATGGAATATGATGTAAAAATACTCAATATATAGTAATAAATCAAATGTATGGATTGCATGTTGTTAGATTTAAGTATTGGAAATTTTTACTTAAAATCCGTAAGTTGCGAACTGCAAACCTGCTGGTGAACTCGGCGAGTTCAGGAGGAACTCGGCGAGTACTCAAGAACAGTTGAATAAATCTTCATAAAATTCATAAGTGTTGGCTCCGAATTCGGATGGGACCCGAATTCGGATGAGACCCGAAATTTGGATAAGACCGAAATCGAAATAAGAACCGAACTCGGAGGGGTCCGAATTCGGATGGGTAAACCCGAACTCGGATGGTTCAACCTAATCCGGATGGGTCCGAAATTCGTGAAGGGTCCGAAATTCGGATAGGAACTCGGCGAGTTCCTGTCCTACTCGGCGAGTTCTCTAAAGTTTTTGGGTAATTCGGATGGGTTTAAAAGGATCCGAATTTATGGTCAAATAAACAAACTTTTGGGATATCTTTTGTACTATAATAAGGTATATAATGGAGGGTTAATTGGGAATAATAACACCTTGAATAACGGTATATAATATGAGTTTCGGATGACGTTTCCGAATGTTGTAGCACTTTATTGTATACAAGTTGATGGTAAATTGTTAAAGAACATATAATGATAATATGTTTTCATTATGGAAATGAAACAGGTCCCTTGTGGTGTTGTTTAACCCACAGTGGGGTACTTTGTGGATCCGGTTGAAATTCCGAGGAGAAATAATATTGCTTAAAGATTAATAACGCACCCACTGTGAGTACCTTTGATTTTAACATTGCTGCATCTGCATTATGTTTGCATTGCCTGCTGAGGCATGTTGTTTCATATTCGTTTGACACTCTACTAACTTGCGTATATGTTGATGCACATTCATACTTGTTGCATGTCCGTTCATTTGTTGTGCATCCTTTCGATGGACCTGCGTGGTCGCATCTGTACTCTGATGTTACTGTGCTATATGACCAAGAGTTTGACACCTCTGTGGTCAGGATAGACAGTAAGTCATCCCCGATGTAATGTCTGCCTCAGATGGTTGGTTTTTCTTATGCCGAGTGTCAGCTCGAAGGAGCTGCGGCTCAGGTTTGCGTACCTTGGGTACGTGTGGAGTATACGGTATGTGTTACCGCGGTTACTCTGGGTGGCATCATAATGATTTGTAGAATGTGTAAAATCATTCGGTATTCACTAAGCTTTAGCTTACCCCTTCAGTTGTTGACTTTTTACAGGAAAAGGGAAATCCGCTGCGGGACCGTCTAGCTAGGACGTTAATTGAAGTATTTGAAGATTACCACTGCTTTTACTTGGTATTTGTTTTATGGAATTAATGTTGTAATAAATTTGGGGATGATGTAATACTTTTGGATTTGTAGACTTAGATGTGTAACCTATGTAGCACCGTAGGGTGTTTGGCAGACTTGTGTTATTTTATTTTGTATTTGCTTCCACACTTTAATTAAGATATCAGATCATTATGTTATCTGTTTGTTGGTGAATAATCCTGGGTAAATGGCAATTGGTGGTTAATGTGGCAAGGGTGTCACAGCTAATGGTATCAGAGCAGTAGTTTGAGATTCAAGTGTCCGTGAGGTCTTGATCTCAAACATTAAGTGTTGACATGTAGTGATTCTAAGTAATGATCTGAACTAAGATAGGTTACGATCTAGTAATCATAAGAATATTGACTTTCATACGGGACAATTGGGTGGTGTCTATAAATAAATGACATGTTACTAAATAAGTTATATGTTTCATATTTCAGAACATGTCTGGAGGAGGAATGACACCTGAAGAGATGAGAAAAATGATGCTAGCCATGATGGCTGAGCAAAATCGGATTATTCAAGATCAGTTTCGGGCTCGGGATGAGGCCGAAGCTAAGAGAAGAGAGGAGAAGAGGAAGAATAAGGAAAAGGAGGGAGGAAACAATGACGAGCAAGATGACAACACTGGGTCATCTAATAAGCCCAGGGGTTGTCGTTTCAAGGATTTTAAGGGAAATGGAGCGGTTGAATTCAATGGACTGGGTGATGCTGTTGCCGCTCTGGAATGGATAACAGCCACTGAACGGACATTCCGAATCAGCGATTGTGCTGAGAAGGATATGGTCCGGTTCGCTACTGCAATGTTCACCAAAGATGCAGTTATGTGGTGGAATTCGATGATGAATACCACCAATTTACTTATCCCACCAAACTTACAACATCTCTTCTCACCCTTATATTACACCTATCATACCCTACGCCACCTCACTCATACTCTAACCCCCTCACTCTACCCATTAATCTATCTACTCATCAAACTTAATATATCTTTTTTCATGCTTATATTACACCCTTACCTTACCTTACCCTATCTCATCCCATCCCACCCCACACCACCCATCCATAACCCAACCACCTTACCGTACCCATTAATCCATTATTTTGATAGATATCATTTGTGATGTAAACATTTTTTGAACCAAACGTCGTCTTATAGTTTCATGAGTGTATCAATTATCTTTCGCTAAGAGAATATGTTCCCAAACCTTTTTAATTAACGGTGTTTAGTGTTCACTGTTTACATTCTTTTAATGTAAACATGAGAGAGAGAATAAATAAATGGAGAAAATTAAGGAGATTATTATGATATTTCAAGAGAGTAAATATTGTTTTAAAAAAAAATTAAATTTTTTGATCTTGAACATAGCCTTTAGGGCTATGTTTAGCATTTCCATAAAAACTTTATTCAAAAACTTCCTTTTATGATGGATATATGCATATGGGAAATGGATTGCTAGTGTTGGTTTAAAAAGAAAGAATTTCATATATATCCTTGTAAACTTTAAATATTACGGATAATCCTTGTAAATTTCCTTATTACGTATATATCCTTATAAATCTTTAAAACTCACGTATATATTCAAATGACTATTTTTAATTTATTTTGTCATTTAGAAAATATAAAATATCATATTCTTAATACTCTCATTTATTAAATACCCAATATACTCCACATTTAAAATGATAGAAACATTGCTTATTACACATATATCCTTATAAATTTTCTTATTACATATATATCATTCAAAACCTTTATAAGTCTCAGATATGTCCATACGTCGGGAGAAACCAGGTGATTTAAAGCAAAATAAATGAGCAGTGATTTATTTATCTGTCCATATGTTGGTAGAATATATCAATCCAATTTAGTTGGGAGAATTTATCAATCCAATTTAGCAGCAAAAATTATAGCGACAAAGAAGATCATTTGCTATCATGAAAGATAGTGGCCTCGTTGCATCAGTGGGTTATTTATATCTATTGGTTACAATTGGAAGAAATCACGTGGTTTAAAGCAAAATAAATGCTAGTGATGCAGAAGGTAAAATTTGGGAAGTGGGAACGAATAGTGTGTGGCTATTGTACAATGATACTTGAGCACTTGTACATTTATGCAAGTATCTTGTTCCAAAAAAAAGAGAGGCAAAATTAGATGAACAATAACACAGCAAAAATCAAATTATAACAGCAACTTATCACACGAACAATAACACATGAACGATTACGTAATAAAGGAAGAAAGAAAACCATTACCGAATATCAACGATAGGTAGAGGGTTTTTGCTGTAAATCGGTCGGATGAGGGAGGACATGAATGACGGATTCTGATGTAGATGAACGAAGATTGGAGTGTTTTTGTTGTAAATCGATCGGATGAGGAAGGAGATGAACGACAGATTCTGATATCGATGAACGAAGATTGAACGGTTTTTGCTGTGAATCGATGGAGGGAGGAGGGAGGAGATGAACAGTCGATGGGAGGGATACGTTGTTGTAAATCGATCAGGTTTTTGCCATGAGTTTTTGGCATTAGGTTTTTGGCATCACATGGGTTTAATTAGGAGGGCAGTTTAGGTAATTTATTTAAGAAAATGATATTTTATGTTTTTTAAGTGATAAAATAAATTAAAAATAATCATTTGGATATATATGTAAGATTTAAAGGTTTACAAAGTTATATATGTAATAAGAAAATTTATAAGGATATATTCGTAATATTAAAAGTTTACAAGAATATATATGAAATTCTCTCTTAAAAAATTTATGAAGTACTCAAATGTAAGCGGAGTAGCTCTCCCACATGAGGTGAGGGGGTAAGGCTCCACATCATCCAACCTTAGTTTTTTTTTTTTTTTGAACGGCAAACTATCCTACTTCTAGTACTAAACTACTCCTTTTGCCTCAAGACTTACTTTCTCCACCTAAATTTCAATTTGCCTCCGATAGGAGTCGAACCCGTGACCTCTCGCCCTACCCCGGCCCCACTAAAAACGAACCTCCAACGTCTCCCTCCTCCCGTCGCAGCTTCTCT
>JAANYP010002221.1:281653-417189 GCA_020465985.1 Centrapalus pauciflorus | reverse complement strand
ATCTGAATTATTAACTACAAAAATAAAGATTTATAAAACTTAATATCCTAACTATACTGCCCCTCAAATAAATACCGGTTGCTATCCTTTTGTTTTGATTAAGCTCGTGAACTCTTTTTAGCCTTAAAAATACAGACAAACCTGGATATTGTTTGCGTCCCACTCCGTGATGAACAATTCACACAGCAATTTGTCAGGATCATTAATTATTAAAAATGTACACAGATAAGGAAATATTGAGTTTCAATTTTGTGACACAATCCTTAAATTTAAATAACAGATATTTTCTAAAATAAAGGAATTTCAATCATGATAGATTGAAATAGAATTATTTAAAACAATATCTGATATTTAATTGGAAGGCGGATTCAACATGCCGATATGGGATACTAAAAACTGAAAACGAGGTTCGTCTAAAGCTTTAGTAAATATATCCGCAAGTTGGTATTCCGTGCCAACAAAATACAACTCAATGGTTCCCTTTTCTACGTGATCTTTAATAAAATGATACCTGATATCTATGTGTTTTGTTCGAGAGTGCTGCACGGGATTGCAAGAGATGACAATTGCACTTCGAGAATCACAGTAAATCGGGATATTGGTGAGTGAGAATCCATAATCGCATAATTGTGTTCTCATCCACAGCACTTGAGAGCAACAGCTTGCAGCTGCTACTTACTCAGCCTCAGCTGTGGATGTTGAAACACAATTCTGCTTTTTGGAAGACCAACTCACCGGTCTATCTCCCAAGAATTGTATTCCTCCCGACGTGCTTTTTCTGTCAACTCTACAACCTGCAAAATCAGCATCTGAAAAAGCGGTAAGATCGAAATCGGTTCCCTTTGGATACCATAGACCAAGATCGGGTGTACCCTTAAGATAATGAAAAATGCGTTTTACCGCAGTTAGGTGTGATTCTTTTGGGTCGGCCTGAAATCTAGCACAAAGACATGTTGAAAACATTATATCCGGCCTACTAGCAGTCAAGTACAGTAAGGATCCTATCATCCCTCTGTAAGTTGTATGATCGACACTTTTCCCAGAAGGATCGGTGTCTAACTTACAGTTGGAGGCCATGGGAGTTGCGATACTCGTGCAAGAGTCTAACTTATACTTCTTGAGAATGTCAAGAGTATATTTCGACTGGTTCACAAAAATCTCATCCTCAAGTTGTTTGAATTGTAATCCGAGGAAAAAGTTCATTTCGCCCATCATACTCATCTCGAACCTGGATTCCATTATGGCTGAAAAATCCTTACAAAAATTACTGTCAGTAGATCTAAATATAATGTCGTCGACATATATCTGTACTAGCATTATATGTGGGCCTTCCCTTTTAGTGAACAGAGTTGTGTCCACTACACCTTTACAGAAACTGACAGAAATAAGAAAATTAGAGTGACTATCATACCATGCTCGAGGTGCTTGTTTTAAGCCATAGAGGGCTTTATCTAGCACATAAACATGGTCAGGTTTATACGCGTCAACAAAGCCTTGTGGTTGTTCCACATACACCTCCTCGTTAAGTTCACTGTTTAGAAAGGCAGTCTTGACGTCCATTTGGTACACTTTGAAATCTTTGTGTGCCGCGAACGCCAAGAAGATTCTGATTGTTTCGACCCGTGCAACTGGAGCGAAGGTCTCGTCATAATCTATCCCTTCTTGTTGTCGGTAGCCTTTGGCAACAAGTCTTACTTTATTCCTTATCACAATGTCGTTCTCATCTCGTTTGTTCTTAAAAATCCACTTTGTTACGATCACTGTACGGTCTTTTGGTTTGGGAACTAACCGCCATACTCTTAGCTGTTCAAACTGGTTGAGTTCCTCTTGCATTGCAACTATCCAATCTGGATCTGTTAGGGCTTCATCCACACGAGCGGGCTCTATCATACTAAGGAATGATGCGAAGAGGCATTCATTAGCAGACGCCCTACGAGTTTGGACTCCTGTTGACACATCACCAATGATTTGATCAGTTGGGTGACTTCGGGTCCATTTAATCTCGTGTGGAAGGGGTTCTCAGGATGGAACCTCAGTGGTTAACATGGGGATGGATGAAGAATCATGGTCAATGGTTTTAAATGATGGTACCACTGGTTCCGGTTCGATTTCCGAGTGTTCAGGTGAAGAAAGGATTGTTGGTATTATATGTGAGGGAATTATCGGAGTAGATTCAACTGCAGATGTATCGGTGGATGATGTAGATGGATGAGGGTATGATGTGGATGAAGACGGAGCGGAGAAACTTTGTGGCGCAGTTGAACTGGAAGGATTACCTACATTATTGACAACATTAGACACATTAGCGTTAGGACCAAAAATTTCAACATAAAAAGGATCAAACAAATTAATCAAATCAGAAAAAGAAAAAGAAATAGGGTTATTAGAAGAGTCTCCAGGCATTTGAGTAATGCGAGGTCCTGATTGATCAACTTCGGGTGCCAGTTCAGCCAACTCATCAAATGTGACATGCACACTTTCATTGACTGTTCTGGTTCGGGTGTTGAATGCGCTATATGCCTTCGAGTTGGATGAGTATCCAATGAAGATTGCTTCATCCGCTTTTTCGTTAAACTTCCCGAGGTTGTCTTTGTCGTTCAGCACATAGCACGTGCAACCAAATACACGTAAGTACTTGATAAATGGTACTTTATTCAAAAAGAGTTGGTAAGGAGTTTTGTTAAAGCGCTTATGGATAATGGAGCGATTTTGTGTATAACAGGCTGTTGATACGGCTTTGGCCAACAAGAACGGAGGTAGCTTTGAGTATGTGAGCATTGTACGAGCGGCTTCCACAAGCGTACGGTTACGCCTTTCAACGACCCCATTTTGTTGAGGCGTTCGAGCAGCAGAATATTGATGTTGAATACCTTTGGATCGATGGAATCCCTCAACTACCGAGTTCTTGAACTCCGTGCCGTTATCAGATCTGATTGATTGCACTGACAGCTGCTGTTAGGTCTCGACACTCTTGATAAAATCTATGATTTCTTGAGCTGTCTCGTCCTTGGAACGCAAGAACCTGACCCAGGTATATCGTGAATAGTCATCAACGATAACCAACACATATCGTTTCCCGTTTATGCTTTGAGTCTGCATCGGTCCGCATAAATCCATGTGAAGTAGCTCCAATACTCTTTTTGTTGATGGTTCGGGCTTTGGTTTATGAGATGATCGTTTCATCTTTCCTTTCTCACAAGCTCCACAAAGATGGTCCTTTTCATAACGCAATTCAGGAAGACCTTTAACCAATTGTTTCGCAACCAGCTTGTTGATATTATCAAAGTTCAAATGGGATAATCTTCGATGCCACAACCAAGAGTCTTTTGAAGAGGCTTTTGATAATAAGCAAATGTTATCCTTCAATATTATCTTGGCAACGTCAATGGTGTAGAGGTTAGAGTTTCGGGAACCTGTTAGGATTTCTTTTCCATCCATACTCTTTACACTGCAGTTCTTAGCTCTAAAAGTTACCTCTAGTCCTTTGTCACAGAGCTGTCCTATGCTAAAAAGATTATGTGATAATCCCACAACATATAGTCAACGACCTTGATGACCAGATTATTTAGAACTAAGTCCCCGTATCCTTTGATGTGAGCCTGATGGTTGTTCCCGAATTTTATCGTTCCGCAATATTGTTCAACTACGTTGGACAGTAATTCTCTTCTTCCGGTCATATGTTTGGAGCAACCCGAATCCATATACCGAATGGACTTAGCCTGAAAAGCAAATAAATTCATATAATGAAAAACTATGTGCATTCAAACACATCCATTTTTAATTCACAATCAAACCGTGTTCTGAACCGAGATGTTCAGAAAACATGCTGAGTTAAGACCGGGTCCTGAGCTGTGTGCACAGAAGCCAAATGTGTCGGTTTAAGCACAACCGACAAGCAAAAGAACGGTTCCTAGTCCATGGTAACTAGAAGCCATGTCATTGAAGAACGGGTCTTGATCAGAAGTAACCAAGAACCATCTGCATAAAGATCACACAACTTTGGGTACCCACCTCAATATGGGATCCTTTTTGTTAGGAGTTCCAGATTTATATGGCACGTGTACAGTTTTAGGAACCCATTTAGCATTTGTGTGTGGTCCGGATGCATAACCCTTTGGAATCCATTGAAGATTGGATTTATTGGGCTTTGGAACCTTAGGCGCTGAAATTGCCTCTGGTTTTTGTCTTTTTGAGACCTTTTTGACCGTTGCTTTGGTTTTAGGCCTTGGCAACAGACAAGTCTCAAGTTTATTTTTGGCTAATGATGCAGCATTTTTTGTTTTCTTTTTCCGAATTCGTTTAACAGGATATGGCACAAAAGCATTCATTTCAGGAACCTGTCGTCTATAGCGAGTTGGACATAGATTAAATAATTCACTGAACGAGTACTTTAAAGAAACAACAGAATTCGGTACATCATTACACACATCGTCCCACACATTGTTACACAAATTGTCTTTAGAGATTACAGACATCCTATCTCTAGTAACAAATTCATTTGGCATTATAGCCTTCTTCACAAAAAAAACTCGAAAAATCCAGCATGGTGGTTTTTGGAACTCTTCTTATATGATCTGTAGGAAGAAAACGATTAGAGTCAGTAAGCATGGAAGATTTAGACTTGACAAATTTTTATTTTTGTTGGTGAGTGGGTTTCTTAAAAGACTTGGATTTGATCTGAGTCTTTTTAGAAACCTCATTTTTAAACGGTTTTGAACACTCACCTTTATAAATGAAAGAAGAAGTCTCAGCTTTGGCCTTACCTTTATTTGATGACACATATGGAATTTTGATGGAATGAGAAACTGTTTGTTCTTTTGAAAAATCTTTCAACTTTTGTGAAACCATTTCAAAATTTTCTCTGTAGACAGTTACTTCCACAGATTGTTGAAAAGTTTGATTTACCAATTCTTCTTCGCTCTTAAGAAGAGCATATTGAAGATCAAGAGCTTTCTTTTGAGACGACTTCAATTCCTTTTCTAAGACAGTGATTTGTTATTGAAGAACTTTTGCAGGAATATAAAGTTGAGGAGTTGATTTTATGGTTTCCGTTTTCAATTCAGCTTCTGAATAAGTTGACAAGAAGTCTTCCTCTGAAGTGGGTACTCTAGATGGATAACTCTCGTTAAGTTCTTCATATTGAAAAGAAATTTCTTTTTCTTTATGAGCAACACGTTTCTCATTTTCTTGGTTTAAAACTTCTTTTGATGACTCAAAAAAGAAAGATTTAAGACCGGCTCCCATATAATTCATGTAATGAAATAAAGGTAAAACTTTTTGTGCCTTTTCCAAATATTTACGATTTTTAAAACCGAATCCTTGTTTAGAATGGTAAAACCTAGTTTCTTTAGGCTGATTTAAGTGGATAGTTAATTCTGTTTGACCCCTTTTTAAAAATGCATCGTCAAGGGTCTTTATTCGTGAGTACAAACTTATCCTTTCTTCTTCAATCATTTTATATTTTTCTAAACTGTCTATATTTTCCATATTTACTGCATCTAACTATTTTGTAAGAACAGAAATTTCTTCTTTTAACGAGAGTTTTTCTTTTGATAACCTGTCCATGCAAGATTCAAGATATATATTCCTATCCAGAACATCTACTTTTTCTATTAACATCTGTTTTATAACATTGTGATTAGTTAACCACTTTGAATGATATAATTCAGACGACTCTTTTAAAGTTTGAGCTTGATGTTCAGCATGTACACACTTTGTAGTTTCAACATTTAATCTAGCTTGTAGATCAAGAATATGTGTGTGCAATGTACATTCATAATTACAAATAAATTATTTACATGTTCAAGAATGTAACAGGAATATACCTCATTTGTCTCAGAACCGGATGTAGAGAATTCGGGATCGTCGGTTGTGGTGATCAGACATGCTGGTGGATTTTTCAATGTCTCCCCCTCAGCAGCATGTTCTGAAGTCTCAGCAGTGGAAACGACACAGTTCTCCAACCCTTGACGATCAACCATAAAGAAGTTTTTGCCCTTATCATCTTTCTCGTCGGTGTCTTCAGCATCCCAGTAATCTTCCTGGGCGACGAGGGCCAACGCATCGGTTCTTTTCTTTGCGGCCTCCAGCTTTCTCTCATAATAGTCGACATCTCTGTCAAAATTATTCTTGCACTCCCGAGCAAAGTAGCCCGGTTTACCACACTTGTAATAGAGACGCTCGTCTGCGGCTTCCGGTTCGTCTGCTCTCGGTCGTTAATCTCTCCTCTCCGCCGACCTCTTGTCGGCGCGGCGATGTTCTCTGCTGTCATCTCTCCTTCGTAACACGATGAAGATGAAGAAACCCAGCAGAATCCGAGAAGTAACAAGTTGAAATCCACCTTTTGGGCTCTGATACCAATTGTAAATGATATTCCCGTATATATTTCAGCACATTGATGATTCTTTCTCACAACCCAAGAAGAAACAAGCTCAATAAATGGGTTATGATGAAGAAGACAATGAGAATAATGAGAGAATATGCAAGTGGCGGCTGCAGTAGTAATATTCAATTGATGAACCGTGTTTTACAAAAAGGTAACCCTAGGAGCTTTATAGCTCCATTTAATTAACTACAGGGCATTGACAAAATTGCCCCCTAGACTTTTACATTGCAATAATTAACTAGGAAATAAATACAAAGGTAAATGCTAAGTAAATAATTATTACAAAATAACTCCATATGATCGAAATTAAATGTCTAACAATATGGCTAACGTGGAATCGGATCACAAAAGGGTAATTTTGAACATTTCTACATTTCATGACTTATGTGTTTTATGTGCTACTTCTTGAACTTAGTTTTAGAAACACATCATAACTTAACTGCTCAGATTGAATCACTAAAATATGATAATGCTAGTCTCTTAGACATTAAAGAAGATCTTAGGAATAAGCTAAAAGCAGATGCACAAGACGTTATAGTTCTAAAAGACAAATTAAGTGAACAATGTGTCAGGATAAAACTTATGTATGTGCATGTTGAGGCTTTAACCAAAGAACTTACCATTAAGGAGGTTGAGCTAGCAGAATCAAGGGTTAAAGTTGCTGAGGTAAATAGTAAGTTGGAAAAGTTTAGGAACTCGTCATTAAACCTAGGGAAAATCTTAGAAGCTTAACGGCAGTCTAAGAAACCGATAGGCTTAGGTTATCAAGAGAGTCCTCCACCTTTCAATGATAATTTTGTGCCTCAACCTCTGGATAAAACTGATAAACCAGTCGAGTCAGAGGTAGCAGCTGAAACTGAATCTGATAAGGATAAATCAAATAAGGTGTCTAATAATAACTCTACGATTAAGAAAGTCAAGTTTGTGTAGTCTTCTAGTGATACAATTCTAAGAGAAGCTAAAACTGAAGTTAATAATCAGAAAGAGGAAGTAGTCACGATACTTGAAAGGAAAGAACATGACACAAGTGAGACACCAAAACTAAAGGGAACTCATTAGAAGTCTATTGATAAGATGTATTGCTTTAGATGTCATGAGAGGGGTCATTTTGCGTCTAGTTGTCCATATAAGAAAGTAGAGTCTACACCTGCTAAACCAGAGTCTAGACCTGCTCTAGGAAAGCCAGAACAACAAAGATCAATATCTAGTGTTGCTAGCACAAGTAGTTCTCAAAACCCTGAGAAGATTGTGAATGTCACACTTAAGATTGCTGTTAGACAAGTACTTGTGTCGATTAGACCAAATGAAGTGGTTAAGACTATTTCTCCGAATAGAGTCCCTAATCAGTCTAGGTCAGGACCTCAACAAGCTTATAGGAGTACAACACTTAGAAGGACTTACACTCCAGCTAGGTCTCACACTCCTCAAAGACAACAAACACCAGGTAGAGCTCAGAGATATCAGTCTGAAATGCCTTATAATAGAAACTATTCAAGGGCTCAACAGCAAATGCCTACCCAAAGGCCAAGAGTGAATTTGAATCACTCAGCACCACAACCGGTTGTCAATCAAAAACCAAAGTCACCTGAAAGGAGAGGTGGGTATTTGAAGGAGTTCACGTATGTGGATGACAACGGTATTACCAATTCAGTCATGGCTTGGGTTCCCCGAGATAACTAACTTGTCTTGTTTAGTGTGCATGAGTTAGCTACAGGTCCAAACAACAAATGGTTTTAGGATAGTGGTGGTTTTTGACACAGGACAAGGGTACAAAGGGCTAAATAGCAAGCATGTTGTTTGGGTCCTTAGACCAAGTTGAGGACACTTACAGGAAAAGGGTAAATTGTGGTAATTGATATAACAATGTTGGTAATAACAACTATGCGAATCTTTTCAGAAATTTCGCTTTGAATTGTTAGTTCAACTAAATGGCATGCGTACTCTAGAGTAACTTGACCTTAGTAGATTTTCTTTCTATAGTAAGTTATTGGTTCAGTTTATCAGCTTATTTTTCTTATAAATGAAAAACAAAAGAAAAAAGAGAGAAAACCATAAAAAATTAAAAAAAGAGAATATTAAAAAATGAGATAAGCCTTAGAGTCACAGGTGCAAAGTGACGAAAATTAGCACAGTCTAAACAAACTCTAAGTGTTAAGCTTTCACACATAATGCACCATAAATTCTATTTGATGTATAACTTTTTGTTTGATGTGTTGGTAGGCATAATACACAAGGGAAATTCTAACAGCTAATAAAATAATCAAGAAAAAGTCATATGTGTAACTAACTTAGATGTATAACCAAATGGTCTTAATTTCTATGTTAGAGACATACACAATGATTCTAAATTAGGTATGCAAATTTTCTGGGGGATGTATAGCAACATCAAAATACATCTTAGAGAAAAGAAAAGAAAGTTTTTGAAAAGAAGAGGGAGTCAAAACAAGTCGCTTTGTTGTACGTAAGTATAGACCTGTCACCTCTGTTTTGACTCAAGTTAGCAATATAAGTTGCTTTGTTGTACGTAAATACAGACCTGTCACTGCTATCTTGTTAACTTAAAAGAAATTCTAAGACACTCTGTTGTATGTAAATACAGAACTGTGTCCGACATTTGCCTTTTGAAGAAAATTTGAAATACCGAAAAGTTATAATCATTGTGTGTCTGCCTTGATCATAGAAGTATATCTAAGTATGGGACACGTAAGGTAGTTTCTTGATAAATAAAAAGGCCAAATGAATTTCCAAAGTGTTAAATGTTTAAAGGGAAAATCATACCGACAATCGACTTGGAATGTATATCACGACAAACAACCAAAGGAATAAAAATTCCTAAGTGTGAAAGTGAAATACTGAAAGTGCATTTGACACCGCTATCTGATTGAACCTTCTTTGAGTTTCTCGCAAAAATATTCTGTTAGTATAGGTCGTAATTTTTAAAGTACTTTTGAGTAGTTTTAATTTTATTCTTACTTTATTTTATTTTATTTTAGTTCATTTGATTTTATTTTATTTTATTTTACTTTAAATAGGTTAAAGGTCAAAGTTACTAGGATGCATTTTTGGTTGAAGAAACAAATACTGCGTGAAAGTCTGTTTCTTAGTGTGAATGATTTTGCAAAGTTTGTAAAATTCCGTTACATGAAAAAGTTGGAAAAGTTGGATGTTTATTCAAGAATTTTCAAAATTTTCAGTTAAGTTCGAAATCCAGACAAATTCGAAGTTACCTTCGAACTTGTTGGGAGTTCGAACTTAAGCTAAGTTCGAAGGTAGTTGATATAAATAGGTCAATAGTGCTTCATTTAAGACACCTACCCTCGAACTTGTCTCAGACGATCTCGAACTTGTTCTCGAACATACCGATTTTCGAATTTCCGTCCTATTCCTTGAAGTTTTCCCACTATTTCTCGAACATACACGTAAACTTTGGTATAGTGCTCATCATAATACTAAGTAAGTGTACTTTAGGACATTGTTGTGGCAAAAATCGACCATATTTGATAGTTACGTTATTTAAAACTAGGTGATTTCAAATCATGAGTTTTAAAAGATAAAACTTCAAATAAATGATACATAACTTCGATTAGAACCTAATAGGACTAAGTTACACGGTTGATTAAGTCAAATGGGGTAAAAATCATGGTTTTTAAGTTGAAAGTGAAAGACTTCGAATTTGTTCTTCTTAGAACTTGTTAGAAAGTGCGAACATGTTGAAATATCTATAAGTTCGAAGTTAGTCAAGTTCGAATGTATGCCTCGAATTTATTTAAGTTCGAATGCTTTTAAATAATCTCGAATTTGTCCAAATTCGAATGTGTTCGATTTCGAACTTAATCAAGTTCGAAGTTGTACAAATTCGAATTTAACAAATTTAATTTTATTTTATTTTAATTTCTAATTTTTGATTGGTGATTTTATATGCAGATATGGGTGATCGGGCGTTTTATAACAAATTGGTCATGGCTGTGGATCTTCAATTGCCAGAGGCCCAGCCCTATCGTCAGATGATCGAATTCCTGACGCAGTCCTGAGTTTCCTATGCACTCACTCACAATTTGCAAATTACCTTGACGTATGTGAGACAATTCTGGGAGCATTTTCAGGTAGACTGCTCGGTTACCCCTACTATACTGCGAACAAGAGTAGGCGGTCAACCAATTACATTTTCGGCTAATATGTTGAGGCAGATTCTACAATTGGGCACTGAAAACCAAGAAGCTGGACCAATAGATTTTCCTTTACCTATAAGGCAAACGGCCTTTTTGCGAATGGGATACGCGCAAGATATAACGAAAGCTTCTTACGTCAAAAGCGGACTGATTGGACAATGGAGGTACCTTGTTCATGTTATCATGGTGTGTTTCGCGTTGAAGAAGGCAGGAGTTGATACTATGGTGTCAAAGCTGCAATCTGCTATGATTGCCTTGGTATACAACAAGAAGTTCAGTTTTTCAAAGATGTTTTTTGGGGAATTTGTGCACCAGATCACAGCTCGAGCAAGGGAACGATTCTTAATGTATCATCGTTTTTCCATGATGATTATTCGCCATTTTTGGCCAAATCTGCCACCACTTCCCGACCAAAGTGGCGTGGCTTTAATTGATAAGCGCATCTTCGCTGACTGCCAGACCCATAATGCTAGAAGGGCTGAGCAGGTCAGGCCCATGTGGCACCGCTGTTTGGTGTAGTCATTGATCCAGATTTTGTCGCCCCAGAAGGTGAAGACTGGATTGGTGAAGCCCCACCCAACAGCAGCCGCAGCAACAGCAGGAGCAACAGAGAAGAGCACCGGTTAGAAGAACTTCGGCTGCTAGAACCATTTCTAGCTCCCAACCAGCCATTGCAGCTGCTGGACCAGCATCTGAAGCTGCTGGCCCATCTAGTTCGGCTCCATAATATGACCAGAGGGAGCAAACTCTGGAGGAAATTTGGGTGCAGGGAACAGCTGAGGAGCAAGATATTGTTGAACAACTGGTTCAGGACGTTTTAGACCCTCCAGCTGATCTACATGATATTTTTAAGGAAATAGATGAATATCAGCCCTCTGATGTTGATTTAATTGACACTGAGGTCCAGGCTGAAGAAGAAGGTGATAGGGAACAGACTAAGGCTGAGGGTCACATCGAGACAGCCTCCGAGTCTGATTCCGAATCAAGTTCTGAAGGAACAGAGGCTGAAGATACGGATATCACAATCGGCAGATATGGATCTAAGATAGTTGTTAGGAGAAGGAGAACGACAAGCCCGACAATTATTGATTAAGAGGCCGAAGATTCCGAGTTTGAATTGGAAGAAGAAGTTCCACTTGTTCCTAGGCATAGGGCGAAAAGGCATAGATTCATGTAGGGAGCTCCATCCACTTCTGCTTCTCCATCTGTGTTACCGACTGCTCCATCATCATCAACCACAGCTCTATCTACATCCTCCTCCATTCCATCCACCTCAACTCCATTCACAGAAAACCAGCGGTTTACAGAGTTGAAGGGAAAGGTGGACTTCAAAACAGTCCAAATTTACCAACTTTCAACAGCCGTAAAATAGTTGCAACAGCATAATGCACGGTTAGATCAAGAGAATGCCGCATTACAAACAATTGTGGCAGATCAACAAGCTGAGCTGAGGACTCAACAAGCACAAATTCTGAGTATGCAGACTCTCATTGAGCATATTATGAAAGATCTCCGAGCCCAGGGGGAGAGTAGCTGCAAAGATGATCAGTTGAGGAAAGTTAGGAGAGACGATGACGAAGGCGATGATCCAGGCGCACAGAAAGAAAGTGAGCAAGCAGATCTTTCCCAAAAGATTGCTCAGCAAGCAATCGTTCAGGGGGAGCCTAGTTCGTCAAGTATGGGAGAAGTCTCAAAAGATGTTGAACAAAAGATGATAGAGGCTCTAATGGATCTTGATGATGAAGATGAGTTTGGTTTTGATCAAGAAGATCTTGAAGAAGGGGAGTTCGTTCCAGAAGAAGTTGCTGACTGGAAATTAGATGATGAAATAGTAAAAGATGAGGATGATGATGTTGATGAGGTGTTGATCCCAAAGCAGCCTGTTACTGAACAATATGTAAATAATGATCAGAATGTGATAGACTTAGATGTGCTTAACTTAGCATCTAATGAAGAATCAGATGCAGATATAGCTGAAAGGGAACAATCTAAAGAAGAGAAGATGAGATTCTGGTTTAGAAAAGAAAAGCAGAAGACTGACTTGGCAGTGAAGAAAAAGATGAGGCTGCCAAGTCCAGGAAAGCTTACAGGCGGAATTCTGAGTTGGTTCTTTGATAGGGAACTGCAGCTTTTCATTCTAAAAGAAGGGACGAGCTTCAGTACTTGAGAAGAAGGCTCAAAGATTTCAACTCATTGCCTAAGTGTGAGGTAAAGGAGTTGGCCTGGAAGGAGCTCATAAACCTGGGAGATGACCCCTACGCTGAAGTGATTGCAAAGATTATCAGAAGGGAGGGTAGATCTGGAAGGTTTGAAAGGCTAAAGCCAAGATCAAGAAAGAGAGTAGTAGACGAGACATTAATAGATTCACATACTAGGAAACCATGGGCTCAGATGGTTTACAAACCAGTAAGATACTTAAAGAAGGTTTTGTTGAAGTCTATGCCACAGGATGTTCTTTCAAACATGAAGTGGTGGTTTGTAGACAACAAAACAGCTAAGGATGTAATGGATGATCATGAGGACAAAGTATTTTGAAAGTATATGACCCGTTACATCTTGAAAACCTGTCATAGAATGACCTGCAGAAACTTCATGAACAACCTATCTACTTCCACGAAGGTTGGAGATCGGAAGGCAGGAAATATCAAAAGGTAGTCAAGGTTTGTATAGAAAAGGGTTTATATGCTGGTAGTGTTTTGAATAGACCTAGTTCTTAGACAAAATGTATACCTAGTTAGAAGCTATTGTCATGGGGGAGTCTTTTAGTGCACCCTGTGTGACGATAACAGTCTAACTGTAGATAAAGTTTTTGTAATAGTGCAAGTCTTCGTAATTGCACGTTAATACATGTTTGATATGTGTTTGATATATATTTGATATTGATTGTATATGTGTTTGAACTTGTTTGTGAGTGATGTTTTACTTAAGTTCAAAGATAAGTTCAGACATAAGTTCAAAGGTAAGTTCAAACATAAGTTCTAGAACAAGTTCAAAGACAAGTTCTAGAATAAGTTCAAAGTCCTGGTTCGAACTTATGGTGGACAAGTTCGTGGGCTTGGGCCTTCTCGAACTTGTCCAGACTAAGTTCGAATCTAATGGTTATAATTAAGGGTTAATCAGTTTTGATTAACAATCTTTGCAGAAATCCTTGTTCGAGGCGATTACGAACTTGTGAGCGTTTGCAGAGTGTTTTCAGAGTGTTCTTGGAGAGAATAACGTGTTGGGACGTTCGTGTTTACGTCTATCATCGTGTTGGTCTCCGTTTTTCGTGTGTGTGATCAGTCCGTTAAGCCCCTAATGAGGATTCCGCACTCGTTGGACGGGGTCGCGTCAAGATTGGATCTGTAGGTAGGTGACCTTACAACATGGCATATGCTATTGATGCCATGGCCGAAAAGAAAACTATGGTCGATGTGACTATTGTCTCTAAAGTCCCAGATGTGTTACCGAAAGACTTGTCTAGTGTGCCACCTGAAAGACAAGTAGACTTTCGAATTGACATGATCTTTGGAGCTGCCTCGATAGCTCGTTCTCTGTACCACATTGCTCCTACCGAAACGCAAGAGATGATGAAACAACTTCAAGAGTTGTTTGATAAGGGCTTTATCCGACTGAGTTCTTCGCAATGGGGAGGCCCAGTATTGTTTGTGAAAAAGAAGGATGGCAAAATGAGAATGTGCATCGCTTATCGTGAGCTGAACAACATAACCATAAAGAACAAGTATCCGTTGCCAAGAATTGATGACTTGTTTGATCAATTGCATGGAGCTAGTTTCGTTTCTAAGATCGATCTGCCATCGGGTTACCATCAGTTGAAAGTGCGAGAGGAAGACGTACCAAAAACACCTTTCAGGAAGACTTGTTTGATCAATGCCCCGACTGTTTTTATGGATCTTATGAATAGGGTTTGTAGAGCGATGTTGGACAAATCGGTGATTGTATTTATTGATGACATTCTGGTATACTCTAAGTCTGAAGCTGAGCATGCCATTCATCTGAAGGAGTTGTTGGAACTGTTAAGAAAGTAAAAGTTGTATGCCAAATTCTCTAAGTGTGAGTTTTGGCTGCAACAGATTCAATTTATAGGGCATGTGATTTCGGGAGATGAGATTTCAGTGGATCCAGCTAAAATGGAAGCTATAAAGAATTTGGATCTGCCTCGCTCTGCTACAGATATAAGAAATTTTCTGGGATGGGCGGGGTATTATAGAAGATTTTATAAAATATTTCTCAATGACTGTGGTTCCTTTAACTGCATTGACAATTAAAAATGCGTTGTTCGTGTGGGAGGCTGAGCAACAAAAAGCATTTGAAATTTTGAAAACAACTTTAATCGAAACACTGATACTTGCCCTACCGGAGGGTAATGAGGACTTTGTTGTTTATACGGATTCGTCGAGGTTGGGATTAGGTGATGTACTTATGCAGCGAGGAAAGGTGATCGCTTACGCCTCGAGACAGCTAAAACAGCATGAAAAATACTACTCGACTCATGACCTGGAGTTAACAGTTGTCACGTTTGCTTTGAAGTTGTGGCGACACTACTTGTATGGAACTAAGTGTCAACTTTATAAGGACCATAAGAATTTGAAATACATTATCAGTCAGAAAGAGCTCAACATTAGGCAAAGACACTCGATGAAACTTATAAAGGATTATGATTGTGAGATCCTTTGTCATCCAGGTAAGGCTAACGTTTTAGCCGATGCTTTAAGCCGTAAAGCATATTCCAAAGATTGTTTCTACATGATGACTTCTACAATGTTGACTTCCACGATTATTGATGATGTAAAAGCCGCTCAAGTGGAATCTTTAAAGGAAGAAAATGTTGGTGCCGAGGATATACGAGTGCAAACGAAGATTATGGAAACAAGCAAGTCTAGTTTGAAAGGTGTTTATGGGTGAATCTGGGTGCCAAAGTTTGAAGCCATGAGAAAAGTGATTATCGAGGAAGTGCATCAGTCAAATTTTCTGTACATCCCGGGAGCACAAAGATGTACAATGAATAATTAGATGACTTTTGGTGGCCCGGATTGAAGAAGGACATTGGACCGTACGTTGAAAGATGTAGGACTTGTCGACTTGTGAAAGCCGAACATCAACAACCATATGGTAGTTTGCAACCACTTCCCGTTCCTGAATGGAAGTGGGAACATATTACCATGAACTTTGTCACTAAGTTACGGAAGACAAGGCATCAGGACGATGCAATATGGGTGGTTGTTGATAGTTTGACAAAGTCTGCTCACTTTATACCGATTAGAGAAAGGTATTTTAATTGGAAAGGTTGGCACAGATCTATATGAGTGACATTATCTCTAGACATGGAGTCCCAACGTCCATTGTATCGGATTGAGATAGTCATTTTACATCCATCTTTTGGTCTGCCTTACAAGAAGGGTTAGGCATCAGAATCGCAATGAGTACAGCTTATCGTCCACAAACTGATGGCCAAAGTGAAAGGACCATCCTTACACCTGAAGATATGATGCGGTCATGCATTCTGGATTTGGGCGTTAATTGGGATGATCATCTACCACTAATAGAGTTCTCATACAATAATAGTTATCATGCAACTATTAAGAAAGCGTTGTTTGAGGCATTATATGGAAGAAGATGTAGGACTCCTACATCTTGGAGGGAGACAGTAGAAACTCCGATTGCTAGGCCGGCATTGCTACATGATACGAATGATAAGATACAATTGGAAAGAAAGAATACGAAAGTGGCCCAGGATCGACAGAATAGTTATCACGATAGAAGGCACAAACCCATCAACTTTGAGATAGATGATTAGGTTTATTTAAGGGTGTCACCTATGAGAGGTGTTACACGTTTTGTTAAAAGGGGCAAGATGGCACCGAGATTTGTAGGCCCGTTTAAAATAATAGAGAAGGTTTGGAATCAATCTTATCGTTTGGAGTTGCCAAAGGAGATGTCGGGCATATATCCGGTGTTTCATGTAGGGAATCTTAGGAAGTCTTTCACAACTGGAAACGAAGATTGGGCCGATCATACTAAGCTGCAGATTGATAAAAGCCTTCAATATGTGGAAGAGTCAGAATGTTTGCTAGATACTAAAGTCAATAAGCTAAGGAATAGAGAGATTGAAATGGTGCTTATACGTTGGAAACATCACAAAGGAGCAAACCACGCATGGGAAACAAAGACTGATATGTTGAAGAAGTATCCGCACCTGTTCGAATCCAAGTAACTTCAAGGACGAAGTTCAAGCGTGGTGGAGCCCATGCTGTAACATCCTAAGAATTTAAAGTGTTGTAATTGAGGATATTTAGTTTAAATTTTGTATTTAATGTAATCAAGTCGGATTATGTATGAAAACTATGGATTCAGAAATTTGAAAAGTTGGTTGCAATGTTAAGTAATTAAGGAATTTTTAGAATTTGAAATTATTAATTAAGTATGATGAAATATAAGTATTGGTGATGATAAAATAAAGATTAAAACTTTATTTAAAAGAAATCAGATAAGTGGAGGGACTAATTGTGTCAAAAGCTGAAAATGAAGAATGAATGAAAGACTTTTGAAGTCTTTCATTTGCTCATTCCATCTCTTCACCTTCAAAACACACACACTTGCTTTCTCTCAAAAAATTGCGGCTGGAAAACGAAATTGTTAGAGAAAATTTGTGGGTTAAGGACTGATATAACAAGATTCAAGTTGGAATCAAGGTAAGAAAAGTATTTCGAAGTTGGGTGTTCTTAAAAGAACTTAAAAATGCAAAAAATTTGGATTTTGAATCTGTGAAGTAATGGCTGCATGTATGATATTATAGTTGGAAAACATCAGTTGAAGTTCATAGAAGCTACAGAAACAAGAATCGATCGCAAATTCATCCAAAAAGGTAAGAAATGTTTATTTTTGTGAGTTTTTGTGTACTTGAGAAAAATTCTTTATTTTGGTTAAATCTAGACTAAATGAAGTGTTTGTGATGGGGAAATTGGTCTAAAAACACCCCATAGATGTTTATATAACTTTTGTATGGATTGCATGTGGTTAAAATTGAGATTGGTGTAATTTTGAATAAAACTAGTAAGTTGCGACTTGCAACATGCAGGTCGACTCGTCGAGTCGCATGAGGTGACTCGGCGAGTCGCCAAGAACAACTTGAATATTAGAAAAAGTTGCTAAGTGATGGGACCCGAATTCGGGTTGGAACGAAATTCGGATGAGACCCGACTTCGGATGGGACCCGAAATCAGATGGGTCAATTTCGGGTTAATTCTCGAATATAATCAAAATCCGGGCAAGATCCGAAATTCGATCCTCGACTCGGCGAGTCGGCATCAGATTAAGCGAAACTCGGATTTGGGTTAAAGGACTCGAATTTCGGGTTCAAGAATTCAACTTTTGTGATATCTTAGGTATTAAAATAAGGTATTTAATGATGGGTCCTTTGTGTTTAATAGCAACCCAAACCTTGTGTTTTAAATATGACTTCCGGATGGCAAATCTGAACACTTAACACTTTAATTTGTGAAAAGTTGATGAAAACTATTAATGAACATACATTGATGATATGTTTCCTATGAAAATGTAACAGGTCCCTTGTGGTGTTGTTAAACATAGAGTGGCGTACTTTGTGATTCTGGTTGAAATTCTAAAGAGATATAATATTTAGTGAAGTTATTTAACTCACCCACTCTGAGTATTTAGGATTGTATATGTCTACATTTATTTTATGTTAGTTGTTGTTCAATGAGGCATGTTGATTCATTTTGTTTGGCACTCTACTAACTTGCGTTTATGTTGATGCATATTGTTGCTTGTTGCATGTTACTACATGTTCCGTGTTCTTTGTTGTGCATTATCTGATGGGCTTGCGAGCCATAACTGGTAAATCGATACTACCGAGGTTATAAGACCTGGAGCTAATCCCTCCGAGGTCTCGATGGGCAGGTGTAGCATCCCCGATGGTAAATTTTCACCTCAATTGAATGTGGGATTCAGTGTAATGGCACGATGGAGCTGTGGCTCGTTTTCTTACTTCGTGTACGAAAAGAGTATAAGGTTTTTGTTGTCGGTGTTACTCTTGTGTACTGCATAAATATCTATAGAATGTATAATCTCTATACTCACTATGCTTTGCTTATCCCTCAGTTGCTTACTTTTTCAGGAAAGGGAAAATCCGTTGTCGGACCTTCTAGGTGGGTCATTTATTGAAGTATTTGAGGATCACTACTACTAAATTGGTAACTGAAACACGAGGACAACGATGTAATATTTGGGATGGTTGTAATAATTTATTGAGTATGTAGTCTTAGACTGGAACATTCTAGCACCGTAGGGTGTTCGACACTTTTATTTTGATTATGTACTTTCAATTTCCTGTATTGTGCAAAGTATTTCAGATTATTAATGTATTATTGTGTTTGAGTTTAATCTTGGGTGTTGTAATTGATGGTTATTGTGGCATGGGTGTCACAAGTGGTCAATTGAATGTTAGTCAACAGGGGCAACGGGTGACTCTTTTCAACATATCCCCCCTCCGAGCGAGGGGGTGATGGCATGTGAGATAGTTCCCCGTGGAATGAAACAGGTTCCTTTTGAGAGGAACCTGAGTGTCTGGGGGGGTTAGCTTCGACTACTGGACTTGTAGCCTTATGCGGACTTGTCCGGCTTTGGGTGGAAGGTTCTTCATCGAATCTCATACTCACACCCTCAGCTCTCATAGGGTCAGAGATGGTTTGTTTAGAGTCAGACATCTCTTCCCTCTCACCCCTTTCTCCCTCTCTATCACTAGACCCCTGAATATTGTCAATTTCTACCTCCTCACCCGCATCCTCACTCATACTCTCCTCACTGGCAGAAGTGGTTGACTCTGTCAGTTCAGAAAGAGTCTCTTATGAATAAAGTCGCTGTAAGTAAACCCTTACCCGTTCCGATTTCCAGCCTCCACGACGTAGAAGGGACAGAGGAATGTCCATTACTGGTACCCGAGGAAGTTCCCTCGGGAGTTTAAATCTTTGAAGTGCCACCGTCTTGTAGACATCGACTTTCGGCCGTTCATAAATGTCTGCATCATTGTCCATGGCATGCTGAATAAACAATTGAACGAAGCATTCAAAGGGGATGAACTTCCTTTTTCTCTTTGTCCCCTTATCCTGGACAACCCTTTTGAGTTCATCGAAGATGAACAGTGCCTAGTTATATTGCCTGTCATGGGCGAAGGCGGCGAACATTGCTAAGATATGAATACTGGCGGAATCATGTCCCGAGTGTTTCCTGGTGAAACATCGGTTTAAGATATCGAAGAAAACCCGCCAGTGGGATTGAAGTTGCTTTGTCTTAAAGTCTGACGGCTTTGTAAGGGAGCCATCATATCCCAAGGTTTGGACTTCATGGAGAATTTGTCCAGCTTTGGGTATCAGGGCAAATGTGTATTTTGAAAAGGAGTGATGTTCTCTGGGGAGGCAGAGAATGTGGCAGATGGCTTCAAGGGTGAGGCGGAGGAGAACGGAATCAATTTTACCTCATTGACATATTGTTGGTGGTACCAAAATTGTTGGAGGTACATGATGGGTACAGCAATGGCAGTTGTTAGGGAATAAAAAATGTGGTGGCCATTAAGGATATCAAAGGTGAAATCTTCGGCTTCTTGGCGTAGATATGAAAGGTCGAGCTGCCAGTTGTGGCGGGCGAATTCGGTATAATGAGCAAGATGTAGTAGGGTGGCTTTTGGAAGCTCCATGTTGTTGTGCAGGATAGGAGTATGGGAGATTGTTAGGTTGATTTGCTATTCCATGAGTCGTGTAAGAATTCCAATTGGTTAGTTAAGCAAACTTGTATTGATAAGTAAGTCATTAAGATATAGTCTGAAAAAGTGTGAGATAGAACTAATTTATTCTTTTTAAAGCATTAGGATTTTTATCAGTAGTATAAGAATAATACTCAAAGAAATCCAAAGTCGATCATTAAGAAACCGATGTTAGATTAGATGTGTTCTCTCAAACACCTATTGCTAAGTAAAACCAATGGTGCATAAAAGAGTAGGAACTTAGTTTATTTTTGTAAAAATTTTCGATATGCAAAGAAAGAAAGAAAGAAAATGACAAGTGTTGAACCTCGGATGGGGGCCCGAACTTCGGTTGGGACCAAAGTTCGGATGATGTTATGCAAGACAAACAATAAGTAGCAAAAGAACGGAACCTGTGGATGGGCAGAAGTTCGGATTAGGTCCTTGACAAACACTTAGACAATTATAATGAACCGAACTTCAGGTGGCCTGAAGTTCGGATGGACCCGAAGTTCGGTTGGGGGTCCGAAGATATATATATATATATATATATATATATATATATATATATATATATATATATATATATATATATATATATATATATATATATATATATATATATATATATATATATATATATATATATATATACACATACATACATACATACATACATACATACATACATACAACTAAGTATGCATGTGAGCCGAAGTTCGGATGGTCGAAGTTCGGTTGGGCATACCATCCGAAGTTCGAATGAGTCCCTTTGGTTAATGTGTGTTGTTGTGTGAACCGAACTTCGGATGTGACACCCGTAGTTCGTGTGTCATGCGGAACTTCGGGTGCACCTAGGCATGGCAACGAGGCGGGTATGGTCGGGGATTTCATTTCCCGTCCCCGCCCGTATCCCCGTCAGGTATTAACTTCTCTTCCCCATAACACAACATTAAATGGGTTCATGCACATGTTGACGACTAAAGTGTCATATTCTCTAAATGGCCTAAAAATGTAGATCCTAACTCTAAATATGATTGATTACCAACCACTTTAATAACAACAATAATACTTAAAAACAGGTTCTAATAACCTGAAAGTGGGGAAATCAGAGGGAAAACCCTCAAAAATATCAAGAATCTGAAAACTAACTAAATTCATGATATATTGAAAAATACCAGAAGACTAAGGTTACCTGATGTGCATTTAGAAGAAAAACCTAAGAATCCGTGACAAAAACAAGCAGAAATGGAGGTTTTGAGTGAGTATGGCGGTTTTACGGTAACTGTAAGCGTCGGGGGGAAGAAAAGGAAGAAGAAGGGTCCACCCGCCCTTCTATAGAGAGGGTTGGGCCGGGTCAGACCATGATCCCCTTAACATTAGTCCCAATAAAAAAAATTAAGAGATTGAGTGATAGTACTAATAATTTACGTGTTTTCAGTATCATTTTAGGCAAATTTTACGCACCGATACTTCGTAACTTCCATATAATCACTCCAAATTTATGTTTCAGGGTCAAGAAGTCAATTGGAAGCAGCTCTAGAAAATCCAGCGCGAACCAAGCCGGAGGGCGCGTAGGCCTGCGCCACCCTACGCTGCAAAAAATAACTATTGAGAGTTAGAGAGCACTTCCAGCGCAGCCCAGCGTAGCCCATGCCGTACTCGCAGGGCAAGCCTACACCCAGGCCTATGCTTGTGTGGCGTGATATGGAAGCAAATGCGTTTTTGAGATGAAAACCCTAATTTCCACCACCTCTTTAAATAGAGGTCAATGGTGGTCATTTTTAGGGGTCCCGAGAGTGTTTAAAGAAGCGGCGAAGCCCTGCCGTAGTGGATTCACGAGTCAAGTACGAAGAAGGTGATTGCAACCGTTCAAAGCCTACGATGATGTCTCCAACCATTCCCAGTGAAGAGCACACGAGGAGCGGCTAAACACCATAGTCGTTTGCGGAGGATCTACGGCTAAGTTTTACATTATTAAATTTCAACTATGTTTTGATGTATTTTGTGTTGCTTGAATATTTTATGTGTAATACAAATGATAAACATTTGGTTATTGTTATGATTATATGTTTTGATTCGTAAAAGCAAGATAGTTCATAGTGACGTTATTAGTTGGTGTCGAGTCCATTAGTTTAGGGATTAAGACAAGTAATGAACGTTGCATGCGCTATGCCGAGATTTATTGATTAAAATATGTATGATTAATTTAACTACACAATTAATGATGTCTATGTGATTTTTGCACGAAAGTCAAGTAGGTAATAACTTATGCCGTCGTGATTCCGTAAATGGTTATCTTCAATTTTCTTGTTATTCAATCTGTTAGTTGTTTGTCGTTAGTTTTAGTTATAATTTAGTCGTAATCACTATTCCAAACAAATCATCCAATTCAATCACTTTACAATTTAATCGCTTTTAATAAACTAAAGAAACTAGCTAATTAACCCTACTTCACTTCCGCACTCCCTGCGGATTCGACCCTTACTTCTCTAAGCTAAATAGTTAGATTTAAGGTTATTTCTACGAGCCACAACGATGGCTCGTCAGATTTAGGCGTCGTTGCCGGGGATTGGTAACGTTAGTTAGGGCTAGAAGTTAGTTTTTGGCCTTAGTTTTAAGTTTTAAGTTTTAAGTACTTCAGTTTAAATAGTCTTTAAATTCCTATTCATAAAAATCACATAAAAATTAAAAAAATCCAAAAAGGTAATTGTAGTCCTCTACTTTACCAACAAAAATATAATTAGTTTAATTAAGTCATTTAATTTAAGTTTTTAATAGTTTATGCTCACACGTCGATCGGCCAAAGGATTGCCGCTACAATTCAAACCCGAAATCGAAAAGGTTGTTAAATCTAACAGACAGACTATCAGGTTACAAAAACAACAAACATTAATCATGGAGAATTCAAACGATCAGCGTATACATGTAGAGGACGAAAACCAACACGCTAGAAGGACGGTTGAGTCACATTACCACCCTAGTGATGTGCCCAACCCTTCTCCTATTCGTTACCCTGAAAATGAGAACGAACCCGATGTTCGTCCTCAATTATTTCAAATTCTTCATATTTTCCGAGGGATGCCAAGTGAGGAACCCTATGAACATTTAGCTGAGTTCACAGCTATTTGCAAAGCTAACCATATCCAAGGTATAACCACCGACGGTTTAAAACTTTGATTATTTCCTTTCTCATTGAAAGAGAAAGCTAAAAATTGATTCATGTCGCTACCAACCAATAGCATCACGACATGGGATCAAATGAAAAGAGAATTTTTTTCAATGAATACGAACCAATTAGTATAACAACTGAGAAAAGAAAGGAAATTATTGGGTTTAGACGAAAACCTGGTGAACAATTCTACGAAGCATTTGATCATATGAAAAAACTATTGAGAGCTTGTCCACATCATAAAGTGCCCAAATGGATGCTTATCAAAACATTTTTTGATGGTGTGAGTCAAGAGAGTCGCAACATGATTATTGCTACCACTGGAGGTACGTTTTTAGCGAAAGAAGACGATGAGACGTGGGTGTTGCTAAATCAACTCGGTAAAGGTCTCAAGATGCAAGCTGATTCTGAAAACAACATAGGAGTTCAAGTGATGGGCATAGATAATGCCTGAAAACCTGAGGTTAAGAGTGAAATCTCAGAGTTAGGTAAGAAAATGGATCAACTAATGAAGGGTTTTAGTTCAAACCCTAATTTATCAGTTAACTGTGTCACATGCGGTGACTCATCTCATCATTCTGAAGTATGTCGTCAAGTGCAATCCACTGAGGATCTTGCTAATGAAGTCTATGCTTTTAGATCTCACAGGGAGAGGGATAACCCATTTTTTGTTACTTATAATCCGGGAAGGAGAAACCCTCCTAACTTTCGATGGAAGAATGATCAGCCTACCGATCATCAATTTAAACCTAGATTTGAACCACCAAGAAGAGTTTACCAATATGGTTCTACTTCTGCCGCTTAAGATGAGCGATACTATAAGTCAAACCCATGTGATCAAACTAATTTCCAAGTGGAAATGAACATGACTTACTCACAATTCTCTGAGTTTGCAGAATTTATGAAGCAACAGTCAGCTATCAGTACTGAGACCATGGAGATGTTGAGTCGCCAAATGGGTTAGATAGCTGAGTCGCTCACAAGAAGAGAAGAGGGAAAACTTCCTAGGAATACTGTTCCCAATCCTTCTCATGCTCATGGTAAAGATAAAAAGCATGAAGTAAATGAAGTATGCAAGGTGACCACTCTGAGAAGTGGTAGAGAGGTAGATAATAAGATTGAGATGCCTAAAGAACAAAATGCAAAAGAAGATACCGACACTGAGGTCGTGTATGAAGAAAAAGAGGATCCAAAGAAGGAGGTTCCTAAGAAAGTCACATTCAAGGAGCCGATTAAAGCAGATATTCCAACTACGAAAGTTGGGGAGGCAGTTAAGGATCAGCACACCACAGCTCCTCCTCCTTACCCGGCTGCTTTAGAAAATGTAAAATCTTCTCCCTACGGCAAAAGAGGCCCACAACCAGAGGATTTGTGGGATCTGTTTAATCAAGTTAAGATCAATATTCCTTTGATCAAGACTATCCTGCAAGTTCTCTCTTATGCCATATTCTTAAAAGATCTATGCACACAAAAGAGAAAGTTCAAGGTCTCGCTTCCTAAGCAAATCAATCTTTCGGAACAATTAAGTGCAGTAGTTTCTAGTTCTTTGCCTCCGAAACTTAAATATCTTGGATCACCACTGATTCTAGTGACAATTGGCAATGTGCAGATAAAAAAGGCACTACTTGATCTTGGAGCTAGTGTTAATATTTTACCTGGAAACTTGTTTGACAAACATGATCTAGGCCAGTTACAGACGACTGATATAATCTTACAACTGCCATATCGGTCAACAAAGTGCCCAAGGGGTATTCTTTCAGATGTCGTAGTACAGGTTGAAGATTTTTACTATCCAGTTGATTTCCTAGTTTTGGACACTGAAAGTTCAATAGGAGATAATCAACCGGCTATTATCTTGGCTTACAATTAATGCACAAATTAATTGTAGGACAGGAGCCGTGAATATTGCATTTGGTAATCAGAAACTGAGATTAAATGTATTTAATGCTTCAAATGTCGATGCTATTGATTCAGAGTGTTATCTGATTGATATGGCGGACGAACTTGTTCAACAGCATAGTTCGTTAATCAACACCAAAGATACTACTTAGTTATTTTTCACTGAGCATGATATAGCTAAGATGAATTCTCGTGAGTGTAACAAATTAGTGGTAGTCATGGAATCTACACTGGAATCGAAACAACCACTGTGGACCCATAGGACTGAAAAACTACCTACTAATTTGCCTCATTCAGCAAAGCCTTCAATAGAACAACCACATGTTCTAGAGTTGAAGGAGTTGTCAGTTCATTGAAAGTACGCTTTTCTAGGTCAAAATGACACTTTGCCTGTCATAATTTTATTAGATCTGACCAAAACGCCAGAAAAAGCCTTACTATAAGTTCTAGTTAAATAGAAAGAAGTAGTATGATGGACCATAGCTGACCTAAAAGGAATTAGTCTCACTTTGAGTATGCACCGAATTAATACTGATCCAGAAGCTAAACCAGCGCGGGATGCACAAAGGAGACTAAATCCTAATTTAAGGGAAGTAGTCAAGAAGGAAGTGTTAAGGTGGTTGGACGCTGGGATAATCTACCCCGTATCTGATAGCATATGGGTGAGTCCAACTCAAACTGTACCCAAGAAATCTGGGATCACAGTGATTGACAATAAATATGGAGGAAAAATAACTACTCGCCCTATAACTGGTTGGAGAGTTTGTATCGTTTACCAGAAACTAAACTCTGCTACTTCTAAGAATCATTTTCCACTACCATTTATAGATCAAATTATGGAGAAGTTAGCAGGCCAAAAGTTTTATTGTTTCCTTGATGGCTATTCTGGTTATAATCAAGAGAAAACTACGCTTACATGTCCATATGATACCTTTGCCTACCGAAGGATGCCATTTGGTCTATGTAATGCACCCGCCATATTTCTGCATTGTATGATGGCTATCTTTTCAGATATGGTGGGTGGTTCCCTTGAGATATTTTTGGACGATTTCTCCATATTTGATAAAACATTCGAAGATTGTCTAGGACATTTAAAGAAAGTCCTAAAGAGATGCACTAAAACCAACTTAGTCTTAAGTTGGGAGAAAAGCCACTTCATGGTGAAAGAAGGGGTAGTCTAAGGTCACATTGTGTCCGAAAAAGGCATGGAAGTAGACAAAGTAAAAGTTCAATTAATATCCTCACTTCCACCCCCACCAATGTTAAAGGAATAAGATCATTCCTAGGCCACACTGGTTTTTATCGGCGTTTTATTAAAGACTTCAGTGAAATCTCGAGACCGTTATGCAATCTTCTATCAAAACATATTGAGTTTAATTTCGATGAAGCTTGTGTGCAAGAATTTAAGAAATTCAAATCCAAATTAACTGAAGCACCAATTCTGCAATCTCCAGATTGGTCTCAAACCTTTTGAGATCATGTGGGATGCGAGTGATTATGCAGTTGGTGCTGTTTTAGGTCAAAGATTAGAGAATAAGCCAGTGGTCATTTACTACGCAAGTAAAACCTTTAATGAGGCACAAATAAGTTACACAACTACGGGGAAAGAATTATTAGCCATAGTGTTTTCCCTGGATAAATTTGGATCATACATTTGGGTTGTGTACTCAGACCACAGCGCTTTAAGACATTTGTTGGCAAAGAAGGATGCCAAGCCTCGATTGATTCGGTGTATCCTTCTACTTCAAGAATTAAAATTTAGAAATAAGGGATAAGAAAGGCGCAGAAAATGTTGTTGTCGATCATATATCTAGGCTCCAATTAATCCCAACGAACTCAACTGATCAAATCAGGGACTCCTTACCAGATGCACAATTATTATCAATTTCCAAAATTCCCTGGTTTGCGAATTTAGTATATTATTACGTATCAGGAAGATTGTCGGAGCATTGGAACTCACAACAGAGAAAATATTTCAATGCTCAAGCAAGGCAATATATTTGGGATGAACCTGATTTGTTGAGCAGATCAAATCATGAGACGATGTGTCTCTGATTCTGAACATGAAGATACTCTTAAACATTGTCATGCATACGCATGCGATGGCCATTTTAGTGCAAATAAAACTTGCCAACGGATATTGCAGTTTGGCTTTTTCTGACCCACAATCTTCAAGGATGCCTATGAATTCGTTAAAGGATGCATAAGATGTCAGCAAACAGGAGGCATTGCAAAAAGGGATGAAATGCCCATGACCGCGATTCTAATTGTCCAAAATATTCGATGTGTGGAGAATTGATTTTTATGGGACCTTTCCCGAAATCATTTGGGTACGAATATATATTGGTCGCAGTAGACTATGTTTCCAAATAGGTGGAAGCAGAAGCCACAAGAACCAACGATAACAGGGTCGTTTGCAAATTTGTCAAAAAAAATATTCTTGCACGCCACGGTATCCCGAGGGCCATCATCAGTGACGAATGGTCACATTTCAAAAATCAACATTTTGCAAAACTTCTTAAACACGATGGAGTTAATCATAGAATAAAAACGCCTTATCATTTGCAAACTAGTGGACAAGTCGAGATTTCTAATAGAGAAATCAAGAGAATCCTTGAAAAAACAGTCAGACCAGATCGTAATGATTGGTCACAAAGGCTGGAGGATGCTCTGTGATCATACAGAACTGCATTTAAAACACCAATCGGTATGTCCCCATATAGACTTGCTTATGGTAAGCTGTGCCATCTTCCAGTAGAATTGGAACACCGAGCTCTTTGGGCAATTAAAATACTAATTTAAATTGCATGATGCCGCGGTCGATAGTGAATTCCAATTAAATGAATTGGAAGAAATTCGTAGAGAAGCCTACAAAAGTGCGAAAATCTATAAAGAGAAAACAAAGGTTTTTCAAGATAGATTTCTTAAAAATAAAATATTTACCAAAGGAAAGAAAGTCTGGTTATTTAACGCAAGACTTAAACTGTTTCCTGGTAAATTAAAAAGCAAATGGACAGGTCCATACATCGTAACTGAAGTCTACCCACATGGTGCAGTGAAAATTCACGACCAAAAAGGTGGTGAACCATTTAAATCAATGGACATAGACTAAAATTATATGTTCAATGTGCCACCAACAATATGCTAGTCTCTGAACTCATAAGACTAGAAGATCCAAAAGTTAGCTAGGCTATTATAGTAACAGTACGTCTGGCTGAAGACGTAAAACTTAGCGCTTCTTGGGAAGCAACCCAGAGAACTTTGTGGGTATGTTTATGGAAACCCTCACGAGACAACACTCGTCCACTCGGGATACTGAGGGGTTTAACAGCTTGTTGCACGTGCAAAGTGCAATCGTGATTCCCTACGAAAAGGCGGATTATTAGATTATTTTTTTTATTTTATGTTAGCGTGTTTTATTTGATTATGTGTGTTAGTTGTGTGTACCCAACTAAGTTGGGGAGGATTATCCTCTCAACTTTAGTTGTTTATTAGGTTTAAATTAAGTATTAGGATCCCCACGTCAGAAATTAGATTTTTAAGCACGCAGACTAATCTATTTTAACCCCATTTAATAGCGTAAGTTGGGGAGAGTACCCGTAAAAAAATTTAAAAATTGAAGAAATTGGTTTAGTGATTTATGCTCGCCCCAGATCAAAAATCCAGAGGCCAGGGCGCAGGGGAGGTGCAGGGCTACGCCTGGTCTACGTCCCAACGCGCTGAAAAGTTTATAAAACATAACCTACGCCCCAAACGTCATAAACCCAAAAAGTCGACTCCAGAACGCCGATTTGCGATTTTATAAGCCTAAAACCTCAAAAATAACGTCCTTTTTACGTCAATTCTTCAATCCGGAGCTAGAATTTCTCAAGAATTAGCAAGGTATACTCTTTCTAACGCCCCTAGCTTCATTCTATAATAGTTTTTATGAATTTATCATGCATGCATGTGATGAAATTTTTGGGGGATTACATTATTTTCATTGAAAAAGGGTTGAAAATAATTCTTTATATTTATATATTTAATATAAGTATATTTTTGCAAAATTTTTATTAAAAATCTTAGTTTTTTTGCCATATATGCTTTATTTTTATATTTTGAAAAAGTTTTGTCTACGGGTTGTTTTTAATTATTAAATATATTATTTATCAAGTCATGCATTAATAGGGTTAGTTTTGGCTCACAATTGTCAGTGAGAATTAGGATTAGTTCATTTAACGAGAAAAAAAGGTTTTTATTTATTCATGCATTATCATACAGAAACCCCATTTTTAATATCCTATTTTTTCCGCATATTTAATTGTAGATGTCGAGCCAATATAACGCTAACGACAATCATTCCGTAAATAATTGTTTTACCCGAACCCTTAGAATGACAACACATGACCCTAAGAATGTATTCTTTGAGAAACCTCTCAATGCGGAATTTCTCGTAGTTCCCCCAAATACCAATAACGGTAAACCACCTAGAGTGCATATTGACTGAACGTTGAAAGAACCCGATTTCGAAGGTTTTGAAATTTTAGAGTGTTTCGAGAGGTTGGGGTAGGCTAGAGCTATACAGTGGAAACTATCTTATATCCACACCAGTCTAATCCAGCAGTGGTTTGCCACTGTTCGGAAAGCAGACAAATATGAAGATCATGATTTTGAGATCACGGGTTTAGTGAGAAATAGGAGGGTGACACTCTCTAGAAAGAAGATGTGTGATGAGTTTGGCATAGATGGCGATATTCCATGGCCTAGAAAGTTCTGGTCATCTCTGGACATTCAAGGGGGTAGAGCGAGGAAAATTAGCGGTTGTACTAAGAAATGGGTAGTGATGATAGCGACAATATTTGGGATGTCGATGGAAGAGGCAGGAGCGTATATTCATTTTAATATGGAAGATCTGTGCCAATTAGCCAAGGTGTTGTGGAAGTTTGTTATTTTTAACTTACTTCCCAGAAACCAAGACACAACCACTATTAGACCCCAAGATCTCTTGTTAGTACATGCCTTGATGACTGGAGACCCGACCATATCCCTAGGGTACATTATAATGGGAAATTTATGGGAATGCAATGTTATAAGTCAAGGGACAAACTATCCACATTGCCAAATGTTTACCGTGCTTTTTATTATTGAGAAAGCAGTGTCGGAGCAGCTACCAATTAAATACATTAACCCAAATGAGATCTGGTTCACGAAGCTTACTATGTTAGGGTTAGTATTTGAGAGAATACATCTAGGTTACCAAATTCACTGCCCTAAAACCTCTAGAGTGACCGTGATTCCATCCGTTGCATTCAACTACTCAGAGGAGAAACAAAGCAATAAAGGAAAAGCTAGGATGGAGGTGGATGACGATGACGAGATGTCGTGGAAAAGAGTGTCAACCGTGGATTTATTGAGGTCTCAAATTGATATTTTGAAAGACGTCATGGGTAGCCTGATTAATGGGAACAAAGATCTGCTAAGAGACATCGAGAAACTGCAAGAGGGACAAAAGAAGAACGAGCAGATGTTTCAAGAGCACTACGATTGGCTGACATATATACAAATGACGGTGGGCGAATTAGAAGAAGTCGTCATACCTCCAGATTGTAACCGTACTTTATTTATTTTTTCCGTTGTTTATTTTTAATTTTAAGTGTGGTGTGATAATTATTAAAAGTTTGAGTTTGAATTTATTTTAGTTTATTTGAAATTATTTTTGAGCAAGGAATGTGTACCAGTTTATTTCTCATTGTTAAGTGATTTTAGTGACGAGGACGTCACAAGGTCTAAGTTGGTGAGGGTAGGTTCTAATAATGATTAATTAATTAATTTAGCCACCAAAAATTTTTTAGACCACATTTTTTTTCACAAATAAGAAGGATAAGTCGCCCCGCGTACCAAAAACCAGTGAAAAATAAAAAATCAGAAGCATGGGCGCAAGGGGGGGGGGGGCAGGGCTAGCCCAGACTGTTGGAATTAGTGTCCAAGTCACAATTATTTGTAAACATATTGTTATCAGGCTGGATCCTTTTTGGTTGCATGCAATGAATTGTAAAGAGAAGATGATTAACTTAAATATATAATGTTAATTAGTTTGTTAATTTATTATGTTTAATAAATTAATTAGAAACTAAATAATTGGTTAATGGGTTAATTTGTTAATTTATTAATAGTTAATATATTAACCGGAAGCTAATAGAATTAATTGAGGAAGTACAGGGGCTAAACTGCAATTAGTTGATAGTCAACAGGGCACCCCCTAAACCCTAATAAGGGGGGCCAGCCACCAATCCATTCCACATGGATTTGAGATCAAAAATTTGTAAGTTTCTAAAACCTATAAATAGGCAGCCCCTGCCTGCTTCATTCCTCGCTCATTCAATTCTAAGTTCTCTAACAATCACAAGGGATACCAGTTTTTTGGACTCTGAGATCTGAGCTTTGGAAAGTTATAATTATCTTTTCTTTTGTTCATTGGGTGTGAACAACTAGAGGCGATCTTGCTTTAGACGCTTGTTACTCGATTCAGAGGCTGTTCGTGCAATCGTTCTTCATGGAGAAAATTGCGAATTTTCTCAAGGTTAGTTTTTCTTATTCATCTATTTGTTTTAATAATTAGTTGCTTAGCTTGTTTGGTTAGATCCTTAAGGTTTTATATTCTTGCATAGTTAGGTTATTTAATTTTCCGCAAAGTTTTAGTTTAAAGTAGCAAGGGTATAGGAAACCCAACAGTGGTATCAGAGCGGTCAACCTAACGAGCTTTGCACTAATTTTGAGATGATAATCTTGTTCTTAAATTTTGAAATTTGTTTTGATTAATTTTCGGAATTTTGATTTAATTTTAATGGTGTTTTTATATTTAAATTAAATTGTTTAAACTTAAAATTAATTTTTAAATATTAAATAAATCCGAAAAAATAATTAAAAACTATCTTTTCGAAATTTTTGGAGTAAATTCGTTTTTTGATAATTATTTAATTTTTAAAAAAGTTTTTAAATATTAAACTAATTGTCTAAATTTTGAAATTTGTTTTTCATATTTATCTTCAAGTTTTCGGATTTTTAAAAGGTTTTAAATGGATAAATCTGAAATATTAAATAAATTATTATTTTATTAATTTAGGATTTTATTAAATTAATTAAGGGTTTGATCTTTGGGGTTTTAGATAAACATGTCTTAGAGATAAACTTGATTTTCTAGGTTTATCTTAAATCCTATTTATCTAAAAATTACCTTAATTTAAATTAAGTACTTATCCTAAAGGTTTTAGAATATCATAATTTATCAGGATAAACTTGTATTATCCTAGGTTTAAATTTTGAGGATTTATATGGTTATATATATAGGTTTCGGATTTAATATATATATTTAATAATTAAATGTTTCTTATTTTATTTAAATATTGAAACCGAAATATATATATATAATATAAATATTAATTTAAACCCTAATATTTTAAATTGTTTAAAATATACCCTGAATTTTAAAATGTTTAAAATAGACCCTTTAATTTTAAAAGTTTAAAATTAAACCCCTAAGATTTAAAAGAAATTCATATATGTATTATTGATTATGTATATATATATATATATATATATATATATATATATATATATATATATATATATATATATATATATATATATATATATATATATATATATATATATATATATATATATATATATATATATATCATTTAAATCTAATTACATCGTCAGTCAATTAATAAATCGGCTCACCCATAGTGAACAAACTATAAACGAGGTATAAGGCGGGTCGCTCTGCTTCCCTAAAGGAGTAGGTTTTTAACAGCTTCGCGCTGACCTACCTCCTCCGCTTCGCTGTGCGTTCAATGGAGCTACCAAGGACTTTTGATAGGATGGTGTCCAGATTAAAAGTATAATCTAAAGTACTAAAACAAAAATCCCGTTTTAGATATATCAAAAGTGAATTGGTATGCAAATCCATGAAAAATGCACATCTCCTATATGCACTGTTAGTGGAACGTGTGTATTGACCGGCACACTAATGAGAGACATATTAGGAGGTGATGTAGGACTCGCGATTCCCGGACTGATCCGTGTCGGGTCTTATGCAGTTTTGCATGGTTAGATTCACCATCTTGTCCGTGATCCTCGGCAACCCAGTCACGGATAGTAGTTGAGCATAACCGAGATTAACATGCCATTGATAAGATTCAATGAATCTCAAAAGATCTAGGAATTTCATAGAGATTGAAATCGACAAGAGTTTGTCCACCTAAAATAAATTCGTGGCGTGATTACGGCGACCCTTTTCATAAAACGAATCGAAAATATGGATCCTAGCTTTAATTCAAATTGGGTAAATTGTTTAAGGAATACTTCAAACTAACTAAAACTTTATCTCACAGATGTCTACTTCTGCTGGTACTCCCACTCCTGCTCCCAACCACGCATCCAACTTCTCACTCCTTTCCGTTCTGGGTAGGGAACAACTATCCGGTCCGAACTATGTGGACTAGATGAGAATCCTCAGGTTTACGCTGAGGTACGAGAACAAGGAGTATGTTCTCGATGGACAAATTCTCACACTGAATGAGAATCCCACCCAGGAGGAAATGGACGCACACCAGAAACATTACGATGATGCAAACAAAGTGTCCTGCATCATGGCGTCATCCATGGTTCCTGAGCTTGCTAAAGCCTTCGAGCATACATGGGCCTTTGAGATGAATCAACAGCTGCGAGAGATGTTTGAGGCTAAGGCGAGCAAAGAGCGCCTTGATGTCGTAAGATCTCTCATGGCCTGCAAACCAAAACCTTGAACATCTATCTGCACTTTCGTCCTTGAGATGAAGGGGTACTTCGACCGGCTGGAAGCTCTCAATATGGTGTTTGACTCTGAGTTCTCCACCAATATCATTCTTTCTGGACTGCCCACCATCTATAATCAGTTCGTACTCTCCTATGAGATGAACATGAATCAGAAGGAGACGTCAATTATGGAACTGCATAATCTGCTCTGAACCACTGAACAGGGCATCAAGAAAGATGAGTACCCTGTGGCCCCTGTGCTTACTGTCGGTAAGGCCTCAAAGAAACGGAAGTCATCCTAGAAGACCCCAAAAGGAAAGTCCAAGAAAGGGTCTCAAGGGAAAACAGAGTTCGGTATTGTGCCTACTAAAGATCCGAAGGAAGCAGTATGCTTTTACTGCAATGGCAAGAGGCACTGGAAGCGAAGCTGCCCATCATATCTGAAGGACCTTAAAGACGGCAAAGTCGAAAAGGACAGCACCTCAGGTATGTTCATGATCGAACTCCATAACACTTCTATCTCTAATTCATGGCTTCTTGATACAGGATGTGGTACTCATATTTGCTCTGTATTGCAGGGACTAAGGGAAAGTAGAAGCTTGAAGCATGGGGAGCTGAACCTAATCATGGAGAATCGAAAGATCACGCCTGTGAAGAAAGTCGGAAGGTTCCAGCTCGTGCTTAGATCAGGAATAGAGATTAGCTTAAATAATTGTTGTTATTCACCCTATATGAATCGGAACATCATTTCTTTGTTTGCCTTGTATAAGGATGGATACAATTTCAGCTTTGATAATAATAATGGAAGTATTTTGGTTTATTTGAATGATGTTTTTATATTCAAAGCTTGTCCTTATAATGGCATATATGAAACTGTTGAGTGTGATAACAACCTATTATTTAATATTGATTCTAACGAAATTGATAAGTCCAAATTGTGGCACTGTCGCCTTGGGCACATTAACAAGAAACGCATCGCCCAACTCCAAAACGATGGAGTGTTGGAATCATTCGACCTAAAATCGGATGATGTATGCGAATCCTGTTTACTGGGCAAGATGACAAAATCACCATTCACAGGAACGTGTGAAAGAGGTAAAGGACTATTGGATTTGGTCCACACAGATGTATGTGGGCCATTTTGATGTGCTACAAAAGGGGAAAATCGGTACTATGTCACCTTTATAGATGACTATAGTAGATTTGGATATGTTTATTTAATTAAACATAAGTACGACACTTTTGAGACATTCAAAAGATATCAAAGTGAAGTAGAGAATCAACTGGGCAGAAAGATAAAGGTTCTCCGCTCCGACAGGGGAGGAGAGTACCTTAGTATCGAGTTTCTCGATCATCTTAGAAGCTGTGGAATAGTTTCCCAGTTAACACCTCCTATAACACCACAACTCAACGGAGTTGCAGAGAGGAGAAACAGGACCTTGTTAGACATGGTCCGGTCTATGATGAGTCGAGCAACACTTCCAGTAAGTTTCTGGGGTTATGCATTAGAAACTGCGGCACATATTCTAAATCTAGTACCCACCAACAAAAGTTTCAAAGACACCTTACGAGATGTGGAAGGGAAAGCGTCCTTCCCTTGGTCACATCAAGATCTGGGGTTGTGAAGTCTTCGTTGGACGAGAGACCTCTGACAAACTCAGTCAAAGATCTGAAAAGTGTCTATTCGTCGGTTACCCACAAGAGATTGGATATCTGTTTTACAAACCACGTGAAAACGTAGTGTTTGTATCTCGAAGAGGAGTGTTAATCGAGAAGGAGATAATATCTAAAGAGGACAGTGGGAGTAAGATCGATCTTGATGAGATTCAAGATACTACCGATGAAGAACCAACTGCAAACACTGACCATCAACATGAGGCTGAGATGCCTGTTGAATCTAATGACATATCCTTACCTTTGCGCAGATCCGGTAGAGTTAGCAATCCTCCTGAGTTCTACTATGGTTTCCATATTGAACAGGATGATATGATTAGTGATAGTACACTAGTTGACTTAGATGAACCAGCTAACTACCGGAAAGCGATAGTAGGCCCTGAGGCAGCCAAATGGAAGGAAGCTACGGATAGCGAGATTGAATCCATGTATGGCAACCATGTTTGGAACTTGGTTGATCCCACACCCGGTCTAAAGACGGTGGGTTGTAAGTGGATATTCAAGAAGAAAACGGATATGAACGGGAAAGTATACACTTACAAAGCTAGGCTGGTGGCAAAGGGCTATACTCAAACCTACGGGATTGACTATGCGGAAACCTTTTCACTGGTAGCTAAGATTAAATCCATAAGGATAGTTCTGGCCATAGCTGCGTTTCATGACTATGAAATCTGGCAGATGGATGTCAAAACCGCTTTCCTTAACGGGAAATTGACAGAGGATGTGTTTATGACACAACCTGACGGTTTTGTAGACACCAAGTATCCTAAGAAAGTGTGTAAGCTTCAAAAGTCCATTTATGGACTGAAGCAAGCTTCTCGAAGCTGGAATCTTTGCTTTCATGAGAAAATCACAGAGTTTGGATTTTCTAGAAGCGAAGATGAGTCCTGCATATATGTCAAGGTCAGTGGGAGAACTGTAGTCTTCCTGGTATTATATGTCGATGACATATTACTTATAGGAAACGACATCCCAACATTACAGAGTGTAAAAGATTGGTTGGGAAGATGTTTCGCTATGAAGGATCTAGGAGATGCAGCTTTTATTCTGGGTATAAAGATTTATAGAGATAGAACGAGACGTCTAATAGGACTAAACCAGGATACGTACTTGGACAAAATACTGAAACGGTTCAGTATGGAGAAGTCTAAGAAGGGGAGCCTTCCCTTTGCTCATGGCATAAAGATTAGTAAAGACATGAGCCAGAAGACACAGGAGGAACGAGACAGAATGAGTCGAGTTCCATATGCTTCGGCCATAGGATATATAATGTATGCCATGACATGTATGAGGCCTGATGTCTCATTTGCTTTAAGCATGGTGAGTCGACATCAGCAAGACCCTGGTGAAGGTCATTGGACGGTGGTCAAGAATATTCTTAAGTATTTAAGAAATACTAAAGACAGGTTCTTGGTTTACGGTGGACAGGATGAACTCAAAGTAACCGGTTATTGCGATGCGAGTTTCCAAACGGATAGAGATGACTGTCGATCACAATCTGGTTGGGTGTTCTTATTGAACGGGGGAGCCGTGACGTGGAAGAGTTCGAAGCAGGAAACCGTGGCAGACTCTACCTGCGAGTCAGAATATATTGTGGCCGCAGAAGCCTCAAAGGAAGCCATCTGGTTGAGGAAATTCATTGGAGATCTTGGAGTTGTCCCAACGGTTCAAGACCCCATCGAAATATTTTGCGACAACGAAAGTGCTGTTTCGTTGACTAAAGAACCCAAGGATCATGGAAAGTCCAAGCATATTGATCGGAAGTACCACTTTGTTCGTAGCAAGGTTGAAGAAGGACATGTGATTGTGAAAAGAGTGCGATCAGAGGAGAATCCAGCTGATCCGTTCACAAAGCCACTTTCTCAACCGAAACACTGTAGTCATGCTGTTAGCATAGGATTACCAGATAATGTAAAGTTTAGTAGTTAGTTTTGAATTTGAAATATTGTAACAATGATTTGAAATTGTAATGGATTTGGTGATTAAATAATGGAGATTTATTTATTTACAAAGTGCTGCCATCTTCTATTAATTTATCCTTGTGTTTCATTTTGCATGTTTAGAACCAACTCCCAGAGTAATTAATTTTATTCAAATACCTCAGTCGTTCGTACTACCGGGAGTTAGTATTGAATAAAGACTGTCATGGAATGCTAGTAGACCGTCAAGAGTTTGACATAGCATAGAGATCGCTGCAACATTCATGGGTACTTAATGGAGATTTAAGTATAGGGCACTCGCACTTGGAAAGATACTTCATGGATCAAATCATAAGTATTTCCAAAATGATAATATACTCTATTCTTCAGACGGAGATACATTGAAGTTGCGGTTTTCTAGTCCGTCATACCTTAGTGCATTCAAACGTTGTGCGTAACTGCCAGTTATAACGGATGTATCTAGTTACGATGTTATTAGTTAGCTAGCGTTGTGTATGCGAAGTTTATTCGTTCCTTTTGCCTATATGGAAAAGCGATATCTATGGGCCCTCTGATGATTAAACGTTGACTCAAGAGTGTCGGGCCCGACCGAGACAAAATTGAAGTGTTCAATTAATACGTCTCATATAATCATATTAATCGGAAATCAGAAACATAATTTCGAAACCAAAGATTGATTATAATCCATGTCTTAGTTTCATACAATATCAGAAAATGAAGGAATAGTTGATCCCTTATCTAAAGGATTAGCTCTGATATGATTCAGAGTTCGGCAGCTGTATCGAGTAGCTAGGAAGGCTGGTAATAGAATGTGTTTAGACAAATAGTTGCCAACTTGTGCAAGTGGGAGACTGTTGGAATTAGTGTCCAAGTCACAATTATTTGTAAACATATTGTTATCAGGCTGGATCCTTTTTGGGTGCATGCAATGAATTGTAAAGAGAAGATGATTAACTTAAATATATAATGTTAATTAGTTTGTTAATTTATTATGTTTAATAAATTAATTAGAAACTAAATAATTGATTAATGGGTTAGTTTGTTAACTTATTAATAGTTAATAAATTAACCGGAAGCTAATAGAATTAATTGAGGAAGTACAGGGGCTAAACTGCAATTAGTTGATAGTCAACCGGGCACCCCCTAAACCCTAATAAGTGGGGCCAGCCACCAATCCATCCCACATGGATTTGGGATCAAAAATTTGTAGGTTTCTAAAACCTATAAATAGGCAGCCCCTGCCTGCTTCATTCCTCGCTCATTCAATTCTAAGTTCTCTAACAATCACAAGGGATACCAATTTTTGGGACTCTGAGGTCTGAGCTTAGGAAGTTATAATTATCTTTTATTTTGTTCATTGGGTGTGAACAACTAGAGGCGATCTTGCTTTAGACGCTTGTTACTCGATTTAGAGGCTGTTCGTGCAATCGTTCTTCGTGGAGAAAATTGCGAATTTTCTCAAGGTTAGTTTTTCTTATTCATCACTTTGTTTTAATAATTAGTTTCTTAGCTTGTTTGGTTAGATCCTTAAGGTTTTATATTCTTGCATAGTTAGGTTATTTAATTTTTCGCAAAGTTTTAATTTAACCTAGCAAGGGTATAGGAAACCCAACACAGCCTACGCCCCATCGGGTTTAAATTGCAGATTTGGCCTCCTTCTTCAAATTCACAAACCCTAGAACTCACTTCCCCTACTGCTTGTGTGCGACTATACCTCCTTTGTATCATTTTTTGAGCTAAAATTTACAAAACCAAGCTCCGAAACACTCACATTACCATATACAACAAAGATCTAGGCTAGAAAACTCTTCTTTGTGGGTATTTTCATCCATTTTGAAGTATTGTTGGGTGTAGAAGTGGGTGAAGAAAAAGTTAGATTTTTACCGTATTTAAGCTTCCAATCATCAATGTTAGTGTTTTTATTGTATAAATGCAAGTTATTTCATACTTTTTGAGCAAACTGAGAGTTTGAGCTTCTTGGTCATCCATGGAGTTTTCATGGTGGTTTTGAGTTTTTAGAGTCAAAGTATGTGAAATTGCATGAATTAGATGATGAATTCTTAGAGTCAAACTAAATGAGCATATTAGTTTTATTTATAAAGTTAGGGTAATTAGCTAGATGATGAATCTTATGTACTTAATGGATTTTATTGATATATGATATATGCTTAGCACTTAAAATGATGGCAAATTATAGACTACATATAAGAGTTGTGAAAAACTGAGCGTAAAAGTGTGTGTGTGTGTGTGTGTGTGTATGCATCTAACATATTGAGCGTAATTGAGAATGATGTAATTATAGGTTGCATTGTTTAATTTATCTCATACATATTTTGATTGGTAACTGCCAAAGATCCCATCCCGTTAATGTGAAGTTAGATCACACTTATTTCTATATAAACAATATTCTAACAAGGTTTTAGTAGAAAAGAGGGTTAGGAGGTCAGATTTTTGAGGACTATTGGATCCCATACCTTTTTGATTTCTTGGGATGGGAGGGTGTCTTTGATTTAGGTGGCCCACTGATTCACCAGGGCGATGTAGTGGAGTGGATGTCTACCCTACGGAGGGAGACGGGTAATTCATATAATGAGCTGAGATTGATAGGCACCGTCCATGGTAGGGACGTGGTGATGGATGCTCGTATCCTTCGCCATTTATTTAATTTGGATACTGGGGTAGGCAACGAAAGGTCTACCCAACGTGGGAACGAGTACAATCCGAGGCCCAATTGGCCCTTACTGATGACATGGTCCAGAGATTGGGTGGAGCAGGTACGTAAGGTGATTAACTAAACCGTTGATGAAGTAGAGGCTTCCACTTCCTATAATAGGAAGGCATTGTCCCCGAGATGCAAGGTGCTTCACAAGATAATTGTGAATAACATCTTGCCACGAGATAGTGACCTGTCTAAGGTCAGACATAGGGATATCATGGTTCTTTATGCCCTTCTCAAGGGTAAGCCAAGACTGTCCTTTGCATGGACAGTCATTAACGATATCTTGGCGATGTACGACACGAGAGAGAGAGAGAGAGAGAGAGAGAGAGAGAGAAAACGATCACCCCCCACGGATGGTTGATCTCTAAATTTCTTGAAAAGATGGGTGCAATTTTACTACCAGCATCATAATTGGGCATACTGGGAGGGAGTCCGACATCACGAGGACTCCCATGCCGGTTTTCCATATCAGTCATATTCTGATTACACTATTCCCAACTACCAGTCCTATGACCCTGCCGTAGATACTTATCAGCGCCATCCAGCGCATGGCAGACAGGATTTACCGGACCAGGTCCCTAGTCACCTGCTTCCACATCAGCTACAAGACCCCGCAAATCAAGGCCCTTATGGAGATTTCTTCAGCAGCGTCTTCGATCTGCCTCCTCCTCCTCAATACTGATTATTGGGTACTATCTTTCCTTGTTCTTTATTTTCTATATTTTTATATAAGTTTCGTAGCTGCAATTAATTTTTTTTCCTTTAGTAATGTTTATTTTTGTTTTTAGCCGAGTCCTTTTCTAGATTTTAATGTTTATATAGTTCTTTAAATCTTCCCCAATTGAGTCTTGTTTGCCGATCAGGCCGTGGAAAATGATGATAAATAGAAAATATATGTACTAGAGAATTGGCTAGTGTTAAAAGGATATTCTATACCTAAGAAAAGAGTCGTAAAAATAGTTAACAATTTTTTGTTATGCAAAGCAATTTCAAGTAGGTTAAATTGTATTAGGACTTAAATATAAGTAATGTGTCAAAAGATTTTGGAAAACTCATGCAATAAGGGGGAGGGATTAATCATGTTTTAGCCTCAAAAGATTCGAGGGTAGCCTAGTTGATCTGGGAAATTAAGTCCTACGAGGTATCATTCATGCCTAATCCCCTAAAACCGTCTAGTTTGGGAGCGATTGACCCAAATCCCGCTACATGGTGTGACACCCTTGCCACAACAACCACCATTTACAAAACACCCAGGATTAATCAACAAACACAATTACATAATGATCTGATAACCTAGTTTAAGTGCGGAAGCATTAAAAGTACATAAAATAAAGTAGTGCAACAGTGACAAACACCCTACGGAGCTACAAGGTACCATATCTAAGTCTACATACCTAATACAATTATTACAACATCCAGAATATAATACAACATTGTCCCAAAACATGATTACCGATTAAGTAGTATCAAATCTTCCGAATCTTCACAAACGACCTAACTAGAAGGTCCGGCAGTAGACTTTCCCTTTCCTGTAAAAATACAACATCTGAGAGGTAAGAGAATGCTTAGTGAATACAAAGATTACGCATTTTATAAATTTTTATGAAGCCCCAAGGGTAACACCGATGACAAACATCGTATACCCTCTTCGTACACCAAGTACGGAACCAGAGCCGCAGCCCCTTCGAGCCCAAAGCTCGGCATTAAACATACCATCTGAGACAAACGTACGATCGGGGATGACATACTGCCTACCAGAACCTCGGAGATACAGCTCCAGGTCATATAGCGTAGTAACATCAGAGTAATCGATGCGACCCACCGGTCCATCACTAGATGCACAACAATCGAAAGGACATGCAACAAGTATGAATGTGCATCTAAATCTACGCAACTTAGTAGAATTCCAAACAATAAATGAAGCAACAGGTCTCAGCAGGCAAAGCTTAACATAAAACAGATATAAACATGCGAAATCTACTTTACTCACAGTGGGTGCGTAATTAAAACTTCAATATTATTTCTCTTCGGGCTTTCAACCGGATCCACCAAGTACCCCACTGTGGGTTAAACAACACCACAAGGGACCTGTTAAATTAGTTGCAACAATACCTCGAGTCAAAAACCGTTTAAATCCATAAGACCAAGTTTTGTAAGTTTTGCAATATTTTTCCCCCATTTCGGATCCATATCCAAATTCGAACCACAACTAAGTTTGAACCCAACTCAAGTTCACACCTTATTCTTTGAATAAATTTTGTTATTTATGTGTTGTCTATGGGTTTCATTCAAAATATTCGAGTTTAGAGAGTGGGTTTTCAATTTTTAGGCATTAAACTCGAATTTAAGGGGTTAAACTCGAATTTCCTTCGAATTTGAGGACTAAACTCGAACCTATAGTGTTAAATTCGAATTTAGGGACCTAAATTCGAATTCCTTGGTGTTAGATTCGAATTTATACTCGAATTTAGCTCAAAAATCAAGTTTGTTCTTGCATTTCGACTTTGTTCTTGACATTCTCGAGTTTGTTCATATCTACAACTTAAATCCTTCATTTCAAAGCCTAAAATCATGAATATGTCAAGTATTATGCCTAGGTTTGATTCTATTACACATACACTATCATATTCTAGTTAAAACTCAAGCAAAACTAGCTTTATTCATGCAAGAAATGATAAACTCGAAATTCATGTTTTCAAAACCGAAAAATATAAATTTAAATGGGTCGATTCTTACCTCAATTCGTAAGAAATCAAGAATCCAACCGTAGATTGTTGTAGTACTCCTCGAGATCTTTCCAACAACGTATAAATCTCGAAAATCGGCCGGTCGTTTTGATAGATATCATAGAGAGAAGTAGAGAGAGTTTCTAGAGAGAGAGTGTGTGTGTAGAGAGAGAGAGTAAATGTGAAAATGAAAGGCATTTGGCCTTCTTATTCCCATCTTTCCCATTTTGCACATTTCACCCCTCAACTTAATCGGTTCCATAAAATACTGATTTATTCTTAGTTTTATCATTATCAACTTTTATAATCTTAATACTCCATAATAATAATTCAGAGTTCAAATTTTCTTAAAATAACAACAAACTTTCTAAATATCCCAAATACATAATAATTGCTCATTATTCAACTTAATTATAAATTATCCGCCTAAATAGATTCAAATTACAGTAATTGAATTCGATGATGTTACACATGGACCAACTAGAAAAGCTATGATAAAAACTCGAGTTAAAAAGAAAAAATATTCAAAGCAAGGTAATCGAAAGTAATATTTGTCGTATACATGCATAGAGGGAAAAGATGGTCAAAAGACCCACATGTTTTAAGCTTGTAACCTTGAGCTAAATGGGTAATTTCCAAGACTTCGATATATTATATAAATTCTAAGGAAAATATATTTTAATTGAAAATGACTTTTTTTGCATAATAAAAGTTTTAACGCATTGTTGCGAAGGCTAGCTTAACTTAGAATTTCTAGACACACTGCTACTATATGCCCAGTGCATAGATAGTTCTAATTTCAAAAGCTTGTTCGGGGACGACCAAGAGTTAACTTGGGGAGGTTTGATAGGACTATAATTTTATGTGCTTTCGATATCATTTTAGGCTCATTTTAAGCATCGATACTTCATAACTTCCATATTATTACTCAAAATTTATGTTTCAGGGTCAAGAAGTCAATTGGAAGCAGCTCGAGAAAATTCAGCGCGAACCGAGCCGGAGGGGGCGCAGGCCTGCCACCCTACGATCCAAAACAGAACTATTGAGAGTTAGAGAGCACATCCAGTGCAGCCCAGGCCGTATCCCCAGCACAGGGGGGCGCAGGCCTACACCCAGGCCTATGCTGGTGCATCATGAAATGGAAGCAGACGCGTTTTGATATGAAAACCCTAATTTCCACCTCCTCTATAAATAGAGGTCGATGGTGGTCGTTTTTGGTGAACCCGAAAGTGTTGAAAGAAGCGGCGAAGCCCTGTCGGAGTGGATTTACGAGTCAAGTATAAAGAAGGTGATTGCAACCGTTCGAAGCCTACAATGATGTCTCCAACCATTCCTGGTGAAGGGCACACGATGAGCGGCTAAACACCATAGCCGTTTGCGAAGGATCAACGGCTAAGTTTTACATTATTAAATTTCAATTATGTTTTGATGTATATTGTGTTGCTTGAATATTTTATGTGTAATACAAATGATAAGCATTTGGTTATTGTTATGATTATATGTTTTGATTGGTAAAAGCAAGATAGTTCATACTGATGTTATTAGTTGTGTCGAGTCCATTAGTTTAGGGATTAAGACAAGTAATGAACGTTGAATGCGTTATGCCGAGATTTATTGATTAAAATATGTATGATTAATTTAACTATGCAATTAATTAAGTCTATGTGATTGTTGCACGAAATTCAAGTGGGTAATAACTTATGTCGTAGTGATTCCGTAAATGGTTATCTTCAATTTGCTTGTTAATCAATCCGTTAGTTGTTTGCCGTTAGTTTTAGTTATTTTATAGTTGTAATCATTATTCTAAGCAAATCATCCAATTCACTCACTTTTCGATTTAATCGCTTTTAATAAACTAAAGAAACTAGCTAATTAACCCTAATTCACATACGCACTCCGTGCGGATTCGACCCTTACTTCTCTAAGCTAAATAATTAGATTTAAGGTTATTTCTACGGGCCACAACGATGGCTCGTCATTGAGCTTAAATTAAACTAAAGTAAACAATATCAACGACAAAGAAAATGTGTTGATTTAACGGAATAAGATGGACCAAAGTATAAAATCTTTTTGTGTTTTTCATTATAAAAATAAACTAAACTAAACTGGTAAGAAAATAATAAAATAAAAAATAAAAATAACAAGGAACAAAACTTAGAATCTTTTTGTGATTTTCTGGTTTTTCAAATTAGAACCAAATGAAAGAATTAAAAACAAATTTCTTGTACTTTTCAGGGTTTTCAAATTAAGACAACTATAAATGAAGTAAAATATATTGTAGATACAATTCATCCTTTCTACCCCTACAAGAGTGAATTCTTAAAATTGATTTAATCAATTTGTGAAAGCTTGTAATGAAAGAGTTACTCCCCTCAAATAAACAATTATCCTTTTGAAGTGTACCCAGAGCCTCGATAGAATTAAAAAAGCACGACAAACCTGGATATTTTTAGATTCCCACTCAAAATAAACATTTCATATATCAGTTGTCAGGTTCACCAACATTAAAGACATACATAGATGAATGAACACAGAAAATAATTTTGTGACACTTCCTTTGAATTGACGTAACAGATATTTCTAAATAGGGATAGATGCGCAAAATACCCACAACTTGTCAGTTTTTCTTGATTAAAACCCCAACCCATTTTTCGTTGTATAAAAAATCCCAAACTAACTAAAAATCAGTTAATGAAGATTTTATCAATGGGTAACCGGTTGAAATCGATTATTAATCCTACGTGGACCGGTAAATAACCTACGTGGAATAAATTTTAATTGTTGAAACCCGTTGCTAAGTATTACACATCACTTAAACCCCCGTTGATAAATTTTTAATTGTAATTTTTAAACGGGATTACATAATCAACGGGGATTTAAATGATGTGTAATACTTGGTAATCTGTTTTAACAATTAAAATTTATTCCACGTAGGTTATTTACCGGTCCACGTAAGATTAATAACCGGTTTCAATCGGTAACCAATTGATAAAACCTTGATTTCCTGATTTTTAGTTAGTTCGGGGTTTTTTATGCAACGAAAAATGATTTGAGGTTTTAATCACAAAAAACTGACAAGCTTGGGGTTTTTTGCGCAGTTATCCCTTCTAAATAAAGGAATTTTAAGCAGAATTATTTAACAAATATATGAGATTCAACCAGAGGGAGGATTTAACATGCCAACTTGAGATACTAAGAACCGAAAACGAGGTTCGTCTAGAGACTTAGTAAATATATCAGCAAGTTGAAATTCTATGCCTACACAATACAGTTTTATTGTCCCTATTTCTACATTGTCTTTAATGAACTGATACCCGATGTCTATGTGTTTTATTCTTGAGTGTTGCATGGGATTGCAAGATATAGCAATTTCACTTTAGGAGTCACAGTAAATTGGGATGTTGGTGAGTGAAAATCCATAATCACGTAACCGTGTTCTCATCTATTAAGGGACCAATGTTAATGAAAGACAAATTTGAAAAACTTAACCTGTTAAAAGTTAATTTTCATGAAAAATGAAATTTCCACACTTAGAAAAATAACAGAAATGAACTTCGAATCATGCTTGATGAATTTGGAATGAATATGATTGAATTTTAAGTGTATAAGCATGAAATTCGAATGAAGAAGAATGAATTTTGAGTGAATAAGCAGCAATCTCGAATATTAAGGACCCATTTCGAATAATAAGGAACAATCTCGAAGTGTATAGAAGTAATCTTGAGGTCCTAAGAATGAAATTCGAACAAGACTTGATGAAAGTCGAATGGTAATAATGAAATTCGAATGAGTCTTTATGAAATTCATATGAGTCTTGATAAAATTCGAATTGGAAAGATGAAACTCGAATCATTGTTGATGAATTTTGGATATTGTTGCCAACAATTCAAGAACTTAATCCTGAATCTCGAAGGATAAGTAATGGATCTCGAATGATGTGGCATCAATTTCGAATATCACTTTTTAAATTTTGTATGAAGTTATGTAAATTTCGAATGAATCTAAGTAAAATTCAAATATAACTATGTAAAATTCGAATACAAGTAAGCAAAATTCAAATAATACAAAGTTAAATTTGAATAATACTCAGTAAAATTCGAATGGTATTAATTGAAATTCAAATATCATTCAATGAATTTCAAATTACAAGTAATGAATTTCGAATAACATTGTATCAATTTCGAATAACACTTAATACATATCTTATATTGTATCATTCGAAATTTAATTACTGAAAAATTTCCTAAGTCTAAACACACTGAAAAAATTGAAAATCACAAATACACATTTAAACACTGAACAAAACACATCCTTAAACTCGAAAAACTATTCTAAAAAGATTAATTTACTGACCTAAGCCTAAAAATAAAAAAAAAGCATGAGTAAAAAATTCAACCTTCAAGTTTAAAGAACATGAACACAGACACAAACTCAAACATATAGACACAAAAGTTTACACACAAATGAAGTAAGAAACGTAATAGAGACAAGAAATGTAAGGTCTTGCACTACCGGATCTATCTAGACCCGAGACCGTCAACGAGTGCGGAATCCTCGTTAACGGGTTGACGGATATCACTCTCACACGGAACACGGAGACTATCACAACGATGCACGATCGACGACGAACAAACCTACGCTATGATTCTCTCCGAAACAACAAGAAAAACACTGATAAACTCGAGATCCCCCTTTTGCTTAATCTCACACGAATTCTGCAAAAGTCTCCTAATGATTCGAGTTAATCCCTAATTATAGAGGTCCATTCGAGTTTGTCATTGGACAAACTCGATCCAGGCCCAAGGCCCATTCGAGTTTATTTATATGACACATTCGAATTTACCTCCATGTTAAATTCGAATTTGTCACTAAATTCGAATTTATCATGTTCAACTTGTATTTGATTATATGATTTAACTTATATTTGAATTAATCTTTGGATTTTATGTTTGAACTTCTTGTAATACATTACATCAAGTTCAAACATACGATCAATAACTATCAACATATATAAACACATATATCAAACATTCGTTAATACTCAATACTTTGCAATATTACTTGAACCAAAATGCTAGTACATTTAGACTGCTATCGTCACACATGGTGTACCAACAGACTCCCCCTTGACGATAGCTTCTAACTATTTACATTTTGTTTAAGTACTTTGTTTATTTAAACTGCTGCCAGCATACAAACCTTTCTCAACACATACTTTAATTACATTCTGATACTTTCTAGCCTCAGACTCCATATGTGCATCACTTGAGATTTTGTGATTGTAGAGCACTTGCAGGTCATCTTTTGAAAGGTTCACTAGGTGTAGCGGTTCGTAGACTCTAAGAATTTCTTTTTCTTCGAAGTCCTCCATCACTGCTTCTCCTGTCTCACTCTCCACGTACCACAAATTGAGATTTTTCATGACGTCCTGTGGCATTGGCTTGAGAGGAACCTTCTTCAGACATCTAACTGGTTTGTATTGAATTTTTAATCCACGGACGACCAGTTAGAGGGTCAATTCGAGTATTGTCCATTACTGTTTTACCCACCCTTGGATTGAGCCGCTCGAATTTCCTCGACCTCCCTTCTTTTCTGATGATCTTTGCTATTATTTCAGCATAAGGGTCGTCGCCGATGTTGATAAGCTCCTTCCATGCTAATGCTTTTATTTCAATCTTTGGCAAGGAGTTGAAGACTTTCAGACTTTATCTAAGGTACTGGAGGCCATCTTTTCGTTTGATAATGAATAGCTGCAATTCTTGATCAAAGAACCAGCTCAAAATATTTCCTGGTAACTCTCCAGCACCCGGGACATGCATTTTCTTCTTCAGCTCCAACTCCTTTTTCTCTGCCCTAAACCATAGCTTTCTTTTTTCTTCGTTGGTAAGCTCTCTAGCAGGTTCTTCACTTGATGACTCAACATTTAAAGCAGCTTTTACTACTTCTATGTCAATCACATTATTCCCTTCTGTTACGTATGTATCTGTGATGGAGTTTTATTGAACAATGATCTCATTTGCTTCATCATCTTCATCTACAAAAACTTCATCATCAGATTTCCAGTCAGTTACGTCTTCAGGCACAAATTCTCCTTCTTCTAAATCTTCCATTTCGTCCTCGAAATCAAAAACCAAAATCACCAAAGTCTAGAGGGTCTTCATCGATATCCATTAAAGCTTCAATCATTTCATGTATCTCAGACTCTGTGACTTTCGAGGAACTTGCTTCACCTCCTGCAGCTCCTGACTGTCCCGGCTCCCCGTGAATCTCAGCATGTTGAGCAGCAGAAAAATCTACTGGCTCATTATCCTTTTGAGCACTAGGATCATTGCCGTCATCATCTCCATCTCTTGGTAGCTCTTCTTGATCCCAACAACTTGTCTCCCCCTGAGCCTTTAGGTTTTTCAATAATTGCTCAATAAGGGATCGCATTGATCGAATCTCCGCCGCCTGATCGGAAACAAAGGTTTTGAGCTCTAAATTTTCTTCCTCGATCTTGCCCACAACTTTCTTCAACTCAGCATTCTTGATGTCGATATGTGCATTATGCTTCTGTATTTCGCCGACAGCCTTTGTCAAACCAAAGATTTGGACTTGTTGGAAGTCGACTTTGCTTTTCAGCACAGAAAACTGTTGGTTGTCCGTGAAAGTGGATGACGTGGATGGTATGGATTGTATGGGAGTTGGAATGAAGGGCGATGGAATGTATGGTTCAACAGGTGGTGGAGGTGGTGGAATGGTTGTTTGAACGGGTGGAGGTTGAGGTATTTCTGGCTGGGAAGCAGAGGCCGAGGGAGCTCCCTGCATGAACCTATGGCGTTTGGCCCGTTGTCGATGCACCAAAGGTGCTACTTCTTCCTCTTCCTCATAATTTGAGTCCTCTGACTCCTCTGAAGCTCTTTTCCTCCTAATTTCTTCCTCAGTCACAACCAAACGAGATCCATATGTCCCTATTTGAATGGACGGATCTTCAGTTATAGTATCTGGAGCCTCAACCTCAATCTCTTCGGTTTCTTCAGAATCAGATGTTGAGACGGCTTCACCTTCTGGCGTTGGTTGATAGTCATCTATTTGTTTAAACACATCAACTTCTCCTTCTGGAGGCTCCAACAAATCTCCAACTAATTCAGTCGTGATTTCCTCATCTGCATTCGGACCCGCTGCCCAAATCTCTTGCAATGTTTGAAATATCGGATTAGATTCAGATGGTGCACTCGAAGGTCCAGCCTCTTCCGGCTCTTGAGGTTGGCTTGTTGAAGGCCTATCTGCCTGATTTTGTCTCGCGGAAGGCCTTTGCCTTTTTCTCTGTTGTTGAGGGCGTGGTTGTTGCTGTGGCTGTTGCTGTTGAAATTGCACCTCCCCTGCCCAGTTGGCATCTTCAGGGGCTACAAAATTGGGATCGATTACAGCACCAAACAATGGTCCCTCTAATGGGATAGCCAACCTTCCTCGATGAGAGGAGCAATCGCCAAAATATTCTCTTGTCGATGACAGCAACGCTCTGAATATCATTAAGCTGCGGTAGATTTGGCAAGAAGTGCCTGATCAGCATCATCACGAAGCGAGGATACAACAAAAATCTTTCTCTTTCTGTAGCTGTTATTTGTTGAACGAACTCAGAAAAGAACATTTCGGAAAAGCTGTACTTTCGATTATAGACTAACGCGATCATCCCCGACTCGATCTTTGATACTATATAGTCAAAACTGGCCTTCTTTGCCACAAAACAAACCATGAAGACATGAGCTAGATATATCTATTGACCAATAAGCCCACTTTTCATATACGACGACTTCGCGACATTCAGACTATATCCCATTCTTACAAACGCTGCTTGTCTAATGGCTAATGGGAAATCTATCGGCCCGTTCTCCTGCTCTTGAGTGCCTAGCTGCAGCACTTGGCGTAGCATTTCAGTAGAAAATACCAAAGGATGCCCAGCAATCCTTGTCCTTAAAACTGTCAGAGTGACAGTACAATCTACTTGCAGATGATCATAGAACTGACGCACGTATGGAATGACGATCTGGATATTGTGAGACAGCGCATACGAGATTCTGGAGCCCACCAAGAAATCCACCATCTGGCGGAAGGCATGCGCCTCAGGAATAGCATGGTCAGGAGAAATGACCATGTTATGCTTTGGAACAAAAATTCTATCCGCCATGTCTGCACAATATAGCAAATAAAATATTAGAATTATTAAAAAGAACCAAACTTGTTTGAATTCACATTTGTTTTATTTTGAACTTGTATAAGGACAAAATCCAACACTTATGAATTTCTACAAGCTTAATTAAAATTTTAATTAAATAATTCGAACATAATGTTCAAATCGAATGTCAAATTCGAACAACAAATTCGAAGGTCCATTCATTCGAGTTTAGTGGCTCATTCGAGTTTAGTGACAAACTCGAGAACCTGATCAAACTCGAATCTATGAACAAAGTCGAAAATATCGGTCACTTTAATCACAAAAATCCATGATTTTAACCATGTTAGACGTAGAAAATCACATCTATTAGTCCTACTATGTTCTAATCAAAGATATTTGTCATCAATTTGACATTTATCGGTCCAAAGTTTGTAATTTTGAAAAACCAACTTTTCACCAACAAAACTTCAAAATCCAAAGATTTTGGCCTAAATGGAGCATAAAACTACCAAAATCTTGTATAATACACTTGGTTATACCTAGATCTACTAGTAGTATCGAACCCAAACGAACAGAAACTCGACAAATAGTAAGAATATCGAAAACGGCAAACTCGAGAACAGATTCGAAATCGCTCAGACGAACTCGAAGGTATAGATTCGAAAGTAGGTGAGTTATGACCATCACTGTTGACCTATTTATACCAACAACATTCGAGTTTGTTACCATTCTCGAATTTACTGACAGATTCGAGTCCCTGCCATATTCGAGTTTGGCTTAGACTCGAATTCAATCTGAAACTTTTGAAAATTTCAAAAACATTTGAAATAAATTCAACTTTTTCAACCTTTCCAACCTTTTCGAGTAACGGAATAAACTATGCCAAATCTTTTACCCTAAGCACAAGATTTTCACGCAATATTTATTTTATTCAACTAGGAATGCACCCTCAGTAATTTTGACCTTTTTCCTATGTAAAAATAAAATAAAATAAACTAAAACTAAAAATTAAATTAAATTAAAATTAAAATTAAAATTAAGTTAAAGTTAAAATTTTGAACATAAATTAAACTTAGACTAATCTACATTATTTAGAATTTACAATCTGTACTAAAACACTTAGAATAATTTTGATGAGTATTGTCAAAGAAAAGGTTCAATCAGATAGCAGCGTCAGATACTCACTTTCAGTACTAAAACCTCCACACTTAGGAATTTTTGATTCCTTTGATTGTTTGTCGTGACATACATTTCTAGTCGATTGTTGGTATTATTTTCCCTTTAAACATGCTACATTTCGGAATATCCCTTGGCCTTTTTATTTATCATGAAATTATCATACGTAACTCAGACGTGTCACCACTGTCATATAGATAAACTCGAATGGGCCTTGGGCCTGGATTCGAGTTTGTCCAATGACAAACTCGAATGGACCTCTATAATTAGGGATTAATTCGAATCATTAGGAGACTTTTGCAGAATTCGTGTGAGATTAAGCAAAAGGGGGATCTCGAGTTTATCAGTGTTTTTCGTGTTGTTTCGGAGAGAATCATAGCGTAGGTTCGTTCGTCGTCGATCGTGCAGCGTTGTGATAGTCTCCGTGTTCCGTGTGAGAGTGATATTCGTCAACCCGTTAACGAGGATTCCGCACTCGTTGACGGTCTCGCGTCTAGATAGATCCGGTAGTGCAAGACCTTACAAGTGGTATCAGAGACAGGTTTGTACCGACGTACAACAAAGCGACTGATCTTGCTAACCCGAATCAAAACAGAGGCAACAGGTCTGTACTTACGTACAACAGAGTTACATGTTTTTGACTCTCAATTCAGTCTGATTTTTCTATGATTTCCATTTTAAGATGTATTTGATGTTGTTATACATCCCCAGAAAGTTTGCATACCTCATTTATAATCAAAGTTTGTATGTCTCGTACATAAAAGTTAAGACCGATTGGTCATACATCTAAGTTAGTGACACGTTTGACTTTTTCTTGAGTATTTCATTAGCCTTGAGATTTCCTATATGTATTATGCCTACCAACATATCTAACTAGATAATGTACAACACTTAGAATTTAAGGTGCATTATGTGTGAAAGCTTAAACACTTAGAGTTTGTAACGACTGTGCTAATTTTCGTCACTTTGAACCTATGCATCTAAGACTTAACTCTTTTTCTGATATTCTCTTTTCTTTTTTTTTTGCAATTTTTTTTAAATGATTTTCTCTCTTTTTTCTTTTGTTTTTCATGAGAAATAGCAAGAAAATAATATAAAGTACTAACTAACTAAAAATAGAAACTAGACTAATTTACTAAACTTACTATAAAAAGAAAGAAAGACTACTGCTAAGCTCATTTCACTCTGGGTTGCGCATTCCATTTAATTGAATCAAATATTCAAGCCGTGACTTATCAAAAGCTTTGGTAAATAAATCAGCATTATTATCATCCGTTGCCACTTTTACCAGCTTGATTAAGTTCTTTTCAGCACAATCACGTATAAAATGGTGTCTTATGTCTATGTGCTTTGTTTTACTGTGTTTAACTGGATTATTAGTTATTGCGATAGTAGACTGGTTATCTATCCTAATAGGAGTTTGAGTGTAAGCCAAACCGTAATCCCGCAATTGTTGTTGTATCCACAGAACCTGTGAACGGCAACTACCAGCTGCAACATACTCGGCCTCGCACGTTGACACGGCTACCGACATCTGTTTCTTGCATTGCCAGGAAACGAGTCTCCCTCCAAGGAATTGACAAGCTCCAGTTGTTGACTTGCGCGTCAAGCTGCATCATCCGTAGTCAGAATCCGGGAATGCCTCCAATTCCAGATCTCCCTCCGCGTGATACCAAAGTCCCAGCTTCGGTTTCGACTTGAGGTATTGTAGAATCCGCTTCACAGCTTTCATGTGCATCTCTTTCGGATTAGCTTGAAACCTAGAACAAATACACACAGCAAACATAATATCAGGTCTTGAAGCAGTTAAATACATAAGTGATCCAATCATGGCCCGATACAACGTCGGATCCACATCGGTATCACTTTCAGTACCCGGTCCGAGATTGTGATTCACTTGAATCGGTGTGCTGAAATGAGCTGTCAGTTTCGTCCCTTCCATCCCGAAGCGCTCTAATATGTCGTAGACATACTTCGTCTGATGGATAAACATACCTTCCTTCTTCTGGTCAACTTGCAACCCCAAAAAGAAATTCAACTCACCCATTGCACTCATCTCGAATTTTGACTTCATCACCTTCTCAAAATCTTTGCACATTTGCTCGTCTGATGATCCAAAGATGATATCATCGACGTACACTTGTACCAAGATGAAGTGATCTCCCTTTCTCTTTACGAACAGCGTACTATCTATCCTACCTCTTTCAAACCCATTTTCTAACAGATGGTTGGACAGAGTCTCGTACCATGCCCTTGGTGCTTGATGCAATCCATACAGAGCCTTATCTAATCGATATACTCTGTCTGGATATTTTGGATCTGTAAACCCGGGCGGCTGTTCTACATACACCAGTTCCTTCACTTTCCCATAGAGGAAAGCACTCTTAACGTCTAGCTGATATACTTTAAAGCCCTTGAGGGAAGCAAAAGCCAGAAACAAACGAATTGCTTCAAACCTTGCTACTGGCGCAAACACCTCATTATAATCGATTCCCTCCTCTTGGTTGAAACCCTTTACAACTAACCTAGCCTTGTTGCGAGTGACTATACCTCGTTCGTCTCTTTTGCACTTAAAAACCCATTTGGTTCCTATTGCTATCTCCCCTCGAGGTAATGGCACTAACTCCCACACTTCTAGCTTCCTAAATTGGGAGAGTTCTTCCTACATCGCTTCAACCCAGGAGTTATCTTTTAGTGCCATTTGCACGTTTTTCGGCTCTACTTACGAGATGAAACAAGAATAGAGGCAGGTATGAAAGGCCTCGGAGTCATTTATCATCGACAACAACACAGTGTTGTTATAGAAACTACTCCTAGTCCTCACACCCTCATTAGGATTTCCTATGATGCTTTCTATAGGATGGTTCTTATTGATCCTAGATGTCTCTATCTCGTCAACTCTCAGATTATCTCCTAAGTTAGATCCTCTTTCACCTAATGGGGGAACAACCTCAGATTCCACATTTTCCTCCTCGTGGACAGTTTCCTCAGAGTTGGAATTTATTGTCTGAGTTTGATTCTCAGTTGAAGGTGCTTCTGGATCAGTGACTTCTGGAGATCCATCTTCAGTTGAAGTAGGCTCGGATGTGGATTGAAATGTGGTCCTCGGAAAGGTATGACCTTCGTCATTCAGATTCAACGTCGGCATGTCCTTTTCGATGGTACCTGCATTTTCATCCAAAGGAATGTTAAATGACTCAAACAACTTATCATAGTCAAATATCCATTCCGGACCTGTTTGGGGTTCATGTATATATCTAGTGACTTCAATGTTATACACAATCTCTACTGTACCATTAGTTTTGTTAAAAACCCGTTTGTTTGGTGAGTTCGGCACATAACCTAGGAAGTATCCTTCGTCAGCCTTTTCACCAAACTTAGGTTGATGTTTTGTTCGCAATAAAGTACATGGTACCCCAAAAGGTTCGAAGCCAGTTAAATTAGGTGGCCGTTTATTCAAAATTTCATAAAAGGTTTTGTTCAAAGATTTGACTGTAAGGACCCGGTTTAAAATATGACATGCGGTATTCACTGCCTCCCACCAAAACATGGTAGGAAGTTTTGAATCCGAAAGCATGGTCCTCGCAGCCTCAATCAATGTCCTATTCTTTCGTTCGGCCACCCCATTTTGTTGTGGCTCATAGGGTGCACTAAATTGATGCACTATGCCCTTTGATAGGCAATATACACCAATTACAGTGTTTTTAAATTCAGTTCCATTATCACTACGAATCCTTTTAACCCTTGTTCCATAGGAATTCTCCCCTTTGTCTAAGAACCCAATGAGCTTGGAAGCCGTCTCGTCCTTTGTACCTAGAAAGAAAACCCAAGAAAATCGTGAGTAATCGTCAGTGAAAACTAAACAATACCAACTACCACCTATACTCCTTTTGTTGATTGGTCCAAAAAGGTCCATATGCAGCAAATCGAATGTGGTAGTGATGGAGTTCTGAGTCTTGGACTTGTGTGCCTTCTTATGATGTTTGCCCTTCTTGCATGGTAGACACTAATCCTCGAACTGAAAACTCTTCATAGGCACACCTTGCACTAACCCATGTTTTGTAATATAATTCATCTTTCTCAGGTGCAAGTGTGCCATGCGTCTGTGCCACAAAACCGATTCTGTCTCCGAAGCTTTAGATAACAGACAGATTGGACCCATCGAAGTTTCCGGCTTGTTCATATCGAGCATGTACAAGTCATTCTTCCTTGGAGCCCGCATCAATATCCACTCTTCAGGAATCTTGAACCCCGGTTTTAGCACCAACGCCTCAGTATCAGTGAACATCACTGAATTCTTCTTATCACAGATTTGAGATACACTAATGAGATTGTGAACCAGTTTATCAACGTGATAAACTTGATCCAACTTGATCGTCCCATTAGTGACCACTCCAGTACCCGTGATGTTTCCTCCTTTATTTCCCGCGAATGATACAAATCCCCGATTCCCACCCTGGAAGTCTGTAAGCAGACTTCTTTCCCCTGTCATGTTCCTGGAGCATCCACTGTCGACGAACCATTTGTTGTTTAGACCTGTGGTTATCTCCTGCACATGAAAGAAAATAGGTTAGTTATCACGGGGAACCCAAGCCATAACTGACTTGGTTATACCATTCTCGTCCACATACGTAAACTCTTTCAAATACCCATCTCGCCTTTCAGGTGACTTGGGTCGCTGAACTGGAGTCTGTTGTGGTGCCGAGTGATTTAAGTTCACTCTTTGCCTTTGAGAAGGCATTTGCTGTGCAGCTCGTGAATAGTTACGATTATATTGCATTTCAGATTGATATCCCTGAGCTCTACTCGGTGTGTGATGTCTAACAGGAGTGTGTGACCTAACTGGAGTGTATGCTCTGCTAGGTGTTGTGCTTCTATATTGTTGTTGTGGTCCAGACCTAGATTGATTAATGACTCGATTTGGTGAGTTAGTCCTAATCACTTCTTTTGGTCCACCTTTCACCGGTATTTGTTTCACAGCCTGTTTTGGTGTAGCCTGCACATTTTTCTCGGTACTCTGAGAACTACTAGTGCTCGCCACACTTGTTGAAGGCTTAGCTTGTGCTGGCTTCCCTGTCGTAGGTGTATTGTCAACTTTCCTAAGCGGACAGTTAGAAGCAACATGCCCCTGTTAGTGACATCTAAAGCAAGACATCTTGTCAATAGACTTCTTGTGTGTGCCCTTTGAGTTAGGTGTCTCACTAGCGTCTGGTTCTTTTTGTGCATCTATAGTGACTGGTTCGTCATCCTGATCACTAAAATCAATTTTATGTTTTCCTACAGGCGTTTCACTAGAGGAGGACACAAATTTGACTTTCTTAATCTTGACATTTGTATCAGTCACCTTAGGTGTAATTTCCTTTACAGGTTCAGACACTGGTTCAGGTATTTCCTCTAAGTCTACTGATTTCTCAGTTTTCTCCTGAGGTTGAGGCACATAGTTGTCATTAAATGGTGGAGGAATCTCATGAAATCCTAGACCTACAGGTTTTTAGATTGGCGTTGAGCATCCAAAACTTTCCCTAGGTTAAGACTTGAGTTCCTAAACTTTTCTAGTTTACTATTGGCCTCAGCTACCTTCACCTTAGATTCAGCTAGCTCTACTTCTTTGATCTTAAGATCTTTGGTCAAAGCCTCTACATGCTCATACATCAGTTCTAATCTAACACACTGCTCACTCAGCTTGTCTTTTAGAACTATGACATCTTGTGCATCAGCCTTAAGCATATCCCTAGGATTTTGCTTAATATCAATCAGGCTAGCATTATCTGATTTTAATGATTCACTTTGAGCAGATATATTTTTATGTGAATCTAGTACTAAATTTAACCTATCGTTAGAAGTAGCACATAAAACACACAATTCACGGAAAAGAGAGAAATTCAGACTTACCTTTGTATGATCTGATTCAACATTGGTCATTTGAGCGGCAAACTCCAGAAGCGTCTGATCATCCGACTTCTCCACCCACATCGGACTGCTTTCATGTTGTATGTTGTCCCCTGTGTTCTGCTATGTTTCTTCACATCCACTCTCAGTTACTTTAGCCATAAAGGCTCTAGCGTTAGATTCTGGATGTGTGCTCCAATCATAAGTACCGTCCAGCTGTCTGTCTGATGTAACGTTAGACGACAGACCAGCTATGTTTGCTTGACTGGTTTGAAGTGCTCGGAAGATATCTTTGTTGTGATTGGTTCTGATACTGTCCATTATTCTGATTCTGCCCTTGGTAATTTTCTACCTTCGGTCTCTGACACTCTCTAGCGAAGTGTCCTAAGCCTTGACAGTTGTAGCATTTGACCTTGGATTTATCAAAGCCAATCCCTTTGTTATTCATATTCAGATTTCTTCCTGTCCGTTTGATGAATCGCTTAACCCGTTGGGTTACCATGGCCAGTTGCCATTTGAGATCCATCTCCTCAAGGTCATCAGGGTCTACCTGATCATAATCTTCATCCCAGAGTGCAGGATCGTTGATTTTACCTTGAACGCAGTTTCCATATGCAGCCACAAATGAAGCCAACAAATTCAAATGGTCTTCGACTGATTTAGCGCTCATTGGCATCTTAGAGTATCCCTGAGATGTGGATGCCGGTGTTGCCTGATGTTGCTGTTCTTCTGGTCTACCAAACCCTAAGAAAGCTCTATACTGTGCGTTTTCAGTCTCTGCTGGTGACGACGTTTCTCCCGTGAAAAAGGCTGTAGCTGTCTTCATTTCAGCTGCCACTGAAGGTTTTGATTTTCCAAAATACATTGCTGGATTTTGGACTTGTTCATAATCCGTTTCTGCCTTTAGTAACTCAAAATGATACGCCCTCAGCGTTCCCACCACATCCTCCAGAGATTGAGTATAGTATTTATCTTCATCAAGCTTAATCATAGCCACGTACATCGCCCATTTGGCCGGTAAAGCATCCAGAAGCTTATTATTCTTTTCTGTGTCGCTATACTCAATATCGTGACTTTCTAGCTCTGTCAGCAGATGATAAAAACGTGTGATGGTGTCGTCTAGCTTCTCATCCTTCAAAGCCTTAAAGATCGCAAATTGCTGCTTAAGCATCTCCATACGCTTCCTCCGAACCCTCGGGTTACCCTCACACCTCTTTTCCAAAGACTCCCAAAGCTCTTTCGATGTCTTTTGATTGCGGAAAGTGTGCAGTATGTCCTGAGGTAACGCCATTCGTATGATAGCGTATGTGCGGTTCTCTGCTTCAAACAGCTTTTTGTCATCGTCCTTCATCGTTCTCTGCTTCATTGTCGGTGGAATGTATCCTTCGTCGATACAGATCCACATACGCATGTCGTTGAATCGGACAAAGTCGGCAAACCGATCTTTCCACCAATAATAGTCTTCAAGTTTCATCAGTTTAGGCGGAGTATTAGCTTTTCCGACCTCGTGATCCATTTCCAGAAACCGTTGCAGATTTGTCATTATTTCAAAGGTAATTGGATTTTAACTTAATTAATTTAATTCAAAATTAATTTAAATTAATTCTTTCGAATTTAGGTAAATTCGAATATAATTAAGTTTAAACCTATTTGGGATTAAATTTGAGTTAAGTACTTAAATCCAATTAAATTCGAAATATGTGACAAATTCGAAGGTCTCCAAACTCGATTGTCCAAGTAAACTCGAACCACAGTCAAAATCGAAATCCTGTCAAACTCGAATACCCTTTTCGAATTTAACCCAAACTCGAAGCCTAAAGCAGACTCGAAACCACCAAACTTGAAATCACTCTTTAGGAAACTCGAAAGGAGCGTATTTTTTATCAAACTCGAAAATGAGCAAAACCCTAATTACTCCTAACAGATTCGAGCGCCGCAAATTCGATAAACGGCTAATACGTAGAGTTTTTAACATTTTTCAGATTAAATCAATATTTTTACAAGGAAAAATACTGATTTCGATCAAAAACGTGAAAAACAACAGAGTATTTCCCGGATTCCAATTTGATAAGCTCGAAAAAACCAAAAACTTGTGAGATTAACCGTCCAAAAGCGTCAAGAAACCTAGGATGTATCTTTATGAACACGAAGAACACCCCTTAGGCTCTGATACCACTTGTAAGGTCTTGCACTACCGGATCTATCTGGACGCGAGACCGACAACGAGTGCGGAATCCTCGTTAACGGGTTGACGGATATCACTCTCACACGGAACACGGAGACTATCACAACGCTGCACGATCGACGACGAACGAACCTACGCTATGATTCTCTCCGAAACAACACGAAATACACTGATAAACTCGAGATCCCCCTTTTGCTTAATCTCACACGAATTCTGCAAAAGTCTCCTAATGATTCGAGTTAATCCCTAATTATAGAGGTCCATTCGAGTTTGTCAAGGCCCAAGGCCCATTCGAGTTTATCTATATGACACATTCAAATATACCTCCATGTTAAATTCGAATTTGTCACTAAATTCGAATTTCTCATGTTCAACTTGTATTTGATTATATGATTTAACTTATATTTGAATTAATCTTTGGATTTTATGTTTGAACTTCTTGTAATACAATACATCAAGTTCAAACATACGATCAATAACTATCAAACATATATAAACACATATATCAAACATTCGTTAATACTCAATACTTTGCAATATTACTTGAACCAAAATGCTAGTACATTTAGACTGCTATCGTCACACAGGGTGTACCAACAAGAAATGTAAATGAAAACTTATAAATTTGCCAAAGATTCCTGATTAAAATGTGAAAATTTGTTGGTGTTTGTTGGTTGAGTTGAGAGAAAGAAGGTGGTGGTGCACGGTGTTCAAGATTTTGAAAAAGAGAATTTGAATTTCAAATTTCAAATTTAAAGATGTTGAAAGTCCGGCCCACATTTGTATTCTTCTACCCCCCCTTCTTTTATTAAAAATAGCCCAACAACAAAAGGCCCAAAAAAAAGTTTGAAACACAAAAAAAAAATCACAGAAAAAAAAAAATTTTGACACAAAAAAAATTGACGCTTAAAAAAATAACGAAGTAAAAAAACATTGTTCCCCCTTGAAATATGCAAAATCAGATAAATTTCATTGATGCCCCTCAAATTTATGACACATTTAAAAACTCCCCCTACAGTTAAGCACACTAAAAAATTCAGATTAGCACTTAGTGTCATAGAGATCAGTACAAATTAAGAACAAGAGATTAACTAAAATTAGATCAAGTAAATAATTTAGGAAGAATTTCATATATACATTTCTAAAACTTCATAATATCATATATGTCCAACTTGTTAATTCATTATTTCATCTAATTCATATTAACAATCAAACTATAATATATAAACAATAAACACAATTACAATCTGCTGAATGATTAAGAGAGAAAGAAATTTTACGATGAAGTTCTTAAGACTTGAACAGTACTCTTCTCTCTGATCTATTGTCAACCGTATTCCTTCCTTCATTCACAGGACCACATACACCACTATTTATATACATAATATAAAGTATTGTGTATTTACAAAATCAACCCCTGAACTTATACAATATAAATGTTTTCATCTCTATTTAATATTTATATCTAATAATCTTCTCCTTAGAGATGAAAGCAATTATTACAATTAAAATTCAAAGTCGGAATCTTTATACCATGAACATTTGATAAACATGATTTCAACTCTATAAATGTTTCTAACAATCTCCCCCTTAGAGATGAAATCAATTTTTTATTAAAGTTCATTTCAGGGATCTTCAACATTTTTCCTTGACTCTTTTCTTGAATTTTCTTCTTTTCTTCAAACTTTGAATCTTCAGATAAAATCTTCTTCTTTAGTGTCTTTCTCTGATCTTCAAACCTCTTTATTTCTGATCTTCTCTTTTCTTGTAATCACTCTCCCCCTTGAATCTTGAATAGCTTCTATCCCTCAATTGTCTTGAAACGTTGATGTAATTACCTTCAGTTGTCTTCAAACTACTTCAACAGTTGTTTATGAAATTCACTCCATCCAAATTTCGTATCAAATATTCAAAATTCAGACCATACATCTGAAATTCAAACCACTCTTCGCACCAAACTTCAAATCCATCCAAAATTTTGACTTTCAGTGCTTCAAGTGGTCATAACTTTTGACTGGAATACTGTTCGATGAATTTTCAAGGCCCAATTCGACTCCAAAAAAGCTACACGCATTTTCTATAGAGAAGCTAAAGAATCAACGTCCAAAACCCATTTCTGATCCACGTTTCACCAAGTTACCAACCTCGGATACATTTGCAGAGCTTCAAATTTGGATATCTATCCTCAGACAATCTTTTGATCTTTCAACCTCAGACTGATTTTAAATTTCCGATCCATCGCCCATCAAATTTCATATCTGGGATTTCGGATTCATTAGCATCCGAACTTGTGAAGTTTCTGAGTTTTTCTAGTTTCCAATCTAGAAGATTCACCTTTTGCACTCTACAATCATGACTCAAGGATCTACACATGAGAAGACTGTCGAGGAGGAGAAAGTTGATATATCTCCAGTCTGTCTCATGAACCACTCCAAGCAGGTACAAAGTTCTTCATCTTCGTTTGATTTATTAGATACACAATCCTTATCTGATTTTAAATCTAGTGATGAATTTTATGAACTACTTGCTCAACTACATGAATTAAAGAATGAATTGATTGCTGAAAAAGAACAATCCATAGTGTATAAAAATAAGTGGTTGAATTAGCACGTTCTTGTAAAGAAATTCTTACTTGAAAAAGTAGAGGCTGAGGATATGAACATTTACCTTAAGAGTTGTTGTAACATCCCGATCCTGAGTGGACCGGCGATGTTAATAATCTACCTCATCTAACCAAAGAAAACTAAATAATTTATTAAACTTCCAAAACATAAATTCCAACTGATCTCAAATAACAAAATAAAGCAAATCCAACTTAATTAACGTTCACGATCTTTATTTATTAAAGCAAATAAAATATCTAACATAATTCTAATCCTCCAATAGTCAACTCTCTGCACACTGCCCATCATCACCCCTGAGTACCTGCCAGAAGAAAGAACACAGCATGAGCCAAACGCCCAGTATGGAGATATATTACAAGTGCAATGAATACGAATTCAAAGACTAAGGAATGTTTTGAAATTAAGTTTATTAAAAAGAGAAGTTTTAAAAATGATTTCTCTTTAAAACAAATATCCACCTCCACACCAGATTCAAACAAAGAATATAATGGCTGAAGCAACAAAAGGTTGGGTTATATTTACCGAGCGGCCTAACATCATAAACAATAATCCATCTCACAATCACTCTCACTCTCAAGACTACACTGAGTTGCGCCACATCAGTGCATCTGGCCGGAAGGAGTGTATGGCATTACACTCACTTCCGCAAAACTCATAACATAGCCTAGGATGCATCCATACGCCTCCCTGAAATAATCAACAGCTCATTTCCCGAGTTAACATGATCCCCGTCGATCATAAACATAATCTCAATCATTCATAATCACAATCACAAAAAAAGGGAGACGCCGTAACCGATCACACTGTTACGGAAGTGTCATGCCATTGGTGCCGCAATGGCATGTCTGTGGTACCTCCACAGGTAGTTCACTCGGTAATCCTATCTCCTGTCTACTGTCTAGGGTTCAAGCATAACAAAAGGCCCGCATAAACATCTCAACTTTAAATAATCATTTCAATACCAAAAAGGGCCACATTTCACAAAACATTATCAACTTTCGTAACAAGCCATGAATATAATCAGTTTCAAAGTATGTTTTTCGCAAATGTTTTCGAGCGATAAAATCGATATTTGCTTTCAATAGTATAAATAAGGAAACTGACACGAGATATAAAAGTTCGAATGCCAAGTATTAGCATGAAATTCACACAACGAAACAACTCAAGAATAACGCTGAAAGAAGTACGGGATCCGCACCTTAATAGCAGCTTAGCAAAATTCACGATGACCACTGAACCGCTACGAATCAACCCGATCTATAAGAACGAACTTAAATTAAGGAATCGATAGATATTAACTAGATTGGTCTCCTAGATACTCAATCCCACTATTTTAATACATACTTTTGTACTTAATATTTATTAAGTTCGTTTCGCAATTATTGTGGGTTCAACGTAAAATGTTTCATTAACCATTATTAACCGGATCGGTGTTCTAATAATTACTTATGTAATTTTCTGTCCACTTTAATTGATATGGTTTTAATGTATATTTCAAACTCAATTAACTTCACTAGCAGTTGCATATTAATATTTAACAAGTAATTAATTTTATAATTAACCAACTTTAGGTTACGGTTCACTTAAATTCAATTAATAATTTCAGCGACTAATAATAACGTATAAATGTTATTAATCGTAAATATATTTATGAATAATTAATTAATTCATTAATAAAAAGGTTAGCCTAAAGTTTGGTCCTAATTATATAATTATTATATTAGATGTCAATTAAATTATTCATATTTGTTCCAACTAAAAATATTTAGGTTTATTAAATAAATTAAGACTAACTGTGAGTTAATAAAAGAAATAATGGTTTCATAAGAATTAAATAAAAACAGAATATCAATTTATTTAAAATTATATAAATTAATTTAATTAATTAGGCTTCGGGTCGGGTCGGGTTCAATACCCGGATCCCTTTCTTTTCTCCCCCTTAATTCTCGGTGCACACACACACCACACACACAAACCCAAAATCACTTCTCTCTCTTCTTTCTCTCTCTAGACTCTCTCTCGGTCTCTGCTTCACTCCGGCAACCGCTGCCGCCGCCCACCGGCGACCAACCGCGACAACCACCACTGAATCCTCTTGGCTCTCGTCTCCTCTCCCTCACCTCTCGCTCGCTCGTGCAACCCACAACGGCAGCAGCCTAAAACCCTAGCGCCGCCGCCGCCGTCGCAGCACCACCATCTCTGCCACCATCGCTCGGCTCACCAGTGCTCACGGATCTCACACCTCCAGCCCTCAACGGCCGCTGCTAACCAGGACCATTGCGGTCGTCCCTGGTGCGGCGCCGCCGGTCACGAAACCACCATCATCACCGCTGCTCAACACTAACAACAGGTTCGTTTTCTTATCTCTTGTTACACATAGATTTGGTTTTACTCCATATTATTCAGATACAAAAACATTATGTTTACAAGATTAACAAGAACGAGATAGTTTAGTAAGGTTTGTTACCTCAGTTGAAGAAGATTCGCGAAGGATTGCTTGGTTTACTTCTGATCTTCTCCCACGGTGCTTGAACCACGACCGGCTAGGGTTTTTGCGTTACTGTATGTTTAGGGTTTATTAATTTATAAATACTGGATTAACCCTAAGTTGTAAATCGGGCTTGGGCTCGTTTAGTTATATTATTATGTAAGCCCAGTTAATTATTTTCACTGAAATAGTGTAATTATTTAGTTAAGTCTCCCTTTATTTTTAAACAAATGAGACTGCTTAATTAACTTCTAATAATTTTATTACGATATTGTGGTTATTTATATTTTTTTATTTATTAACATTGTTATTTAATTTTGGGTTATTACATCACCTACCACTTAAAATGATTTCGTCCCCGAAATCGCCAATTATTAAATTCGGGTTATTATAGTTGTATTTATACAATCACAGAGGAAAAGAGTTCTTTGAAGTCTGAACTGACTGTTCTTTCAAAACGCTTAGAGACTGTAAGTGTGGAAAACTTAGACAATTTGAGGAAATATAAAATGGTTGAAGAAGTGAGAAAGGTTTGTACTCACGGATAAAGACCCTGGATGATTAATTTCTAAAACGAGGTCAAACTTAACAAACTATTCATTTAAATCAACCCAAAGAGACTAGATTTTATAATTCCAAACAAGGAATTGGTTTTAAAAATCCTAAGTATTTGGAAAAGGTTCAATCAGTTTTACCTATATTATATGATCTAAGGTATATGGGTTGTGGGTTCAAGTCTTTCTTTTTCCAATCATCGGAAGAAGTCTTAACCCAAGAGGATGAGAAAAGAAGTGAAAATAAAGAAAATGAAATTTCTTTTAAACATGATGAGCTAAATGAGAATTATCCTTATAGAAAACCTACTCTAGAGGAGGTCTTCTTGTCTAGCTATTCATCAGCTGAAATCAACGCCGAACCTGTCAAACCAATCCCTCATCCTTACGTTCCTACAAAACTTCTTTAACACAAAATAAGTGTTTTAGAAAAGGACTTAAGGACAGCTTGAGAGAAAGCTTTTGGTCATCAAGAAGCTCTTCTCAAAAGCGAGGAAAAATTGATAAAACAGAGCTTTGAACAAAGTGTAGAATTAACCATCTACAAAGAAAAGTTTGACACAGTTTCAGAAAGGTTAAATTCTCATTTAAAAGATTCAAAAATTTCTCATCATGCCAAAGTCCCACTTGCATCATCAGACAAAGGTAAAGCAAAGATTGAAGTTCCTTTGATCATTTTTGAAGGGGAGTGTTCAAAATCTTCAAAAGCTGAGGTTTCAAAGAAGGCTGAGAGTCGATCTAAGTCTTCCAAGAAACCCACTCACCAAGAAAATTTCTCTAAGTCTAAGTTATCCAAACGTACATACTCTCATTGTTTTGTTCCTACAGATCACGCAAGGAGGATTCCTAAAATAACACCTCTTGATTTTCAAAGTTTCTTTGTGAAAAAGGCAGTCATGCCTGAATCTTTTGTGAAAATCGATAAAAGTGTTAGTGTGCCTGGAAAGGATGTTGCTAGTAATCCTTTAAAATACTCTTTTTTGCAATATATTCAAATTATGTCCAAAACTTTTCGGCATGCTGTTCCTAAAAGACTAAGTTTGTACATTATCTCGAAAAACGAATACGACGTCAATCTAAGAAAATAAAAAAATGCATGCCTCATCACCGCCTGACAAATTGGAAAAACCATCGCCAAAGGCGAAGCCTAAGGAATTTACAAAGTCACCCAAGCCCAAGGTTGTTCCATTACCTAAGGCCGTTTCAAAACCAATTGGACCCATATACAAATGGGTGCCAAAAGTTTCTAAACACATGTCAAATGTTAAATGGATTCATATTGTTGTGTTGTTACATGACGATGGAAATCCTAAATCTAACAAGAAAGGACCCAACTTTCGATTGGTACCAAATGTGGTTTAATTTTATGCAGATGGCTTTTGATTACTTCAGATCAAAACCTGGACTTCAGTGAAATGGTTTCTACTTACTTCCGAGTGGAACCCGTGCTTCAAAGCAATGGCTTCTACATCAAGACAGATCAGAACCCGTTCTTTCATGTTTAGATGGTTTCTAAACACCCAATTTAGAACCCGTGTTTTCGCGACTTCTCTGAAATTTCCCAACATATTATGCTTTTCAGATCGAGTTTGAGTTTCATTCTTGAAATTCACTCATAACATTTTATGTTTCACTGATACTGTTCTTATTCGCAAGGGGAGTTTAAGATGTGCTCTAAAGATGATATCTTAACGAAAAGTGTGTAAGCCTTCTGAATACTCTAATGCACACTTTAAAAGGTTTTGTTAGAATAATCTGATTCTCTGACTGAATAAATTTCCACCAAGATTAATTGATCTAATTTTCGTGATGATCTTGATCTCATTCTTCCTGAGATTCTCTCAAATTTTCTGATTTCTCTTACATATTTCTGATTCTCTCATACATCAAGTTTATCCCATACAAGCTAATTCTTTCATGATAGTCTGATTCATTTCCAAATCTCATATCAGACATTCTATTGAAGTTCTCTCATACAGTCTCTCAAACTTCACATGATATTTCATTCAACTCTCATCCATCTTCTGAAATACCCCATGAGCTTCACTGATATATCTTTCAAGATATCATGCTGACTCTGATGATGCACAATATGTGTGATTAGGCATATATATCGCTCCCATGGTCTAAACCAGAGCCGGAAGACCTACCCAAGGAGCAAACCACTTTAGTTTGTGTGAGTAAGGGTTCTTAGGTCAATTAGTTGAGGAGTTTTAGTTACCACAGGGTACTAACAGGGTCGAGCATAGATAAAATGTAAATGTGAGGGGTTATCGGAAGGAGAAGGGGTTGCATCATGATTCAAAGTGAGTTAGAGGGAGTATGGTTAAAAACCCTGTAGACGAATTTTTGAGCCCAAAACCCTAATTTTCACATCCTATATAAATAGAGGTCGTTTACAGCCGTTTTTGAAAGTCCCGGAGTGTTGAAAAAAGCGGTGAAGCCCTGCCGAAGTTGATTCACGATCCGATTACGAAGACGGTGGATTGCACCCGTTCGAGCCTATGATGATGTCTCCAACCATTCCCAGTGAAGAGCTCACGATGAGCAGCTAAACACCATAGCCGTTTTCGGAGGATCTACGACTAAGTTTTACTTTATTGAATTTCACTTAATGTTTTGATGTATTTTTTGTTTCTTGAATACTTTATGTCTAATGCAAATGATAAACATTCGGTTATTATTATGACTAAATGGTTGATTGGTAAAAGCAAGATAGTTCATAGTGGTATTATTATTTGTGCCGAATCCATTAGTTTAGGGATTAAGACAAGTATTGGTTAAAGTATTTATGATTAATTTGACTACGTAATTTATTATGTCTATGTGATCGTTGCATGAAATTCAAGTGAGTAATAACTTATGTCGTAGTGATCCCATAAATGGTTATCTTCAATTTGTTTGTTAATCAATTCGTTAGTTGCTTGTCGTTGTTTTAGTTATAATTTAGTCGTAATCATTATTCCAAACAAATCACTCATTTCACAATTTAATCACTTTTATAAACCTAAAGAAACTAGCTAATTAACCCTAATAAACATACACGCTCCCTGCGGATTCGACCTTTACTTCCCTACGCTAATAGTTAGATTTAAGGTTATTTCTATAGGCCACAATGATGGCTCGTCATAATCAGGGATTGGTTGCTTTTGAAGGGGAGAGAAAACTTTACGATGTAAATGTTTATATTCTGTTATTGAGGGGGAGAGTTACTGATTGAGTTTGTAACATGAGAGAGATAAGTATTTATGTGTTTGTAATGTTCTTAAATGTAATATTTTCTTTCTGAGTCTGTAATCATCTATTTCAACGAAGAAAGAAGATTTGAAGACACATTGAGGTTGTTCATTTGAAGGGGAGAGCTGAAGTGATTACATGATGATCATAATTCTCATGATCATCATGAGGGGGATAATGCTTTGAAAATAGTTGCAAAGTATGTTGAAGTTCTTAACGGGAGAAAGACCTACTAAATGACAGGGTAGAGCCACCGATCTGAAAGATTTAATGGGAGAGTCATCTGAAGAATATCAATGAGACACTTCAAAGTTCAGATATCAGAGTTTAGAGCCCAAGACTTCAGAAGAATACAAGCCTTGATTACAAGAAGGGGGAGATTGTTAGAAACTTTATTTCTTGTAATTCAAGCTTGTGTAATTGCGCTTAATTGTAAATATTTAATTATACACTAAAGGGGTGATTGTTAGCCCTAAAATAGTGTACAACTAAATATAATAAAAGTCTAGGTTTAATTTGCAAGGGGTAAAGTCATACAATAGCAACCTACTTTTGAAAATGTATCGATATGGTACGTCTACTTTTTTAATTGTCTATATGGTACATGTACTTTAATTTTCTGTATCGATATGGTCATTCTATGTAATAGAGCCCGGTTTTTACATACGCAACAGGGTTCTAATGATATGAAAAATAGGGGGTCTATTACAAATATGGTCATATCGGTATGAAAAATTGAAGTACATGTACCATATCGATATTTAAACAAGTAGACGTACCATATTGATAAATTTTCAAAAGTAGGTTACTATTGTATGGCTTTACCCCAATTTGCAAATAGGATTAGTTTACTTTGTGGGGAATCTCAATTTCCTAGACTTTGAGGGGATTGTTTGGACAAACCCCCAAAGTAAGCTTTGATATAAATAATCTTGTTCTCCTAGGGTTTTGGAGAAGCCTCAAGGACGCCTCCAGGTAGCCTCCACCTAAGTGTGTGTTTTTCAGTGTGAAAGTTCATAAGGATTGAGTATTTAAAAGTATCTCTTGTAATTTTTATATTCTTAATACAAATCGTTTGGTTTTATGTGTTTGAGTGCAAAATATACTGGGAATCAAACACATAAAACCAAACGATTTGTATTAAGAATATGAAGATTACAAGAGAGAATTTTAGTCACTCAATCTCTATGAACTTTCACACTCGAAAACACACACTTAGGTGGAGGCTACTTGGAGGCTCCCTTGAGACTTCTCCGAAACCCTAAGAGAACAATATTATTTATATCTGAGCTTACTTTGGGGGTTTTTCCAAACACTCCCCTCAAAGTCTAGAAAATTGAGATTCCCCACAAAGTAAACTAATCCTATTTGCAAATTAAACCTAGACTTTTATTATATTTAGTTATATACTCTTTTAGGGCTAACAATCTTGCTCTTAAAACAAATTAATATTAACAATATTTGTCTAAAAAACTGACTTTTTTGCTAATGAAAATAACCATATAGTTATAATGAAAAAACTTATTTACTAATAATATACAAATTTCATCAGGTAAATTTTATATTAGAATATTTTCTCGTTACTACTTATTAAAAAATTTATTATAAAACTGGACTATATATATAATGTTGTCGTTAACACAAAATATACACAGCTAATAATATTGGATAACAAGTTATAAATCAAATACTGGATTAAATATAAAAATTAAAAAGTCAACTAAAAAAACAATAATTATAAAACATAAGCAAACTTGAAAAAAATATAGAAACTAATGTATGTAGAAAACAACAAATATATACGAAATAAAAAAAACAAAATGCAATACCACTATAAATTTCGAAAAGAAAAAACATTATATGTAATCAGTTAATTGTATATAGGAAACTGCAGGAAAAAACAAATAAGAAAATATAATAAGACAATATGATTTGATTACAAACGAGAAAATATATAATCCAACTTTTTTATTGTTAATGTAAATTTGTTTTACTATGAAAAAATTACATAGTAAAGTTTAAAAAAAAGTTAGATGAAATTATTAAAAGGGATATGTATTTTAATTTAAGTTGATAAATATGATATTTTGAAGTTTATTTGAAAGGAGAAATAAGTAAGGGTATAATGGTCATTAATCAATAAGCAATATCAAATATGAGTTTAAATGTAATAAAAATAATTAAATTAATAAATTTAAATATATATGATATTGATGATGCTTAAGAGTGATATATATAATATTAATAATTAAAATTGGGTATATATAATATTATGATGTTTAGGAGGGATATATATGATATTAAAATTTTAAGTTCGGTATATATGATATTATGAAGTTTAGGAAAGGTATATATAAAAATTCTCCCAAAAAATTGTAAAATTATATTTCGAAAAAACTGAAGTTTAAATCTAACGATTCAACATACCTAATTGTATACCAAAAAACTAAAACGTTTTTCATCTAACGCTTTGGTAAACAAATCAACTAACTGATATTCAATAGATACAAAATATAATTCAACATTACCATTTTCTAAATGATCTTTTATGAGATGATATCGGATGTCGATGTGCTTGGCTTTAGAGTGTTGCACCGGATTTGATGCGACAACTATTGCGCTCTGAAAATCACAATAAATGGGTATCTTGTGTAGTGTGGAACCCATAATCTCTGAGTTTTCTCTTCATCCACAACACTTGTGAACAACATGAGGAGACAACTACATATTCTGCCTCTGCTGTTGACGATGACACGCATGTTGTTTCTTGGATGACCAGCAGACATGTTTATCACCAAGGAATTGAATTGCACCCGATATACTCTTCCGATCCATTTTATCTCCTGCATGATCAGCATCAGAGTAAGCAGTCAATTTAAAATATGATGCTTTAGATACCATAAACCGAGATTTGGGGTACCCTTCAGATATCTTAGAATCCTTTTGGCAGCAGCCAAATGGGATTCTTTTGGATTTGCCTGATATCACGCACAAACACATGTAGTGAACCTAATACCAGGTCTACTTTTCGTTAGGTACATTAATGACTCATTTATTCCTCAATAATGAGTAACATCTATAGGTTTCCCTGAAAGTCATGCATCGAGTTTGGATTTTGAATCAGGAGTCATGGGTGTTTTTATTGGGGTACTGTTATTCATGTTAAATTTTTTCAACAATTCTTGAATATATTTTGACTGATTTATGTTTTTTGACTTGTAACCCAGAGGGATCTCCAATGAAAATTCCGCACATAGTTTTCTGACTTGTAATCCAGAGCCATGGGTGTTTTTATTGGGAACTATTATTCAATCTTGCTTAAAAAATTTGAGAACAAGCATTCATTGATTGTAGCTCTTTGGGTTTGGACTAAAGCAGATGGATCTCCAATGATATTCTCTGGAGGGTGATCCCTTATACATTTAAGTAGATGAGGGTAAGGTTGATGTTGATCTTGATTGGGTTCTAAGTCAAGATAGGGTTGACGGGGAGTAGATTTCGAACTAGTTGGAATCTCAAGAGTATTAGGGGTTTCAGATGTAGAGTTTGGAATTTCTGGATCTATGGATTGTTGAGCACTCTCAGAAGGAACAGTTACTGGTGTTGACATATCCTCTGAATTAGTTGGTATTTGTAATTCTCCAGAAATCTCAGGTGCAGAATGATCTGTGACTACTACAGGATCTTCAATAACCCTGTTAGGAAGCATATTAGATAACTTAGTATTACGCTTATCAAAATCGTTATAAAAGTTTTCAAACAAAGTATTAAGATCATTCGTGTTATCTTGAGGTTCACTAGACTTCTTAGAAGTTCTTTGTTGAGGTTCGGGTCCTGAACTGACTTGTCCAGGAGCCAATATGATGCCTTCATCAAATTTGACATTGATGCTTTCATTCAAAGTATTTGTGCACTTGTTGTACACCCGGAAAGCCACCGATTACTTTGAATACCCAATAAAAATTCCTTCATCTGCTTTCTGACTAAATTTTCCCAGATTGTCTTTGTCATTGAGAATAAAGCACCTGCATCCAAAGATATGGAAAATTTTGACATTAGAAATTCGTTTATTTATCAATTCGTAAGGTGTCTTTCCAAAGCGTTTATTGACAATCAATCTTTTTTGGGTAAAACATGCAGTGGCAACTTCGACCCAGAGAAATAACGAAAGATTAGAGTAGGCTAGCATTATTCGTGAAAATTCAACAAGAGTATGATTGCAACGTTCGACCACACCATTCTGTTGAGGGGTACGAGCAACAGAGAATTGATGAGTTATCCCTAAAGAATTAAGAAAAGTCTCCAATGACTTGTTCTTAAATTCAGTACCATTTTCAGTTCTAATGGTCTAAATGGTTAGCTGTAGCTTCACTTGAATTCGGCGTAGGAAGTCAATTATTGTTTCTGTAGCTTTAGACTTGGATCCAGAAAGAGAACTCATGTATATCTTCAGTAATCATCGACAATTACTAAGACATACCTTTTCCCGTTAATACTCTGTATTCTCATTGACCCATATATATCCATGTGTAATAGTTCCAATGGTTTTGTTGAAGAATGTTCAACTTTCGATTTGTGTGAAGCTCTCACCATCTTCCCTTTCTCACATGCCGCACATCTGAAAATTGAAAGTTGGTAGGCCTTTAACTAACCCTTCTTTGGCAAGGTTATTCAATCTCTGAGGTTCAGATGAGAAAGACGACGGTGCCATAACCAGGATTCTTTTGTAGATTGCCTTTGAAAGAAGACAGACATCTTTTTGCATCTTTAGGTTGGCCAGATCAATAGGGTACATATTAGTCTTTCTAGCTCCAGCAAGGATTTCCTTTCCTTCTCCAGATCTAATACTACATCTATTTGCCTTGAAATTGACTTCTAACCATTTGTCGCATAACTGTCCTATACTAAACAAATTTATGACCTAGACCATCAACATAGAAAACCTATTAGATTGTGATCTTGTATACTCTAAGCTCCCATAGCCCCTGATAAGACAGAACTGGTCATTTCCAAATCTTACCGTCCCACAGAATTTATCTACAAAATTTGTGAGTGTGTCTCTCTGCCTGGTCATGTGCTTGGAGCATTCGGAGTCAAGGTACCATACGTGATTTACCTACAAAACACATTAAGTAGTGAGGTACCCACTTTAGAATGTGTCCTTTGTAGTTAGGCAAATTAAGTGGGGCAATGTCAATTACAAAATCATTAGCTTTCGGAACTTTAGGAACCCGCTTTTTTTAAACAGTTTTCTTGGGTATCCACTTTTGAACAATTCTTTTGGGAACTGATATTTAAATTAATTTCTTTGGAACCCACTGCTGTTTAGATTTGGGAACCTTGTCCTTAGCTATCCAAGTATGCACATTTGACATGTAGAAATATTTTGCAGGTAAAGCATGACGATTAATAGAGTTCGGTGACAACAAATCACAACGACAATATTTGTTACAAGTTTTAGCTACTGATCTATTACAGAAATTTTGCACATGAATAAAATCATTTTTCACTAGTGGGATATTGCTATCAGTAACATTACTCTCCTTTTTCTTCCACACTTTACTATTTAACATCTATTCTTTCTTGTCGATAAACGACTTTTGTTCCAGTCTACTTTTTTCTCCATACTTGCTTGAATGTACTTTTCACATAATTATCTAACATAAATGAAGAATTGAAATTAGACAAATCAGAGTGAAAGTTATTTTGCAAGATCTTCTTACCATCTTTCGGTCTTGAACTTACAGATTTAGTAACCTTTGAAGTTGATGATTCATCCTTTTAGATTTAGAAATGAATTGTTTAATATGTTTGACATCTTTTCAAAAATTCATCCTCTAAGATTTTAATCCTTTCATAAAGTTTAGTTCTTTCCTCAAAGAGAGAATTGTATCTTATAGAACAATTAGCATTCTCTAATTCAGCTAAATTAAGTTTTTCATTTAAGTCATTAATTGTGTTACTAAGTTTATCATTTTCAAGTTGAAGCTTGTTTAACTTTTCTTCCATTATAGAAACATACTGGAAAGCGAATACCTTATCTTTGGAAAATTCTAAAACAAGTTCATGCTCACTTTTTAATTTATTTCCAAAGAATATGCATTCTTTTCTCGGCTTTTAATGATTTTTCCAGTCGATTAAGCATACACGTCATTTGCATTAAATTATCCTCAAGCACAAAGGAATTATCATTATCAAATTCAGGATTAGCTTGAGTCTACCTCGGGTGTCTCAGAATTTTCAGATTCCGATCCATCATCATCATTCACTTTAATGCATCCTTCGCCTCCAAAAGCTATCAAAGCACCATCGTCTCTCAACTCATCATCTGAATCAACATCTGCAGCTTCTACATTATCCTCTTCTTGATCAGTCAGCCCAACCTAAATCTCATTTTCAGCACATTTTGAAATGCTTCTGATCGAAAGGAAATGTGTGCATCCATATCTAGTATATCTTCATCTTCAGAAAGCTGAAGCCAATGATCATTTTCTGCCATGAGATCTTTCCCGGCTTCCTTTTGCTTTGCTAACAGTGCCTTTCTAGTATAGTACTCAGAATTCTTTACCACTGGATTTCTGCATTCACCAGCAAAATGGCCCGGTTTGTCGTAGTTGTAGCATTTTGGCTCTTTTTCTTTTGACAAGGATTTCTCCTTCTTATCATAATTCTCATAATTTTTATCACTGCTTTCCCCCAACTTTCTCATACTTATCACACGATTCATACTTCCTTGACCCAGTTTTATATCGAAGCTTGTTGTTCATTAGCTTTCGATAAAATTTTTTTGGAATGCTTTGGTCAATAAGGCCATTTGCTTCTTCATCTCTTCAATATCAAAATCTGTTCAGGAGTCAGATGATTCAGACTCAGATGAGCTGCTTATCAAAAACTAGCTTCTCCTTCGTTGACATATGCTTGTACTTCTTCTCAACTAGAAGTGCCAAAGGATCAGCTGTTGCTTTCTCAGTTTGTTTCTTGTCAGACATTTCCTAAGAATGTTAAGGTTCTCAAAGACCATGTGTATGTCCATTTCGTCTATGTCTTTGGTCTGTTGAATTATCATTGTGTATTTCTCCCATTCAGGGTTGAGCACATTCAAAAACTTGACATTTATGTCCAAGTTTGACTTTGAAAATCCATTCCGCTTAATTTCACTAACCAAGTTGATGAACCTATAGTAGGTATTTTCTAAGAGTTCCCCTTCTCTAGCTCGGAAGTTCTCAAATGACATCAGACTATTTCTCGCTCTGTTCGTTGCGGCTTTGTCTGAACCTCTCAGCAGTTTACATACCTCATCCTAGATGGATTTGACATTCTTGTTGTTTGTTACACTAATGTATATGTCATTGGGGATTGAGAGTAACAGAATTTTCCTTGCAGTCTTATCTCCAAGTTTTCTCCTTTTCTGAGCATCATTCAGGTTTGCATCAGTAACCTCTTGAACTCTTTCTGGAAGTGGTGGATTTCCATTTGGAACAACTGGAATTGTTATGAAGAACTGGGCTGGACCTTCTGTCATTGACTTAAGCATTTCATTTGCTAAATCCTGAAAACTAATAAATTCCAGAAATCTCTCTCTCCATTGTACATATTCATCTCTGTATAGAATTGGAGGTTTGGTTTTGGAACCCATAGCTAGTGAATTTCGATTGAAATAGACTAAATCTAGTGAATTTCGATTGAATTGGAGGTTTGGTTTTGGAACCCAAGACCTAATATGGAAACTTGAGTGAATTTCGATTGAAATAGACTAAATCTCGAATACTGTAGACTGAATCTTGAATGGTCTATGCTGAATCTTGAATGATATATACTGAATCTCGAATGACACAGGATAAAACTCGAAGAGTGTCGGATGAAATTCGAAGTGAACAGGGTGAATGTCAAATGATTCAGCGTAAATCTCGATTAAAACAGATTGAAATTCGAAGTGAATTGAACAAATCTCGAATGACTCAGAGTGACTTAGAGTAAATTTCGAATGACTTGTAATGAATCTCAAATTCCAAATTATGAATTTCGATCACTTGGAAACAAATTTCGAAGTCACTTGACAAATTCAAAGACTTTCAAGTAAATTTCGAAGAACACTATCTCGAAATTCGAATGAATGTAAGAACTATTTATGACTTCGTATGAACTCAGACTGAATTTCGAATGAACTTATCTGAATTTTGAATATCACAGACTCAATTTCGTATTACTAAGGACAAATTTCGAATATCAAAGGCACAAATTTCAAATATCAAGGCAAGTGCAATATACTTAGAAAATTTAACCGTTTTTTATATTTTCAAGTCCAAAACAACTGATTTTATAAAAAAAAAATGCACGATTTGACCTCAAAATTGCAACGTAGACTCGATGTTATGCCAGAAACACTTTTAATGAAAACACTTTGGCAAATTCTCGATCAAAATACCAAAATTTCCCAAAAAACTTCAAGAACACTCACTTTTTCAAAAATTCAGAAAATCTTCAATTAAATCCTATATGTTTGGAGATGGAATTCGAGAACTTATATCAATAAATTCGCCTTAAAATGTAAGACTCGATGATAAGATCAGATTTAAACACTCAAAGAATCAAAAACCAAATGGGAAATTCAGATTTCAACTTTTTCGCAAAATATTTCATGAAATTCGAGAAAAATCAGAATCAAACACTCAATTTAATCTATATTAGGATCTGATACCAATTGATAATATCAAAAGCAATATGTAAATCAAGATTTAAACAATAGAATAAGATTGACACAACTAGCCCGAATGATTCAATTGATATGAAAAGTGAAAGTACAATGAAAACTCTTACAATGAAAATCTTCATGCATTGTTACATCGAGTTACCTATTTATACAAGAAACAACTATTACAAAATTACATTATAAGTCCTTAGAATCCATAAACAAAAACATAATCCCAACACAGATTTTCAAACCATAAACATTGTATTTATAATTTCTTTTTTGAAAGGACAATATTTGTAATTTTCATATAACCAGAGGAACTAAATTTTTAATTTACTCCAAAATATATAAACCAAAAAGTGAAAAAACATATTTAAACTTTTTCTTGTTACCTCTCTCTTCTCGTCGTCCTCTGCAATCTGAGAGGAGAGAGAGAACAAGACAGAGAGCCGTCGTCGCCACCGCCGGACCTCCTACCACCGTCATTTTCTTCTCATTCTCCCTCCTCCGCATTCCCGCCTTTGTTTATCATGATTCCTCGAACATGATTTTGTAATTTTGGACATTATTCTCAATGTTGTTCTAACCTCTGCAATTGATAAGGCTCCTCAATTGAACCTCTTATCTCTTGTAATTCACAAATTCTGCGACAGAATTTTCATCTGGAAGGTAATCGTAATTATATATACTAGTAATTTGTTCTTACCTTTTTTAAAAAAAATTTTGTTCACTAATTAATCCATTTTTGGATTTATTTCTGTTGTTTTAACTATGCATATTGATTGCGATCAATGCTTTGTTGTTAGTTTAATTCGTAATCTGTTTGTGCTTTTTACTGATCATGCAAATTTTTGTTGTTACTGTGTTTCCTTTATTGTAAAAATTGTAATGAAATTAGGATTGATATTAGGTTTAGGAGGAGGTCTTTAAACCAAATGGAAACGTCTGGTGAAAGTTCAGATGTATTCAGAGGTTCTTCAGCAACTACTAGTTCTAGTAATGATTCCAGTAATCGACATAATCGATTCACAAGACATCACGAAAACAATTCGAATTTCTTTCGCTCACCTTTATCTAGGTTCTTCAAATATACCGGTATATCAGGAACAAGGAATTTTAATCATTCCGAGTCATCAGATAGTTCGATTTATAGTCGGTTCAGTCACAATAATTTGTCCGAGGAAGTGTCAATTAGGATCGTTGATGGCAGAGAACAAAGGCGTAGGAATGAGACTAGGGGAGTTGTATTGTCTTCTTCAGCTGTTGAGCAGGTCAGAGAAGGGACAAGTATGCAGAATGAGGCATCTTTTCAGCCAATTTCTAGAATGGAATCGGTGACGGTGTTAGATGGTCAGGGAGATTCTCGGCGTAGTAATGGTGTGAGCATTGAAGATAATGTGGAGGCTTCCAACTCTTACCAGAGGCATGACATAAATCAGGTTGACAGATGGATTGAGCAGATTCTTCCATTCTTTTTGTTACTGTTAATCGTCTTCATTCGGCAACATTTGCAAGGTACAATAATCGCATTTTCATTTGCTGTGTATGGCAGCTAATTAAGTGGCCTAAATCAGCTACACCAGTGTACTACTGTACTGTGCCCACCCGTTAATGTTTCTTTCCTAGTGTGATTGTTGAAACTGCTAATTTCATAATATAACAAATTAACAATATCCTTTCATTTTTTACTTATAACAGGAACATCATCTGAATGTTATCAGTAATAACATTGTTATATTTTTTTGTTACGAATATTAGCAAAATGTGTCTTTTATATGGGAAAATTTTGGAAGTATGTTGCTAATATTAGTAAGTGTTGATATTTTTGATAAATCGTTAACTGTTAACATGACAGTTATACATTTTCATTAAAATTTTGCTTTATGTCGCTTAGTTTTTCTTTTTCGTTTTAAATTGGTACTTTGCACACAGGATACTCGTTAAAAACATACACGCCTTGTATAGTGGTGACATGGAGATCAATTTCATGATATTCGTATACTAACTTACTTTAGGTGGTCTATTTATTCCTCTGTAATAATCTAAATCCTTATTGAACGTCAAACAAAAACAAAAACAATTGTATCATCCATTGGATTAATTTATTGTTCTATTCACTAGTAGATAGGACTCATATGTTTATCTTGCATGTTGATCATTTGCAAGAGTATCAAATGTGAAGAACATAATAACAAAAACTTGTAAATGTGTAAAAAGTAAAACGAGCAAATGTGTAAAAAGCAAACTATGTGGATATCACATGTTATTAATCTTTTTGATAAAAGATAGAGGTATGTTGTTTATATAAGACATAAGTAAGAAAATTAAGGTACGCCCCTATTAATGATAACTTTCTTTGTACATTGCTATTATCCGTAAAAAGTAAAAGTAATTTTCTAGTTTATTCAGTTAGCTCTTATGGAAATTGCACCTTGAGTAGCAGTCGCTGAATATTTCATATTTACTCAAATCACGTGCACGAAATATTTTCCAGACTGATGTTTTTGCAAGATATTACAGGCTTTCTTGTGACGATATGGATTTCTATATTCATGCTTGAATCAAATGAAATTCTACGAAAACAAACGGCTCTTAAGGTGCAGACAATTTTCTTATACATTACAGAAAATTTCCAAGGATAAATAAGTTCCCTTGTTTATTTTTTATAAAAGAGGATCGGTGATAAGTTATACTGAATGTTGATTGCAGGGAGAGAGGAACATATCAGTTCTAACGAGTGTTTCTCTTTTCTTCACACTACATGTGGCGGGGGTTTACTGGTGGTATCGAAATGATGACCTTGTTTATCCATTGCTCATGCTCCCTCCCAAAAATATAACACCTTTTTTGCAGGCAATTTTTATAATAGTGGTCAATGGTGAGTTATCTGATGTGTTTGAATTTTTTTAACAAGTACTTAATTTCATTTGAAGTATGACCCAGTCAGACACGTTCACAAAGGAAAAATTGCACATGACGGTAACGTACTTAGGTCATTCGGCTATTCTTGGTATTGGATTATGTTTGGCCCAATAAAATGTAAGGAACTTAAAAGTTTCGTATATAGGATAAAATTTTTTGCTTTATTTATATTTGGCAGTGAAGTGTCACAATCACTGTTACCAAATATTACGTGTTTAAAAAACTTAATAAGTTCATTACAATTTTTGGGGCAAACCTTCGAATGTACTCGCAATAGAATTTGATATTATGTATAGGTTTGCAAACAAGTTGAATTTAGACAGGAGCTCGAGTCTCTTAGGGCAAGCTCAAGCTCGGCTTGATAGCTTGACCAGCTTTGCAAATGCAGGCTTGAGCTAGGGGCAATAAGTACTTGAATTAGGCTCCAGCTAGTCTCAAAAAGGTCAAATATATCTTTAAACCATTATTGAGTTTTATTGGTATATAGCTCGTGCTCAAACTTCATAGAAGCTTAATACTTGAATTATTCGAAAGCTCAATAAAAGCTCGACTCGCTATGTATATTTTGGAGGCTCTAAAAGTTTGATAGTAATTCGAGCCAAGCCATTAAAAAGCTTGAGTTCGGCTCACTATGTTTTTTGAGCTAGGTTTTTGGGCTCGGACTCGATGTCGAGCTCGATAGAAGCTCAAACTAATGAGTTTCTCGAAAGCTACTCGTTGGCAACCCTAGTTATGATTGCCGCTGTGATACACAATTTTCCTTTGCACAAACACTCAGGCTATTTGTTTATTTAATTCTACTCCCTGATGTTATTTATCATCTTTTTTATATCTAGTGGTAGAGTTGCTAGTTATTTTCACTGAATCAAAAAGATATATAATGAAGCCTAGCCTTAGTGGCGGTGTGTTCAGAATCCAGACGTTTCCTAATGTTCTATGTGGTTTTTGGATTTCAGCCCTAAGAGCGTCTTTGGTATGTTGAATTGTAGAGATTGAATTGCCTATGTGTACAAGTTTTTTTATGAAATGATAGTTACACATAATTAAACATTGACATAGGAAAAGATAAAATGTTCATTCCCTTTCTATATTTTTTTATCTCCCCATGTTCATAAGGAAATGAGCAAAATGGAAATCACCCTAAACTCAATTCTCCACTCTCTTTCATTTAGAATTAACACCATCATCACACGCTAAAAAAGGTTTGTAAACCTTAGCAATTGCATTATCTAATATTCCACATACCAAACGCCCCCTAAGCGCTTAAAAACAAACACTTGTTGAGCCTTTGTATTACTTTTGATCTTTTAGTTGTAATGAAGGTCATTGTTAACTGTCTTTCTAATTCAGATATTTTGGTGAGGCAAGTGGCAATGGTTATTAAGTGCTTTCTCTTAATGTATTACAAGAATAGCAAAGGACGAGATTACCGAAAGCAGGTATGCATTTTGTTAGTTCATCTTGAAGAACCAGAAGGAGAAAACCATGTGATGTTTCTTTCTGATCGGAGATTCTCATCTCATAGGGTCAAATGCTAACAGTGGTCGAGTATTTTTCACGTCTGTATCGTGCCTTGCTACCTGCTCCAGTGTGGTATCGGTTCTTTTTAAACAAAGAATATGGCAGCATATTTTCCTCACTAATTACTGGATTATATCTGACATTTAAGCTCACCTCTTTTGCTCAGAAGGTTCAATTCTTCTAACATTCTATGGACCTGAATTGTATTTTCCCTCTTCCTTGAGGGTCGATATGACGTTTTACATTTTAACCAGTTACCACTCATTTTTCATAAAATAGTTTCCTTAATTTTCTTAAATTCACCAAATTCTACAGGTCAAATCCTTCATTTCTTCTTTGAAGGCATTGTCTCATGATGAAATTCATCTTGGAACTTATGCAACAATTGAACAGGCAGGCCTCATCTCTATGTTTTGTACACATAATAAATTCGTTGAAGAACGTAATTCATTCTAACTTTTCCGTAAGTGCAGGTCAATGCGGTTGGTGACCTTTGTGCTATTTGTCAGGAAAATATGCAAGCTCCAATCGTGCTGTGTTGCCAACACGTTTTTTGTGAAGACTGTGTATCAGAATGGTTAGTTTTCTTGGTCTTTTGTTCTTGATGTTTATATCAATAAAGATTATCACACTTAAACAAATATTCTAACTTAGGTGAGTGTACCATTTTGTACCGATTAAGTGATTGTGCTTGCATATCTGGTCCTAATTTTGTCATTATCATAAATAAAGTGTGTCAAAAAGGTAACTTTATCGTTGCAGTGTCACTAAAGTATGGTGGCAGTGAAAATGTCACAAAAATAATTGACCCAATTTGGACCAGTTTTGAAATTTCAATGATTTAAGTAGTCCGGAAAAAAGTACAATTATTTAGGTGAGGCATTTTTAAAAGTACGTTACTATTTAATGATATAAGCCCCTCATGTCAAATTCGTAATGGTTACTAGTTTAATTTCATATTTTCCCTGTTGACAAACAAAACAAAGATTGATGTATTGTGAAGTTGATCCAAAAATATTATAAACCATTGAAGTCTTCGGAAAATAGTCTAGTCCTGATCAATTGTTTCCTTACGTATTTACAAGATGGAAATCGCTGGTTTTATTAGCGGGAAATGTTAATTTCCAGGTTGGAAAGGGAAAGGACATGTCCGTTGTGTAGAGCGGTGGTGAAACCGACAGATATCAAATCGTTTGCAGATGGATCAACGAGTTTAATCTTTCAGTTGGTTTGATGAAAAATCGTGGTTCAGTGGAAGCATCATTGTGTTTATAGAGTATGCTTATTGCAGAACGTTGCTAACGAAAGTTACTATATAGGGACAGGATCTATGGAGTACTACTAATACATTTAGTAAAAAGTAAAAACCGAGAATAACTTCAAATTATTTTTGAATCATAAATTTAGATCGCTCTCTTGAGTCTTGATTCATGATTAGTGGTTTATTGTTAACGTTATTGAATCAAGTTATTGATTATATCGAAGCATTAAACACCTGACAAAAGTTTTGATTCATTATAAAATTGAAGAAATGTATCACAATAATTCCAACATTTCATTGCTATTTTCAGGTGATCAACTTTGATATGATCATTTATTTTGATTCAATAATGTTAACAATGAATCTCTAATCATAATCAAGTGTCAGGTTTACAATTACGATTCAAAAGTCCTTCAAAATCCACCGTACTCAATAATATTCGATACATAGTACTCAATAGATACTAAACCTATATATGTATGTATATTTACGCACACACGTATCTAAACAGTTCAAAGTGGATATGGAATGCATTTGGTGTTCATCGAAGCTTTAATTGCTTGCACTAATATTTGAAAACCTGATTGTATTTTGTCCATATTTTTTGGGTGGAATTTCGTATATTACCTCTCTTATACTCGAAACAATAGATATATGTAAAACACAATTAGAAAATACATAATGTATAATACACTTTTATATATATATATATATATATATATATATATATATATATATATATATATATATATATATATATATATATATATATATATATATATCCTTACAAATAATTCGTTAACAATACAAATGTGCACAACTGCACATGTAACTTTGAGATGCTATTAGTTTTTGATAGAATAAATGTCTGAAGTATGAAAATCATGTTTGAAATTAATAGTTGGTTTTAAGATCTGAAATCTAAAATTAACAGATGGTCTATCAAATTAATTATGTAGTATAATTAATTGTTTTATATTAACAAAATTAAATTAAACTAGTTAAATCGACAAAATGGGATAGAGAGTGTCGTTTGCGTTTTAATTTTTGAGAGAAAATGAAGTTTGTACTTAAAATATTTTCATATTCATTTCTTCCTGCCTTAATTTTATGTTTGAAATTAGACGAACAAATTTAAATTGTTTTAGATTTGCAATGTAGGTGTAGGACTTTTTTAAAAGCCTCTTGTTTGTGTGGGTAAATCACCCACTAAGTGGTATCTTGATAATGATTGACATGAGTAGTGGAAACTTTTGTTCCCTCTGACAACTACATACAACATTGGAAAAAGACAAAAGAACAGATGCAGATGTGCAGCATAAAGGGAGGGTTGCAGACCTACCCTTCGAGTAGCGCAGGTTAGAGGTCAAGATTCCTTTATAGAACGACAATGTAAGGCTATTATATATAGCAGGTTTATCCTCATATGCAGGTATCATCTTCCTCATCCAAAAAAACCCTAAATCACTTTCTCTCTTTCGGCAACGTTATTCGGAACTCTGTCTGACTTGAGCGTCGGAGTTGCCGCGCAGGGGCCTTCCCTTGCGTGGTACGCTGACCTTTCTTGTTTATTTGGCCTTCAGATTGTTATATTATAGATGGATGATCGTATTTGAAGAGAACTCAAGGTGTATATAGCAAATGGATGATTACCATTCAAACAAATGGTGCCATCCGTGGGACCGGCGTAGCCATCGGTCGCTCTTACTTTTTTGTTTTAGATTCGGTAATATTTCGAACCCGTTGTTGATGTACACTCTGAGAAAATTGTAATCTGCTGGAAAAATGAATGGCTAAACTCTACAACATAGCCTGAAGTTGTAAGTCAGAGCCGATCAGTAAGAACCTTTCTAACAATGCATGTTGGAGCATTGGACGCAACAAACTATCATTTTCCATGATTTCTTCCATCTCCATCTGGTATCCAGATTTTAATGTCCATTCCACTCTCTTACTTATTCGTTTCTATTAAATCTCTGTGTGATTATGAAAATGTTAAACCACGTATTTGTTATTGAATTTATTCAACGATTGATCTTCTTGTTAATCTGAAAAGAAGATATATATAGCAATAATTTATGGTTCCAGATCTATATTATGAAATTTGACAATAATTTAGTGGGTCGGATGTCCGGAATTTCAGACTTCCGAGTGGGTTTCGCCTTCAAGGTCTGAAGGATTCATCTTAGATATGTTTTTTATTGAAAGAAAACTTTACCAAAGGAAAATATAAAAATAAAGGAAAGAGAGATAATAACTCATTTGAAAAGGGACAAACTAGATATTTTTACATAAAATGGAAATGAATAAAAGATTTTTTAGTACATCATTGACGATGATGTCTTATTGTCTTTTACAAAAATAAAGTGAGAAAGAGGCCACTAAATGTAGAAAGAACAAAATGATTCTTTCTAAAAACTTCTGTTAAAGTTGTAAAGCTAAAAGGAATAGGGGATTGCACCCCACACCCTAGTCAAAAGATTTGCGACCCTAAAGTATGATAACCAAAATACAAAGTTTTTTACATGTAATCAAAGTTTTCTGACTTCCATGTTTGAATGATATTCTAATCAGAATCCCTTGATCCTCCGTTAATTTCTAATTATGTTTTCATATAATAACCTTCTTGCAATATCTTCTAATATCTTGTAAAAATCATTCACTATTTGTTAAACGCTTTCTGTCCATGGTGGAGACATTCTAGCCTTCAAGGGATATCCCCTCCGAAGGAAGCTTCTTGCATTTTGATAGATAACCTCAGTTTATACTTTCTGACCCCTGAGTCGGAACTCCGACCAACACCTTCTGATCTCTTAGTCAGACGCCCGCCAACACTGTGAATTACAGTTTCTTATCAATCAAACAACAATATCAATAATCAAGAACAATAATAGGAATCAAAACTAACCGAATGATTATATTGCAGATTTTGTCGATTAAAAATGATGAAATGGAAGCTTCAAAATACAGTAACAGTTTTTCTCTGAAATCTATGTGTGCCAAAAGTATTTGTCAGAGATCTTTTTATTTTGAAAGTCAAACTTTCTATTTATATACAATTACACAACTATTAACTAATTACAAAACAGACCCTCTACTTTGCATTCCATCAACTAAAATGCATTCTAACAATCTCCCCATTTGATGGAATGTGCAAAGTCTTCAAGTTGATAATCCAAGCTTCTGCTCAAATCTTCTGATGCTCTTTCGATCAGAGAGCCTCTATTCAATCTTTAATATGAATTCTACCATAACTCTTCTATCGTTAACTGATAAAGCTCCTTTCTTGGTTTTTCTTTTTCTGTCCGAAGCTAACTTTCCTTTCAATCCACTCAACACCTTTTGTAGTGTACCATCTGAAAACTTGTTAAGTTCCACACTCCTCATTGCTCTTAACTTCTTGTTTCTGTCTTTGTACATCACTGCAGGATGCTTTACCATGATAACTTGAAATTCTTTTAACTCTCCTGCAAACTTAATATCTCGATTTGGAGCTGTGATGTAAATCTTTCTCATTCCTCGTTCAATACCTATCTGCAGATCTTGCACTAACATCAATACCAGTTTGGTATGCATGAAGTGGAAAATTGTCTTTAAGGCAAATCTGCAGTGCTCATTTCTCTTATTTCTGCACAGCTCATCAAATAAATCATCAATGTCAACCAGATGCATATTAAACATATCTGCTTCAGTGAACGTATAGGTATTGCCATCAGCTCTCGTGACAGTGAATGTCAGATAGAAAATCTGAACGAATCGATCTTTTTCAGTTTTGACTAGATCAACGATCCTGAACTCACTCTTCACTTTATCAACAACTTGAGTCTTGTTCCTCAGAAAACTTGCATAATTAACAAGATTCGACATGTTCGGCTCCAAAACCCTAAACAACTTAAGAAATGAACACGGAGCTTGTTTCTTACAAAAAATTCATTTTTCCAGAATGTTTTTAAGATATGGCAGTTTGTTCCTTTTCCTGATGAACTCAGCTGCTCGTTTCGCTGACAGCTCAAACTTCTTCACTTTCTTTTTACTTATCTCATCTTTGTTCAACAATATAAGCATATCCCTTATTTCTCTTTGTACTACCTGTTGGGCTTCAAATCTGCGTCTGTGTTGCTTCTGCGACTCATCTGCCAGAATATATTCATTAAAAAATCTTTCCATAACTTCCACTTCATTCAATTCAACTCTTTCTTGAATAACCACATTCTCAACCGGAAACTCTTCAACTTCTTCCTTTACTTGAATTACAACCTCAGGCTTTTCAACCGTCGGTGTCGGTATAGACTCTTTCAAAATCTCCTGCACTAACTCCTCTTCTTGTTCAATCCTTTCTCCCTGAAAGTCAATATCGGTCAATGTGATCACGTCATCATCCTCAGATGCTTCAACATACTCCTCTCTCTCTTCTTCTAAACCTTGAATCATTAACGTCTGTTCCTTAACCACTTGAACATGATCATCTGAATCATTATATTCTTCAAAGTTGTAGATATCCGACTGAATGCTCAAAGGAACTGGAACATCTTCATGAAGAATCAATCCCAGCTCACTTTGTACATCAGTAGGTTCTTTTGAGCTCCCTGCTTCTTTCTTTTTCACCTCTGTTTCCTTCTCAGGGTATGTAATCATTAAAAGTCCGGGTGTAGGCTCAGCAAGCTTCCTCCTCTTCTCCCCCTCATGAGGAGCATCATCGGAGTCTTTATCATGCTCATCATGCTTACGCTTAGATGATGAAGCTTGTGCTTTACACGTTTCCTCGACAGCCGCAACCCTCTCAGATAGATTTCCCAAAGCTGTAATCACCGTACTTTCCAAACTTATCATCCTTTCTATCATTTCATCAAATTGTTCAAAAAAAAAATTCTTTCAGCTCTTCCCTCAATTCATTGATTGCTTGGTTTGGATCAGATTGCTTGATGGATTCTTTTGCCACTGACTTTCCCTTCAAAAATTTATGAATGTTCGACATCTGGGACATCACTTCAGATAACTGAGCAGAGACATGACTGTTCACTCCTGCAACAGCTGCATTCAAGGGTTGGCTTAAAGATGATTCAGTAAGGAACGGGGAAAGATTCACCACTGGGTCACTTAGACTTCCAGTTGTCACAACAGTCGAACTTGTGAAAAGAACTTCTGTGTGGCCAGTACTCAGAGTTGGTAAAGTGGTCACTCTGACTGGACTTCCACCCTCTTCAAGCGACGGAGCAACAAATGCTTCCGTAGCTAAGGATGTTCCGGTGGGAACACGAAGTTCAACCACACTTACTTCAACGGATGAAGTCGACTCAAGTGTCCTAATCTGTATAGGATCTAGACTCTGTGTTTGAACAAAAGTTGTGCACTCGGGCAGAGGTATACTACTTTCAATATCCATCAAGTCCAAATGACTTTCGGATAGTATTTGTGGTTCATCCCAGTGTTCAAATGAAACAGTCTCCTGTTGAGAGGAGACTGAGTGGATGGTTGGGTGTGCACTTTTCAGTGGGATACTGACCTCTTCAATGCTAACTCCCATAGGGGAGCTAACAGCAGATGTGGGTAAATCCCGGCTGTCTAGGTTAAGCGCATCTCTCACACTCTCCTGAGCAATACTCACTACATCCATCAAAGCAATCCCTCCCTCATTATGATCACCACCATCATCACCATCATCATCATCATCATTTCTTTCGTCTTCACCCTCTTGTATATTTGACAATTCCCGCTCAGAATCAGAACTATCAGCCTCTTCCTCACCACCCCTCACTACTTCAACTCCCTCACTCACTTGCAGGCTTCCCTGAACTTCAGCCCCTTGCTGAGGTTCCTCACTTCCTATCACTCCTTGGGTAAGAGAACCCGGTTCTTGGGTCTCTATTGGAGCATGATTTATCCTATACAACTTCACATTCTCACTCTCTAGATCTGCATATTTTAATAAAGATTCAGGAATCGGCATGATATTCGCATTAGGAGAATCCGACACCTCGTGTAAACTCATCATCACATAGTCTGGACATCTTTGTGAGTTTGCTCGCTTTGGTATATTCTCATTGGCCCCTAGAATCCCTCGGATTAGGATTTGAATGAATCTCTGAAGCGGAACAAACTTCCTTGATCTATTGGTTGTTTTAGCCAGTACAATCTCTTTTAGATCTTCCCAGATGCATTGAGCATAGTCATAATGCTTATTGAAAGTAATTCCATGGAAGATCCTTAGATAGTGAATGCTACACCTGTCTATTCCTGTATGCATAGACGTCATGCATCTATTTATGATCCCAAACAACGTATACCATTCTCCATTTAATCCATTTCGATGAAATTTGGAGCTTTTAGGAAGTGGCTTTGAGTAACCCAAGCATATCAAGTCATGAACCAGCTCCTCATCAGAAACAAAGTCTTCAAAATCAGCCAACTCAAGAAAGTTAACTGTATCTATCCATCTTGGAAGAAACCAGTTGCGGCGAAGTCTGGCAAGGGTAATCTTGGATTTAAACTGATCAATGGTTACTTTAAAATGGTGGTTTCCATCGGCTGGAACAAATTTGACAGTGTGCCAAAATTGTTGTAGGTATACTTGTGGGATTGAAGGTTTGTACTGAAGAAGATATCCCAAAGGATGGCCTTTGAGAATATCTACTATAATAGGGTGACTAACTTTTATGACCTTTGTATCCAAACGATGGTTATTGTCTTTGAAGGGCAGACAATGTTTGGGTTTAACAAGTTGGTTATCAGGTATGATGGTTGAAGGTGAAGGTCTAGCAACTGAGGTTGAACGGACAGGTGTAGATACGAGTGTATGATTGGAGGATGAATGAGAATGGGATGAATTAGAATTCTGGGAATGATTTGGAGATGCCATTTGAAACCTGTACACAAATAAGAATCATGTTAGACAATGCAGGTAAACAAATGAAATCATGCAAAGTAGAAAAATATAACATTTTGTCAGAAATTATAAAAATTTGTGATTTTCTGTTTAAGGCATCGGGATTCCGGACAATAATAAAATATTATTGATAGGATTCCAGAGTCAATCGTTCAGAGACCAATGTTAGAAAAACACAAATTTATAACAATTTCTTGAGAAAATGTCACATTTTTCTTAAAATATTAAAAATTCAACACTTAGTAAAAAATTTCATTGAAACTCGAATGATACTTCATCCATCTCGAATGATTCTAGATAAATCTCGGATGATACATGAAACAACTCGAATGATACTTGAACCAACTCGACTTAGTCTATACGTCAACTCGAATGAATTGTAGCCTTTCTCGAATAAGACTTGGTCATTCTCGAATAAACTTGGAATAAACTCGAATAGAACATGAAAGAACTCGAGTAGAACTTTGGATATGCTCGAATGAGTGTTAAGTTCAACTCGAATGAAGTAGGAACTTCCTCGATTACAACATGAGACCAACTCGAATAGAATACAAAATTTCTTGATTAAGTCCTGATGTGCCTCGAATGATCAGTTAGTCCAACTCGAATAGAACATAAAACTTCTCGGGCAATGTATTAATCGAGACTGATGTTGTGAAATATTCTAAGTGTCAATCTAAACAACTCGAATAACACTTAGACTTTCTCGATTAACACTTTAGTCAACTCGAATGACTCTTAGACTTTCTCGAGTAGCATTGTAGTCAACTCGAATGACTCTTAGACTTTCTCGATTAGCATTGTAGTCAACTCGAATGATACTAGTTGTTTTCTCGAATGTACCTTTGATCGAGAAAATGTTCTTGAAAATATTTTTCAAGTATACTTACTGATTTTTCTAAAAATTGATTCCAGGGATCTTTTAATTGATTAAAAACTTGTGTCCCTCTCGAAAATCAATTTTAAACAATTTTGTTTTACTGAACTTTGATTAAAAACAACATTAAAGCTGTTAAAAATCGAAATTTCAGTAAAACATGAACTCGAACTTATTTTGAAACCAAAATCTAAATATCTGTTTGTGTGATTTGAATTGAAACATGAAATTACAGATTCATGTTCATAGTTACAAACCGAAACTCATCACACTTTTAATTTCAATTTAGTGAACAGAAATTATGGAACACCATGAATACTTGAAAATACAAAAACAGGAACACAAACACGAACTCATTCACATATAGATGCTAATATTGAAATAAAAGATGTAAAAATGAAAGAAACAAACGATTTTACTCACAATCTATTGAAATACTTGCTTGAATATTTCGAAGATATGTGTGGGTTTTAGATTTCTTAAAGGTGAAGAAACTTTTTGGAGAAGAAGATGAGTAATCAGTTGTCCGAAAAAGTTCTTTTAAAATTTGAATTTCAAATGTATAGGAGAAATTTTGAACCGGCCCATGTTTTAAAAATTTTAACCGGCCCACTTTTAATATACCCAAAACCCAATATCTTTAAAAATTTTTTTTTTCAACAAAATAAAAATAAAATAACAAACAAAACAAAAAAAATTCTGATTTTCAAAAGAATATTAAAACCAGTCTTTAAAAAAACAAAACAAAACAACAAAAAAAAAATTAAAAATATAAAAAGGCTCCCCCCTTTAATTTCTTAATGCTGCTCCCCCTCAAATGTATATCATATTTCTCAACTCAGCTCCCCCTACAAAAGATCAGATAAATTTATCAGATTTTCTTAAAATCAGATAAATTCATTTTCTGCTCCCCCTGCACATGACAATTCAGATCTTGTTAAATTCCAAAAATTTTGAACTTTTAAATTCAAGAATTTAACATTAGAATAGAATCAATTTAAAAAATGTAAATTTAAAAATTATAAATCGAAACTACTGAATTATTAAATGGGATAACTGCGCAAAAAACCTCGAACTTGTCAGCTTTTTGTGATTAAAACCCCAAATCATTTTTCGTTGCATAAAAAACCCCGAACTAAGTAAAAATCAGTAAATCAAGGGTTTATCAATTGGTAACGGTTGAAACCGATTATTAATCCTACGTGGACCGGTAAATAACCTAAACTTTAATTGTTAAAACCGGTTACTAAGTATTACACATCATTTAAACCCCCGTTGATGATGTAATCCCGTTTTAAAATTACAATTAAAAATTATCAACGGGTGTTTAAGTGATGTGTAATACATGACAACCGGTTTCAACAATCAAAATGTATTCCACGTAGGTTATTTACCGGTCCACGTAAGATTAATAACCGGTTTCAACCGGTTACCCATTAATAAAACCTTGGTTTATTGATTTTTAGTTAGTTTGGGGTTTTCTATGCAACGAAAAATGGTTTGAGGTTTTAATCACGAAAAACTGACAAGTTGTGGGGTTTTTACGCAATTATCCCTTATTAAATCTTAATGATTCAACATACCCAATTTGTATACCAAAAAATTAAACCTTTTTTCATCTAACGCTTTGGTAAACAAATCAGCTAGTTGATATTCAGTAGGAACAAAATATAATTCTATATTTCCATTTTTCAACATGATCCTTTATAAAATGGTACCGAATTTCAATGTGTTTTGTTTTTAAATGTTGCGCCGGATTTGATGCAATAGCTATTGCGCTATGAGAATCACAGTAGATAGGTATTTTCTGTGGTGTAAACCCGTAATCTCGCAGTTGGCTTTTCATCCACAACACCTGAGAACAACATGAAGATACATCAACATATTCTGCTTCAGCTGTAGACAATGAAACGCAGTGTTGTTTCTTGGATGACCAACATACGGGTTTGTCACCTAAGAATTGTACTGCTCCAGACGTACTTTTTCTGTCTATCTTATCACCTGCGTGATCAGCGTCAGAAAAAGCAGTCAGATTAAATGAAGATTCTCTGGGATACCACAAACCAAGGTTTAGAGTTCCCTTGATATATCTTAAAATTCTTTTCGTAGCTGTTAAATGTGATTCTTTAGGATTCGTCTGACATCTAGCACACACACATGTGGCAAACACAATATCCGGTCTACTTGCTGTTAAATACATTAATGACCCAATTATACCTCGATAATGAGTCACATCTACAGGTTTCCCCGAAATGTCCTCATCGAGTTTTGACTTTGAATCCGGAGCCATGGGAGTTTTCATAGGAGTACTGTTGACCATGTAAAATTTCTTTAACATGTCTTGTATATATTTTGACTGTCTAATAAAAATATCATCAGCCAATTGTGTATCTTGTAATCCTAAGAAAAAATTTATTTCTCCCATCATGCTCATTTCGAATTTTTGGGACATTAAAAATGTGAATTTCTTACAAAATTCCGGAATTGTAGACCCAAATATTATGTCATCTACATATATTTGTATTACTATGATATCCGGCCCCTGACGTTTTATAAACAGGGTTGTGTCAACTGCACCTTTGTTGAATCCACATTTCAACAGATATGTTGAAAGTGCATCAGACCAAGCACACGGTGCTTGTTTAAGGCCATACAGTGACTTATCTAAAATATATACATGATCAGGTTTCGAAGGATCAGTAAAACCTTCGGGCTGATATGTATATACTTCATCGGTTAGTTCCCCATTTAAAAACGCAGTTTTAACATCCATTTGATAAAAAGTAAAGTTTTTGTGAGCGGCAAAAGCTAAAAACATTTTAATCGCTTCTATTCGTGCAACTGGTGCAAACGTTTCATCGTAGTCAATCCCTTCTTGTTGACTGTATTCTTTGGCAACGAGGCGAGCTTTATTGCGAATGATTACTCCATGTTCGTCCTTCTTGTTTTTAAAGATCCACTTCGTGCCTATGATGGATTTGTCTTTAGGGCGCTCAACAAGTCTCCAGACCTTTAACCGTTCGAACTGATTTAGTTCTTCTTGCATCGCAACAATCCAATCAGCGTCCAGAAGTGCTTCTTTCACATTCTTAGGCTCTATTTTGCTTAGAAAATTTGAAAATAGGCACTCGTTTATAGTGGCTCTTCTGGTTCGGACTGAAGCAGATGGATCACCAATAATGTTTTCTATTGGGTGATTTCTCGTCCACTTGAAAGTATGTGGATACGGTTCTATATGGTCTTGATTGGGATTACGGTCTATATATGTTGGTCGGGGGTTACTTCAGATGTAGTTGGTAGGGTATCTGAGTTAGGAGCTTCTGAATGTTCGGATGTTAGGGGGGTTTCAGAAGATTCTGGAGGTTCAATGGGTTGTGCACTTTCAGTTGGCAAGTGCACATCTGTTGTTGGGGCTTCTCCAGTTTCTTTTGAAACTTGTTGATGAGAAAGATCAGAGACTACGACGGGATCTTCAGTAATCCTGTCAGGCACCAAATTTAGAACATTAGTTTTGGGCTTCTCAAAGTAGTCTTCATAAAAATTCTCAAACAATTTATGTAATTCAGAATTTTCAGCATTCTGTTCAGGTGACTCCATTGAAGTCTGCTTGTTAGGTTCGGGTCCTGAACTGGTGTGTTCAGAAGCCATTACCACTCCTTCATCAAATTTGACATTGACGCTCTCGTTGACTGTCTTGGTTCGCTTGTTATAGACACGGAAAGCGACCGACTCCTTTGAATAGCCGATGAATATACCTTCATCTGCCTTTTGATTAAACTTTCCAAGGTTGTCTTTGTCGTTTAGAATAAAGCACCTGCATCCAAAGACATGGAAAAATTTAATATTAGGTATTCGTTTATTTATTAATTCATAAGTAGTCTTTCCGAATCTTTTATTAATGATTGAACGATTCTGTGTGAAACAAGCTGTTGCAACTGCTTCGGCCCATAAGAATAACGGTAGATTTGAATATGCCAGCATCGTCCTAGCTGATTCCACTAGTGTCCGATTTCTTCTTTCAACAACACCGTTCTGTTGTGGAGTTCTAGCAGCTGAAAACTGATGTGTGATTCCTACAGAATTCAAAAATGATTCAAGCGATTTGTTCTTGAATTCTGTTCCGTTATCTGAGTGGATTGATTGTATTGTGAGTTGCAACATCACTTGTATTTTCCGGATGAAGTCTATGATAGCTTTGGTCGCATCTGATTTGGACCTCAGGAAGAAAACCCATGTGTACCGTGAATAGTCATCAACTATCTCAAATACGTATCGTTTCTTATTAATGCTTTGTACTCTCATTGGTCCACACAAATCCATATGTAGTAATTCCAGTGCTCTCGTTGATGAGTGTTCGGATTTGGATTTGTGTGAAGTTCTTGTCATCTTTCCTTTTTCACATGCGGCACACAACTGCTCCTTTTGGAATTTGAGAGTTGGTAGCCCTTTAACTAACCCTCCTTTCGCTAGGTTGGTTAATTCATTGAAGTTCAGATGTGAAAGGCGACGATGCCATAGCCATGCTGTTTTAGATGTAGCTTTTGATAGTAAGCATACATCTTTCTTTAGATTAATAGAGGCTAAGTCAATGGAGTACAAATTGGTTTTCCTGTTTCCTGCCAGTATTTCTTTACCTTCCCCGGATCTGATGCTGTGCCGATTGGCTTTGAAATTGACTTCCAATCCTTTATCACACATTTGTCCAATGCTAAACAAATTATGTCCAAGACCATCAATGTAGAAAACCTTCTGAATGGTAATTTTGTCGTATGCGAGACTCCCGTATCCTTTGATCGGACAAAACTGATCATTTCCAAATCTGACCGTCCCACAGAACTTTTCTACAAAGTTCGTGAGTGTGTCTCTTTGTCCGATCATATGCTTGGAACATCCGGAGTCAAGATACCATACATGGTTTACCTATAAGACGAAATAGTACATGAGGTACCCACTTGTAGTTGGGTACTTTTGTTTTAGGTAAATCATGCAATGTATTATTTGTTTTCCCAACACATATGGCTTTTAGCTTAACATTTGATGTTGATTTAGGTACCCACTTTTGAACAGTTCTTTTAGGTATCCACTTTTGTACAATTCGTGTTGGAACTGTTTTTGAAATAATTTTCTGTGGAACCTTTTTCTAGTTTAGAAAATGGGTCCTTTTTCTTCGGGTGCCAGACGAGCTTATCAGATTTTACAATTAAAGGTTTACAAGCACTAGAATTCAAAACAATTAAGTCTGTTTGAGAGAATTTTATACAAGAAGTATTAACAAATTTATTATTACAGACAGAGTTTTCTAAGTTGCTATTTCTATCTGTAACAATAATTTTCTTCACGCGCCATTCTTGTTTTTCTGTTCTCTCTTCTTCTTTCTCCAAACTTGCTTTCTTGAACCGTTCACAATAATATCTGACATAAAAGAAACATGAGAATTAGTAGACTTAGAAACTTGTTTCTTCTATAAATTTCTCTTACCTTTTGAAGATTGGACTCTAAGTGCAATGGAGTTCTCTAGATGATTCACCTTTTTCAAAATTAGGAGTATTAAAAATAACTTTTGTTTTCTCCTTCTGTTTTTGTAAAATTGGTGAATTTTCAGATGATTTTATTGAATCTGTAGAAATTCTTTGCAGAATTTTAACAGTTTCTTTTTGATCATCTGATTGTTTGTTATGTATAGGTTTTACAAAATCATCAATTTTAACAAACATTTCCTCTAAGGAATTGAAGTCAGAGTTCATAAACAGATCAAATTCCTTTTCTGAATTGATAGAATCTAGAGAATTTGAAGATGATGGATTAGACAACTTTTTGTTCTCAGGCTGTTTTTGTAACTTTTGTTCCATAATTATAAGTTCAGCCTTGAGAGATTTATTTTCTGTCTCAAAGTTTTTAATTTTCAATTCTAGATCAGAATTTATCTTTTCTAGAATTGAAAATGGCAGGTATAACTTTTGAGATTGAGTAGGGGATTCAGACAAATCCTTTTCAGAAGATGTTTGAATGTACTCTTCTTTAATATGAGTATTATTGCTTGCTTCATTTATTCTGTTATAATCAACAGAATTTTTCATTTTGTTTGATCTTAGTCTTTTTGTTTCTTCACTAAATTCTACTTCATCAGATGCTTTCATAAACGTCATTTTTAATCCTAAGTTCATATATCTGACATCATATAAAGTTGGTGAACTAGATATTGCTTTTGTCAGATACTTGGGATTTTCCCAACCAATACCAGATTTAGAATTATAAAATTCTGTATCTTTTGGTTGATTTAAATAGATGGTTGGATCTGTTTGCCCTCTTTTGATAAATTCATCTTCCATTTTCTTTATTTTTTCATAAAGTTTAGTTCGTTCTTCAAAAATAGCATGATATTTTACAGAAAATTTGAAGCTTCTAATTCTGTTATTCTCAGTCTTTCTTGTAAGTCAGATATATTATGATTAAGTTCTTGTATTTTGCTTTGAAATTCTTTTTCTTTATCTTGTAAATCTGAAACTGCTCGTAAGGCTAATGCTTTATCTTTGGAAAAATCTAAAACTAAATTATGTTCATTACGAAGCTTATTTTCCAAAGAGTGAGCATTTTTGTTTTCAGCCTTTAACGATTTTTCAAACTTTTTAAGCATAAAGTCCATATGAGTTAATTTCTCTTCTAGCACACAAGAATCATCAATATCAGAGTCAGAGTTAGAATGTACCTCCGACTTGTCTGAACCATCTGATCTTTCTGACTCTGAATCTTCATTGTCCTCATCATCAGTTTTTCTAGTTGCCATCAACGCAACTTCTTCTGTCTCTTCCTCCTCAGACTCTTGTCTTTCCTCATTTTCTTCATCTGTTAAACCAACCCATACTTCATCGTCGGCTATCATGGCCGACTCACTTAATTCTGACTCATTGAGAATCTCTGGTTTCAGGCAAATATGAGCATCCTCATCTAGGATGTCTTCATCTTCAGATAATTGCAACCAATGGTCATCCTCCGCCATAAGAGCTTTTCCAGCCTCTTTTTCTTTGGCTAAGAGAGCCTTTCTTGTATAGTAGTCAGAGTTTTTGACTACTGGAAGTCTACATTCCCGGGCAAAATGACCTGGTTTTCCACATTTATAACATTTCTGCTCTGAATCTTTCTTTGCTGACTTATCTGATTTGTCATATTTGTCAGCCTTTCTTCCACTGCTTTCTCCAGATTTTGCATATTTGTCGTTCTTCTCAATTTTCCTTGAGCCAGTCTTGTAGCGCATCTTATAATTGGTTGGCTTACGGTAGAACTTCTTTTGAAACGCTTTGGTTAGCAGTGCCATCTGTTTTTCATTTCTTCAATCTCAGAATCTGCAGATGAATCTGAGGTTTCTGATTCGGAAGAGGTACTGCTGACTACTGCCCTTTTCTCCTTTTTCAACTTATATTTCTACTTCTTTTCTGCCAGTAAAGCCAGCGGGTCAGCAGTCTCTTTCTCGACTTTCTTCTTTCCTGATAATTTCCTCAATACAACCTCTTGGTAGTTATTGAGGTTCTCAAAAATCATATGAAAATCCATTTCTTTAATGTCCTTTGTCTGCTGGATAATCATAGCATACTTCTCCCATTCAGGGTTCAGTACATTTAAGAACTTGACATTTATGTCCAGATTGGACTTTGTCACTCCATTTCTTTTCATTTCACTTACCAAACTCACAAACCTCAGGTAAGTGTTTTCCAGTAGTTCTCCTTCACGAGCTCGAAAATTCTCGAATGTCATCAGACTGTTTCTAGCTCTGTTTGTTGCAGCTCTGTAAGATCCCTTCATAAGTTTACACACTTCATCTCATATGGACTTGGCAGTTTTTGTGTTTGTGAGACATGTGTAAATATCATTGGGGATTGAGATCAGTAATAATTTCCTGGCTGTTTTATCCCCTAATTTTCTTTTCTTTTGTGCTTCAGTCAAGTTGGTAACCTCAACTGTCCTTGGTGGAATCGGGGGATTACCAGTGGGTACTCCAAGGATTGTTTCCATGAATGTGGCTGGTCCTTCTGTTAAGGATTCCAACATTTCTTCTGACAGATCATGAAAACTTATGAATTCTAGAAACCTCTCCCATCCATTGGACGTATTCTCCCCTGTAAAGAATTGGGGGTTTGGTTTCTGATCCCATTGCTAGAGCGTCTTTTGACATTATGATTGATATTTTGGAAACTGTCCAAGATATGATGAACTTTGATTGAAATTAAAATTGTTGAACAACAGTTGAAAGTTGATCAACCTTTATAAGCATGATTAGTGAAACTCTATTGAATCAACTCGAATCTACAACAAAATAACTTGTTAGAAGCAATAATCAACTCGAATCAAACACTGATGAAACTCGTGTGATGGTGTGTAAAACTCGAATGATGTGTTGTAAAACTCAAATGATGTGTTGTAAAACTCGAATGATGCTGTGTAAAACTCGAATGATGTTTGTATGAAACTCGAATTAAATTGAGTGAAACTCGAATTACTCTTCTGTAAAACACTAATATACTTGTGTAAAACTCGAATTACTCTTCTGTGAAACTTGAATATACTTGTGTGAAACTCGAATGAAATTGAGAGTAAACTCGATTGACTAATCAAGTCAACTCGAATCAACTAAGATCCAACTCGATTGATTAATCAAGTCAACTCGAATCAAATGAGAGTTAACTCGATTGATTAATCAAGTCAACTCGAATCAAATGAGAGAACTCGATTGATTAACAGTTCCAACTCGATTCACTTGTTTGTCAACTCGATTGACAGTTGTTGTCAACTCGATTTACAAAGGCATTCAACTCGAATTGCACATAAGCTATGTGTATTTTGAGTTTCTTAGTTTTTTAGATTATTCAAGTCTGAAATTCAAATTAATTCGAAAAACTTAGCCATTTTCACTCAAATTGAAATCGAACGTGAGGATTATGATTACAAACACTTTCTGTGAAACAGTTTTGTCCAAAAATAGATCTGGTCTTGACTTTTTCAATAGAACAGTGAAAAACTTTGTGTTTTTCAAAATTTCATAAAAATCACTAGATCTTTTGCTGTGTTTGATGAATCAAAACAAGTTTATAGTCAATTGAATCGACTAATGATCCTATTCCTTCGATCCAAATTTCAGAGTGTATGATCAACAGATTAAAAACCCTTGATGATTTTACGGTTTTCGAAGAAAAAAAAATTATGAACAGTTCAAAAATTTCAATTTCAGATTCAAAGATTCACCCCTAGAAGCGCTGATACCAATTGTGAATTACAGTTTCTTATCAATCAAACAACAATATCAATAATAAAGAACAATAATAGGAACCAAAACTAACCGAATGATTATATCGCAGATTTTGTCGATTACAAAATGATGAAATGGAAGCTTCAAAATACAGTAACCGTTTTTCTCTGAAATCTATGTGTGCCAAAAGTATTTGTCAGAGATCTATCTATTTGAAAGTCAAACTTTCTATTTATATACAATTACACAACTATTAACTAATTACAAAACAGACCCTTTACTTTGCATTCCATCAACTAAAATGCATTCTAACAAACACCTTCTGACCCCTTAGCCAGAACTCCGACGTACACCTTCTGACCCCTTAGTCAGAACTCCGAACAACACCTCCTGACCCATCCGTCTGACCCTTTAATCAGATGTCCGACCTATACCTTCTGATCCCTTATTCAGAACCTTAACCTATACCTTCTGACTCTTCAGTCGGTTCTTCGAATTACACCTTTTAACCCTTTAGTCAGGACCGTGAATCATACCTTATGACTCATCAGTCGGAAGCCTGCCTTTTGACTCATTAGTTAGAGTCTTCAGATACATATCTTTCGACCCTTCAACCAAAACATTAAAGGATGCCATACGAGTTCTGACTCCTAAGTTAGATACTCAGATGCATACCTTCTGACATAACTCCTTTGACTTTCTTATCTTTTAGTAAGAACTTATGGATACGACCTTCATGTTGTTGATCATATTCCACTACTTGGGACCATGTATGCCTCTAGTAATAACCTTTAACATTTTACCCGATTACCTTTTAACTTTGACCTTGAACATGTTTGAGTAAAACCTTTTTGATTGACATGAGTAGGGGGGAGCTTTTGTTCCCTCTGACCACTACAAACAACATTGGAAAAAGACAAAAGAACAGAAGCAGAGGTGTAGCATAAAGGGAGGCATTTGATTAGTTGCAGACCTACCCTCCGAGTAGCGCAGGTTAGAGGTCAAGATTCCTTTATGGAAACGACAAGGTAAGGATATTATATATAGTAGGTTTATCCTCATATGCAGGTATCATCTTCCTCATCCTGAAAACCCTAAATTACTCTATCTTTTTCTACAATGTTATTCGGAACTCTGTCTGACTTGATCGTCGGAGGTGCCGCAGGGGCCTCCCCCTGCGTGGTACGCTGACCTTTCTTGTTTATTTGGCTCTCAGATTGTTATATTAAATATGGATGATCTTATTTGAAGATATCTCAATGTGTATATAGCAAGTGGAATATTATCGTTCAAACACCTCTTGATGTCAACAAACAAGGCCTCAAAATTCCCAAGGCTCCCACTTCGAGTAGTAGGAAATGGATGAACGTCAATCCGAATGGAAAATCATGAATACAAGTACTTTCTCCGGTAAATATTTTGTGTCATTATCACCATCAACAAATGCATCGTCAACATGTTCCATAGCAGTTGGATCAGTTTAGCTTACATGCTCGATGCTTGCTAGGGTGAATATAGTTTGGCCGAAATCAGCCACTGTTGAACCGAAGTTTGTTGGTCGGTTTAGCTGGTTTGAGAGAGTATTAATTGGCCAGCCGGTTTGAGAATTATCCAAACCGAGTTTATTGGTCAGCCAACGATTTGCAACTCTATATCAGTCGACTTTATACACACACACGCACACACACACACACACACACACACACAGATATATATATATATATATATATATATATATATATATATATATATATATATATATATATATATATATATATATATATATATATATAGGGTCAGGTTCGATGGGGTATCATGTTAGACTGGGGAACCGTAGTCCATCCACGTCTGATTATAAGTTTAAAAGGGTAATATAGTCAATTAGGTTTATCTTAAATAATAGATGACAACTAATAAATTAATAGATCCTTAATCGGGATTTACTTCCATAACACATGTATAATAAATTTCAAAATGAGTTTTAATGAACATCAATTCGATTCGACAATGGGTTTTAGTGAACATGTTCAATCAGATTCGACAATGGGTTTTAGTGAACATGTTCAATTGGATTCGACAATGGGTTTTAGTGAACATGTTCAACCGGATGTGTCAAATAAATGTATTTATTATTTTCTTCAAACCGTTCGTGAAGGTTCAATTTCATTTACACGTTATTGAACATGTGCAATCGGGGTTTATTGTGTTTTTTTAGTCGTTGTTAACCGTTTTGGTGATAACCCAATATTGACAGTATTGAACTTTGTTGTAGTAGTCTCAATCAATATTCAAGCACTCTGTTGGGAAATAGTTTAAGTACATTCAAGCTGTTAGTTTAGACTTCTCAGACTGTTAGTAGATTTTACATGTAAATACAAAGTTCATGCTGCTAGTTGAAGAAACTCGAGCTGCCAGTGTAAAAGTTCAAGCTGCCAGAGCAAATCAACTCGAGCTGCTCAGTTCATGCTGTCAAGAGATTCAAGCTGCTCAACAGTTTCATAAATAGAAACTGCTGATTTTCAGGAAAGATATCTACACGAAGATTCCAGCATATCTACTATCAGAGAAGTCATAGTCCTTCAAGGAAACAAGTCCAAAAAGCAATATAAATAGACAGAATATGTTTTCTATTGTATAGGAGTTTTCTGCATATTTTTGAGTCTGTAATTGCTTCATTGGTTAAGTTTTCTTAAGCCTCTAAGGTTGTAAAACCCTAAGAACAGTCTGTGTTCTTCGTCTAATCAAACATATTAGAGGTGATTGTAATCATTGAATTCAGCAATACAAACAGTCTTGATTACTTCTTATGTTTTATGCTTCATTGGTTCTGAAAGTTTTTGTTAAAATAATTAAGTGTTATTCCGCAAACTTCTTAATTAAACTTTGATTCAAAGCAAGATTATTGATTTATACTCTGATAAATTTCAAATCAGTTAATCTTGGTTATTCAGTTTTAGATCCTGACAAGTGGTATCAGAGCCACAGGTCGTTCTTTGTTTTTCAAAGTCGAAAACTTTCTTTCAAATTTTTAATCTTTTACAATGGAATTTGAAAATAGCAGCAGTGGATCTGGGCAAGGACTCAAAGTGCCTATGCTCAAGCCCACTGAGTTTGAGATGTGGAAACTCAGGATTCAACAGCATATTCAATTCATTGATTATGCCATATGGGAAGCTGTTGAATTCCCTCCTGTAGTTGATCCAGAACTTGATGCTGAGGGAAAACCAGTCAAAACTCCTCCAAAAACTGAACTTGAAAGGAAGGCTAGAATGAATGAAGTGAAAGCACTCACACTATTACAAATAGCCATTCCTAATGCTTATCAACATCAGTTCAAAAAGTTTTATACTGCTCACTCTCTTTGGAATGCCTTAGAGAAGAGGTTTGCTGGTAATGCCAGTACCAAGAGAAATCAAAAAGACCTCTTGAAACAGCAGTATGAAAACTTTTCTGGTGGCAAGAATGAAAACCTCACTCAAATCTTTGACAGGTTCAACAAACTGATAAGTGAACTGGAAAGTGCAAAGGTCAATCTGGATCAAGATGAAGTCAACAGAAAGTTTCTCAGATCTCTTGGAGAAGAATGGACAGTCTATGCTGCACAATGGAGAACAAAAGACACTCTTGATGAGATAGAATTGGATGATCTGTATAACAGTTTAAGAGTGTTTGAGACTGAGATTGATGCTAAAAAGAAATCTTTTTCTTATAATCACAATACTGCTCTTCTATCTTCTGAAAAATCTAATAACTGTGATTCTTTCTCAGGTGGTGATGGCAACTCTGCTGAAACTCACTATGAGGCCTTTGTTGCCAATGATGGATTATTTGCTCTAAATGTTGAAGACTTGGAACAAATTCATCCAGATGATCTTGAAGAGATGGATTTAAAGTGGCAACATGCAATGCTGACCATGAGAGCCAAAAGATTTCTGAAAAGAACTGGAAGGGCCAACTTTCAAGCCAAGACAGAAGGCAAACCATCTTTTGATAAATCAAAAGTGGAATGCTATAAATGCCATAAGCTTGGTCACTTTGCCAGAGAATGTAGATCTCAAGGTCAACAGCCATCAAGGACTTCACAGCCCATCCAAGCGTCCTCATCAACAGCACTTGTCTCTCAAGAAGACAATGTGTTTGACTGGAGTGATCAGACAGAGGAAGAATTTCAAAATCAAGCACTTATGGCAGAAACATCAAATGTCTCCTCCACTGAACTACCATCTGAGGTAAATTCTAAACTCTGCTCTCAATCATGCAAAAATATGGTTAAAAAGTACAGAGATCATAATGAGAGCATGTGCAAAACTCTAGCTAAGATGGAAGAAAGGAGATATGAATATATGCAAGCCATAGAAGATCTGGAAAAACAGATCAATGATTATAAGGATAATGAGATTCAAATGGGGTATGATAGAACCTATCATGAATGGGAGAAAAAGGAACTCAATAAGAAAATAGAATCTCTGAATAAAAAGGTAGAAGAGACTGAACAGAAGGTGTTAGAGGCTAATAAGAAACTAGAATCTGTTAACATAGATCTAGGTAACTTCAAGTTGGCAAATCAAAAGCTGGAACACCTAATGGAAGTACAATTTAAAGACAGGGTGAAATCTCAGATTAATCCCAAAGAAGGTATAGGATATAGGGCCACTCCTCCTCCATACAACAACAAGTACATACACCCAATGAGTGAGGTTGCTGATAGACTTGTCAATGAACCACTAGATGAGTCTATGACTATTGTAGATCCTATCCTTGATAACAGTCCTGAATTAAAAGAAGATAAGAGTCAAAATAGAGACTGTGACACAAAGAGTGCACCCATAGAAGTCCAAGCTCCCAGTAAGAAAGGAAAAGAGAAGATGAGTGTATGCAATGCTACTCCACAAGTTTCTGTACATTCTAACTGTAACACTGCATCTTCATCAAAAGGAACTAAAAGAGGTAAAACTGTTTCTATCTGCACATGCCAAAAGCATGGTGTTCAAAAGTTTCCTAAACAACAGCAGGTAAGAGGAAACCAGAGAAACAAGAACCAGAAATTGACAGAAAAGTCTGGTGTTCCAATTCAAACTGTCAAAAGATGCTTTCACTGTGGAAGGAAGAATCACTTAGCCAAGGATTGTTTTTACAAACCAGCTGTTGCAAAACAGACTGTGCATCACACAAAATCAAATCCTAATCAGGCAAAGCACTCAAAAGTGAAACCTTCCACAGCAGCTCCAAAGAAAACATTTGATCACAGATTCTCAAAAGTAAATAAAAAACCGTCCACACATCAAAAACAAGTTTTGGCAAAGCCTAAATCAAGTTTTAAACAAATATGGTGTGTCAAGGACAAATCTGTTGCTCAAACTGCTAATGCAAAAGATCAGACTGCTAAGTCAAAATCTGATGCTGTTAGTGCAAAAACTGAAACTGTTAGCACTACAAACACAGCTCAAGCTGCTGGGCATCAATCTGGAGCTGCTAGTGAATTATCTGAGACTGTCAGAAGAAAAGATGATCAAAATAGTTGGATACCTCATATTATCACTAAATACTCTCCAAAGACTCCATCAGTTGATCTCACTAAATATAAGAAGTCAAAGACAGTTTTTAGTTATGTCAATGTACAAGGCCAACCCAAAACCAATTTGGTTTGGGTTTACTCCACTACTAACTAAGCTGTTATTTGTGCAGGGCAACCACAGGTCTCCTCATAGATCAAGATGGCATCTGGACAGTGGATGCTCTAGGCACATGACAGGCAATTCTGAATGCTTGTCAAATTTCAAAGGTTTTGATGGAGGTTTTGTTGCATTTGGAGGCAACTCAAAAGGAGGTAAGGTTACAGGTAAAGGTACTGTTAATGCAGGCAACATGACATTCCATGATGTTCTGTATGTTGAACAGCTTAAGTACAATTTATTAAGTGTCTCTCAAATCTGTGACAAACAAAACACTGTTTTGTTCACAGATTCTGAATGCATTGTTCTCTCTAAAGATTTCAAAGTTCCTGAAAATCTTGTTTTACTTAGAACACCAAGAAAGGACAATGTTTACTGCCTGGACACAGATCTTTTACCTAAGTCAAATACTTTAAGCTGTTTAATATCCAGAGCATCATCAAATGAGTCTGCTCTTTGGCATAGAAGGATGTGTCACATGAACTTCAAGTCCATGAATATTTTAGTCAAAAAGAATCTGGTAAGAGGCTTACCACAAAAGGAGTTCATCTGTGATGATCACTGTGTAGCATGCCTTAAAGGTAAGCAACACAAAACTTCTCATAAGGCCAAAGAAGTAAATTCAATCTCATCTGTTCTTCAGTTGCTACATATGGATCTATTTGGTCCAACTTCTGTTTTGAGTTTGACTAAAAGGGCTTACTGTTTGGTCATTGTTGATGATTTCACCAGATTTACTTGGGTTTACTTTCTTAGGTCCAAAGATGAAACTGCTGAACTAGTTAAGTCTTTTATCCTTAAGATAGAAAACCAATCCAATTCCAAAGTTAAGGTGATCAGATCAGACAATGGAACTGAATTTAAAAATCTCATTCTAAACAGTTTCTGTGAGTCCAAAGGTATTGCTAGACAATACAGTGCACCAAGAACACCACAGCAAAATGGTGTAGCTGAAAGAAAGAACAGAACATTAATTGAGGCTGCTAGAACAATGCTAGCTGATTCAAATCTGCCAATGACTTTCTGGGCAGAAGCTGTTAATACAGCCTGTTATGTTCTAAATAGGGGTCAAGTAGTTCAATCACAAGGGAAAACTCCCTATGAGTTATTCCATAACAGAAGTCCCCTAATAGCTTTCTTTAAGCCCTTTGGATGCCCATGTACTATCCTTCACACTAAGACTCACTTAGGGAAGTTTGAAAGTAAGGCAGAAGAAGGATTCTTTGTATACTCAACTCAAAGCAAAGCCAATAGAGTATACAACAGTGTGTCTAAAACAATTGAAGAAAGTGCCAATGTTGAATTTAATGAAAATACTGCTAATATCAAAGGCACTGGTCCTGATTGGTTGTTTGATTTAGATTCACTAACAAATTCTCTGAGCTTTGTTGAGTATACTGCAGAAGCTGATGCATACAGGGTTGAAGCTGCTAACACGAATTCTCATGCTGCCAATACAATTTCTCATGCTGTTGGCACAAAGTTTCAGACTGCTGCAGATTCACCAAGTTGGGATGATTACATCACTCTACCACTTCTGTCATGTGATCCTCCAGGGGTCCTAAATGCTCCACTTAATGCAAATCCAGACACTGAAGTGCCATTTCCAAGTCCTGACAGTACAGCTCCAACACAAAAGGAAACAGTCCCAGATTTAAGTCAAGCTGTTCCAGAAACTGAACCATTCACTGGTTCTGATGGAGATGATACAAATCTTGGAACTTCTTTTCAAACAGAGAGAGAGCCCACACTAAGAGTTCACAAGTATCACCCTCTCAATCAAATACTGGGTGATCTAAGCACTCCTGTTCAAACAAGGAAAATGGTTCACAATGAGACTGCTGCTGCTGAACAAGCAGTTTCTGAATTCAGTCTAGCTGCTTTTGAACATGCCTGTTTCATGTCTCAATTGGAACCTAAAAAGGCATCAGAAGCATTAAAAGATTCATCCTGGATTGAAGCTATGCAAGAAGAGCTTTTACAGTTCAAAATTCAGAATGTATGGACTCTGGTGGATCTTCCTAAAGGAAAAAGAGCAATAGGTACAAGATGGGTGTTCAGAAACAAGAAGGATGAGAGAGGGATAGTCATCAAGAACAAAGCAAGACTAGTAGCACAAGGGTACACTCAAGAAGAGGGAATAGATTATGATGATGTCTTTGCTCCAGTAGCAAGAATTGAAGCCATCAGACTATTTCTAGCATATGCAAGTTTCAAAGGATTTAAAGTGTATCAAATGGATGTTAAGTCTGCTTTCCTGTATGGGACAATTGAAGAGGAAGTATATGTGTGTCAACCTCCTGGTTTTGAAGACTACAAGTATCCAGACAGGGTGTACAAGCTAGACAAAGCTCTCTATGGTCTTCACCAAGCCCCCAGAGCATGGTATGACACACTGTCATCATATCTTCTACAGAATGGATTCAAGAGAGGCACTCTGGACAAAACACTCTTCACTAAATCCATCAAAGCTGAGATTCTACTTGTCCAAATCTATGTTGATGACATCATCTTTGGCTCAACTAATGATAGTTTGTGCAAAGAATTTGAGGCCCTAATGCACAAAAAGTTTCAAATGAGTTCAATGGGGGAACTCACATTCTTTCTAGGGCTGCAGGTTAAACAGAGGCCTACTAGTCCATTCATAAGTCAATCAAAGTATGTCAAAGACATATTGGAAAAGTTTGGCTATCAAGACACAAAGGTTGCAAGCACTCCAATGGATCCTCATAAACAGCTCCATACAGACAAAGATGGCATAGATGTGGATATTCATCTATACAGATCCCTTATAGGATCTCTCATGTATCTAACATCTTCAAGACCTGATATTATGTTTGCTGTCTGTGTGTGTGCTAGGTTTCAATGCTCTCCAAAGGATTCTCACTTGGTTGCTGTTAAGAGAATCTTTAGATATCTTAAAGGCCAACCACATTTAGGTCTATGGTATCCTAAAGACTCTCCTTTTGAACTAACTGCTTATTCTGACAGTGACTATGGTGGATGCAACATTGACAGAAAATCCACAACTGGTGGATGTCAATACTTAGGAGCAAGACTGGTCTCTTGGCAATGCAAAAAGCAAACAACTGTCTCCACATCATCCACTGAAGCAGAATACGTAGCAGCTGCAAGCTGCTGCTCCCAGGTAATGTGGATTCAAAATCAGCTTAGAGACTATGGTATGAATTTCTTATCCACTCCAATTTTTATTGACAACTCAAGTACAATCAGCATTGTGCAAAACCCAGTGAAATTCCCAAAAACCAAGCATATAGAAATCAGATTTCATTTTATCAGAGATTGTAATGAAAAGAAGTTAATCCAAGTTACCAAAATACATACAGATGATCAGTTAGCTGATCTATTCACAAAACCTTTTGATGTAGGAAGGTTCACTTTCCTAGTATCAAATATTGGTATGGTAAACATGGATTAATTGATTTTCATTATTATCTACTCAGTATGCTTATTTAAGGGGGAGATACTGTTTCATTGAAAAGTTGCATAATTTCTAACTAACAGCTTGAGTATTTTCTCAAGCTGCTAGTTCATTTTCTCATGCTGTTAGTTATTTTCACTTGATCTGTTAAAGTGTGCAGGGTATTTGGGTAATTTCTCAAATGTGTGCGCGGGACCCAACCTTTTCGAAACCTTTAAAGGTCCCAGCTTCGTTCAGTTGTAACTACCAGTTACGTATTCTTCTTCCACGGCCTCTTGCTTTCTCTCTGAACGAATCACACATTCTTCTTTCAAACCCTAAACCATCGTTTCTTCATCAATGGAGTTTGTAAAAGAGCATAACTGCCTTCCATACACCCTAAAACACTCTGAACTTCAACCGTTTCATGCAATGATGGATTTCCTCAGGCACTCCCATATTCATTATGCCCTAACCATAAACCCTACAATATACATCTCCCATATAGAACAGTTTTGGAACCATGCATCTGTTCAAACCATCAATGGAGTGCCTACCCTCCTTTCCAAGATTGATGGAACTGATATCCATATCACTGAGGAATCCATCCGACATCACTTGCATCTTCAAGATGCCTCAGGTATGACCGACCTATCCCTTCAAGCTTTACATTTTGGTCTTCAAAATATTGGCTATAGGGGCCCTGCTGATTCTTTTACTTTTCTTAAGGCACATTTTTCTCCTAAATGGAAATACCTTGTGCACATTATTCAGCAATGTTTAAGCCCCAAAAGAACTGGTTGGTCTGAGTTTTCTTCAAATATTGCCACTGCCTTAGTGTGCTTTTCTACTGGCCAACAGTTCAATTTTTCTAACATGATTTTTCAGGGGATGTTAAGGCATCATTCCCTAAAGAATGGGAAATTTTTTATGTATCCTAGGTTTTTGGCAGAAATTATTGCACACACCTGCACATCTTCACATTGACATAAACGGATACATGTTTCCCATAGGCACTCACTGTCTTCAATCAAAAGGCTATTAAAGCCAAGTGCCAATTTTGTAAGTATAGATGTTCCATTGCCTTCTGCAATGATGAACATCATTCCACGAAACAGAGAAGAGGGTCTTGAGCAGGCTCAGCCTAACATTACTGCTACAACCCCAAGACCCCAACCCACTCCTCATGATACAAATATTCCCTCTGATCCTTTTGTACAGCCAACACGCCCACTCAGAAACATATACAAAAGAAAAAGGGGACCAGGAGCTCCTTCCTCCTCCTCCCATCAGCAAGAGCCATATATCCCTGTGCAGGAGGATACTCCTGCACAGCATATCCAAAGGGAACCACTTGAGGAAACTTCCATCCTCACTCAGGAGGTGAACATCTCTTCAGAGATGGTTCATATGGGTTCTGTGGCTGGCACTACTGATGTCTCTGCACAAGAGGCACAGGACAGTGCCAACATAGCTAAGACCACGCCCATGGCAACAGCAAGTGTGCAAACACAAGCTGGAAGTCCCCAGAACCAAGAAAAGAGGGGCCCAGAAGTTTCTACCTCTGGTCTTAATGTCAGTGATAGATCACAAGCACCTCAGGTGTTCTCTGATCTTGAGGCTAGTCTGCAACAAATGCTCTTAACGGATCCCAGACTCAAACCTGTTGTAGCTATGTTGGACCATCAAATGTCCATCATTGCTGCACAGGGGGCTCAAATTTTTGCTCTCAAGCAGGCAGATGCTGCTCAAAATAAGCGAATGGATTATCTTCACAGAGGCTTCACACTCTGTGGAAATAAAATTATGAAGTTAGAGCAGATGATTCAAACCCAAGGGGCACAGGTTGTGGTTTCTTCTGACAAAACCAATGCTTCCAAAAAGGGGGAGAATCAGGAGGTTCCCACATCAGTCCAAGCAGCTCCAACCACATCAGTCCAAGCAGCACCAACAGTTCCAGTTTCTAGGCTAGCAGTCCCAACAGCTTCTCAAGCTGTTAGCCTAGAAACTCAAGCTTTTCCTTCAAAACCCACTGGAGTTGTGATCAGAGAAGGAATTCAAGCTCCATCAAGCACAGTCCAAGCTACAACATCTGCTACAAAAAACAAGGGCAATGACATTCTCATTGAGTCTCCAAAGCATAAATTTTCCTCAAAAGAAGCCCAAATTGCCTTTGATGCTGAAGTTGCCAGAAAAATAGCAGAAGAACAAGACAAAGAATTAGAGCAGCAAGCCCAAACCCCAATGGATGATGATGAGACTTTAGGTGATTACTTAAAGGGGTTTGTGGTCAAGCAAGGAGCAAGGAAAAGAAAGATGCCAACAGGGCACTCCAAGGCTGAGCATAGAAGATTTCTTATCAATTTTGCCTTTGCAGCAGGTATTCCAAAGAAAATGGCTCAGTCCATGTCTACTGAAAGGCTGCAGGAGATTCATGATAAGGAGATGGACAAAAGACAGAGAACAACAGTCTCTCCAGAAGCTCAACCATCCCAAGAAGTCCAACCAACAACCCAATCAGTCCAAACTGAAGCTGGTGCCAGTGCACCTACTCCCACTGATCAAGCAGTTGTCCCTATTCCTTCATCGGTTAAGAGAGTGCTCTTTGAGCAACATTTGCAAAAGGCTATGGAGATAGAGAAGTTGATTGATCAACATGATTTCACAAAGCCTCAAATCAACTACTGGTTTGCTAAGTCACTGGATGAAAGAGATTTAAGGGTCAAGTTTGTGATAAGGAGAGAGTCTGGACCAGAAGAGGAGTTTGATACATTCTGGCAAATGGTTCATAAGCTGACCAGGGATGAACTGATAAAGATGTACAACATAGGATACGTATCTCAAGTTAGATCTGCTCCTCCACAAGTAAAACAACTCATCAGAGATCTAAGTTCAGTTGCTGATCCTGAATTTGCAAAAGAAGAAATAGAAGTAGCTGAGAAGAAAGGGAAAAAGGTCAAGGAAGTTCATATTTTTGTCAAATCCAGAACTTACAGAATCAAATTCACAGATGGGTTTGGTATTTTCTTCAATCTCGAGTTTTATAATTTTTCAAAAGATATGCTGCTCCAAATAAAATCAGTTAGGATATCTTGTGATAAAGAAGAGATGAAGAGAGAATTTTTGAAGGCTATAGATCATAAGCTTGCACAGTTGTGAGTTTTTGAAAGCCTTGGTTTGTAAATAACAGTTTACTTATTTATTTCCATGTTTTTATAGATATTAAAGTCTTGTAAAGAATTTAAGTTAGGGGGAGATTGTTGGGAAATAGCTTAAGTACATTCAAGCTGTTAGTTTAGACTTCTCAGACTGTTAGTAGATTTTACATGTAAATACAAAGTTCATGCTGCTAGTTGAAGAAACTCGAGCTGCCAGTGTAAAAGTTCAAGCTGCCAGAGCAAATCAACTCGAGCTGCTCAGTTCATGCTGTCAAGAGATTCAAGCTGCTCAACAGTTTCATAAACAGAAAGTGCTGATTTTCAGGAAAGATATCTACACGAAGATTCCAGCATATCTACTATCAGAGAAGTCATAGTCCTTCAAGGAAACAAGTCCAAAAAGCAATATAAATAGACAGAATATGTTTTCTATTGTATAGGAGTTTTCTGCATATTTTTGAGTCTGTAATTGCTTCATTGGTTAAGTTTTCTTAAGCCTCTAAGGTTGTAAAACCCTAAGAACAGTCTGTGTTCTTCGTCTAATCAAACAGATTAGAGGTGATTGTAATCATTGAATTCAGCAATACAAACAGTCTTGATTACTTCTTATGTTTTATGCTTCATTGGTTCTGAAAGTTTTTGTTAAAATAATTAAGTGTTATTCCGCAAACTTCTTAATTAAACTTTGATTCAAAGCAAGATTATTGATTTATACTCTGATAAATTTCAAATCAGTTAATCTTGGTTATTCAGTTTTAGATCCTGACACACTCACAAATGATGTAATCGATAAACAAAGAGAATGAAACTCAGTCTTTGATAAACTGTCAGAGAGAATATATGAAGTAGCCGCCGCTTTTTTGAATATAATAACGACAAAAGTTGGAAACCCTAGGCGTGGGTTTCCATTATATACAAAGGAAAGTTTAAAGGGTTTACAACTTACACCCCTCAACTTTTAAATAAAAGAAAAAATTACATATAGAGGAAATGAAATTACATTGAAATGAAATAAAAACTATCTATTTCAAAATGGAACCACATGATTGAAATTTAATATTTAACAATCTCCCCTTTTTCAATCACTGTGGCAGGTGGCAAGTTTGTTCACCAGACTCCGTAAACCGAGGATGACGACAAAACGTCGAATTTTCACGTGACTTGGCGAGCGTGAAGTCTGTAACATCCTGCCCATCAGTCAAGCCTGCCGCAGTAGTAATGGGAAAACATAAGAAAGTAGGGATGGATGCCTCACACACTTCAAAAGTGGAGAAACGAGGAAGGGATCCAAGGACAGTTTGAAGTCGGAACACCATCTTCCTCTCAAGTGCCGACACTTACCCAGAGACCTACGTAACAAACGGTGCCTCTGTTGGTGGCAAGGGCCGCCAGACATGACCCCCAATTTCGTCAAAATCCACTAAGAGGTCGGTGAGATCTTTTCAAGGATTATGCAGGAGGCAATACAAACCACCAATAAACCTTGGGCCAACCAGAATACCCAGGCGATTTAACAAGACGAAATCAACGAATTGTGACAGTGCCTAAAGCCCGCAATGCAGAACTAACCCAACGACTTAACGCTCTGGAGTATGAGGAAACCCCGGAGGCATCTCATACTTAGTACCCTTTTGTAGTATTTCTCTAGGCTTTACTATCTGATACATCTTAGGGTGTGTACGGCTTAAGAATTTAACGAAAATTTCCGACCATATCATGTACAAAGATTAGGTATCCAACATTTTAATGAAAAACTAAGTTTTATCTATAACTAGGAGCATGAGGATACGTAGTACGACAATCTGCCTAAGAAATTTCAAACCCATAGTCTTATCCTCTTACCCCATTAGATACCACTTATGCATTTCTACTATTTGATACCGGGGCTGATAGGAGCTTTATATCCACTAAGTTCAGTAAGCAGATAAATTCCATTCTTACACCATTAAGTGCGACTTATGCTATTGAAGTTGATGACAGTAAGACACTTAAGACGAATAATATAAGTCGAGGATGCTCCTAAGATTTAGTAGACCAACTCTTTGAAATAGACTTGATGCCCGTCAAACTGGGAAGTTTTGACGTGGTCATAGGCATGGATTGACTATCGAAAAATCGTGCAGAAATAGTGTGCAACAAGAAGACGGTTCATATACCTTTAGCCAATAAGAAGGTCCTTACTGTCCAAGGCAAAACAAGAAATACCAAATTAAGCATCATCTCTAGCAATAGGACCCTGAAGTGTTGATAAAGAGGGAGCCAAAGGAAAAGCGGCTCGAAAATATTCTTATTGTTTATGGTTACCCCAAAGTTTATCCAGAACAATTACCTGAACTGCCAACATCGAGGCAAGTCAAATTTAAAAATCAGCCTAGTATCAGGTGCTGCACCAGTGGCTCGAGCACCATGCCGATTAGCCCCACCAATAGTGTAAGAATCGTCCAACCAACTGTAGGAGCTCTTAGATAAAAGGTTTATCAAACCGAATTCCTCGCTTTGGAGGAGCTCCGATTTTTTTCATAAAGAAGAAGGATGGAACCTTCAGAATGTGCATCAATTACCAACAGCTAAATAAACTAAAAGAATCGATACCCGCTCACAAGGATCAATGACTTGTTTGACCAAACTCCACATATTAAGCTTATATTCGAAGATTGACCTAAGGTCTAGTTATCATCAGGTTAGAGTTCGCAAGAAAGATATTTCAAAGACAGCCTTCAGATTCCGTTACGATTATCATAAATTCCTATTAATGTCGTTTGGATTAACCAGTGCCCCAACGGTATTCATGCAGCTTATAAATCAGGTGTGCAAACCTTATCTAGACAAGTTTGTGATTGTATTCATGAATGACATCTTAATCTACTCACAAAACAAGGAGGAGCACGAGCAAACACTTAAGACTGATTCTAGAGTTGTTGAAGAAAGAACAACTATATGCCAAGCTTTCTAAGTTTGACTTTTGGCTAAGATAGGTAAGATTTCTCGGGCACATGATCAATAGTAAAGGGATCCAAGTCGACCCCGCGAAGATCGAAGCTATCATGAATTGGTCAACCCTTAGAACCCCCATAGAGGTACGATAGTCCTTAAGACTCGCCACTTATTATAGGCAATTATTAAAAATTTCTCAAGGATCACCGGAGCTCTTACAAAACTGACCTGGAAAGACATTAAGGTGCTGTTTGATTGCATAAGAGGTTAACTGTTTGATGTCTGATTCCACTTCTGATTGATAAGAGGAGGTCCTGATAAGATACTAAGATCTGATAAGAGAATTTAATAAGTCTGTTTGTTTTATAAATTATCTGATTCTGTTAATTTTATTAATTTTACATATTAATTCCCAAAACCAAACAGATATCATTGATTAAGGTCAAATATAAAGTAAGAATAATATCATTGAATCAAAGTGATCTATGTAAACATTTAATATCATTCAAATAACATTAACAAGATTTAAGTAAGAAACCAATTCAAGTTTATAAGTTATAATCAAGTAACATAAATGCATTCAATAAACATATATCCAACATGCTTTCAAGAATCAAATAACAATAAAAGTTTATAAGTTATAATCAAGTTTATAAGGTTACGTTTATTAACTTACAAATAACTTAAGTTTATAAGTTATATAGATATGTTATTGAAAAATAATAAATTTGATCAAAAAGTGTTGAATATTTCTCGTTATGGTAGGGTGGGTAGGTTGAGGGGTAAGGTGGGTGGGGATGCGTAGATTTGAGGGGTAATGGTGGGTAGGTTGAGGGTAATGGTGTAGGGGTAGGGTAGGTAGGTTGAGGGGTAAGGTGGGTGGGGATGGGTAGATATGAGGGGTAGGGTAGGGGTGAGGTGGGTACGTTTGAGGGGTAGGGATGGGGTGGGATAAGGAGGGGTGAGGTGCTGGTGGAAGGCGTTTCAGGGGTTTGATGGGTTATGTGTAGTGAGGGTGTGGGGTAGAGTGGGATTAGGGGTAGTATTGGAGTGGGGTGGGTTAGGGTTAAGGGTGGAGATGGGGATGGGGTGTATAAGTAGAGTTAAGGGTAGTTAGGGTAGGGTGAGATTAGGGTGGTGAGGGTGGGTTATGTTGAGGGTGGGGTGGGGTGGGTGATGGGGGATAGGGTGTTAGGAATAGGATAGGGTAGGGGGTAGGGTGGGTGAGGTAAGGTTTATGGTGAAGTAATATGTACAGGTGGTGGGGTGGGGGGGCGTGGTGGAGTAGAGACCGTGTATTTTTTTGGTGTGATAAGTGGTGATAAGTAGCATATCAAAGTCTTATCCTGATAAGACATGATAAGAATTTTCACTCTTATGTCTTCTGCATATCAAACGCACTTATCAGTATTTCCTCTTACCGAATAAGAGGAAACCTCTGATAAGTGGCTATCAAACACCCCCTAAGTATAATTGGGGCAAGGATCTGGAGACATCATATCAGTTATCAAAGCACAAACTGTGAAGCGCGCTTATTTTATCCAAGAGAAGCAAGAAATATGTAGATTACTGTGACGCTTCACACAATGGGTTGATATAGAAAGATAAGGTCATAGCTTACACTTTATGAAAACTTAAGGTTCATTAGGTGAATGACACAACACATGATCTAGATCTTGGAGCAGTAGTCTTTATCTTTAAGACTTGGAGACATTAGTTGTACGGTAACAAGTGTACTACACTCACAGACCATAAGGGCCTCCAACACATCTTGAAGCAGAAAGAGTCGGATATGAGGTAGTGCTATTGGATGAAGATACTAAGTGATTGCAACTGTGAAAAATCGTTATCACCTGAGGAAAACTAATGTGGTTGCAGACGCTCAGAGCTGAAAGGAACGAGCTAAGCCGTTAAGAGTACAAACCCTAGTTATAACCATTCAACCAAACCTTCCTCGCTTAGTTCATGATGCACAAGTAGAAATTGTTAAGGAGGAAAATATGAAAAATGAAGCCCTGCACGGAATGGATAAATAGTTTGGGATAAGGGCTAATAAAAAAATCGATATTTCATTAATAGAATCTGATTACTCTGTCTGGTGGAATAAGAAAGCTGGCTATGGATGAAGGACACAAATCATGATATGCCGTTCACCCCGGATCTGATAAAATGTATCATGACCTCAAGGAACTATACGGGTGGCTTAACATGAAGGATGACGTTACCACATATGTCAACAAATTCCTATCATGCTCCAAAGTTAAGACCAAGCATCAAAAACCAGTTGGGTAATAGTCGACCGCCTAACAAGATCCGTGCATTCCTACCAGTCAAGGAGAACAACAAGATGAATAAGCTAGTCCAAACGTACCTCAATGAAGTCGTCTCCGGACACGGAGTGCCTATTTCAATCATTTTGGATACGGATAACATATTCACATCTAGATTTTTGGCAAACGTTACAGCAAGCTTTGGGTACAAATTTGGTAATGAGTACCACCTATCACCATTAGACCGATGGTCAAAATGAAAGAAAGATTTAAACCCTAGAACCTATGTTAAGAGCCTGTGTAATGGATTTTGGGAAGTGTTGGGATACTCAATTATCATTAGAAGAATTATCATACAACAACAGCTATCACACACGGTTTAAGGTTGCTCCATTTGAGGCCCTGTACAGACAAAAATGTCGATCACCCCTTTGCTATGCCAAGGTCATGGATAGTCAAGCCTTTGGCCCAGAAACCATACTTGAGACCACCGAAAAGATAGTACAGATACAGAACCGACTAAAAGCTACTCCCGATCGTCAGAAAAGTTATGTGGGTGTAAGAAGAAAGTCCATTGAGTTTCAATTAGGAGAAAGGGTACTGAACAAAGTCTCGCCATGGAAGGGCATGATACGATTAGGAAATCAAGGATAATTGAATCCTCGTTACATTGGACAATTCAAGGTCTTAAAAAGAATTGGACTAGTAGCTTATTGTTTAGAGCTACCACCAGATCTTAGCAGCATGCACAATACCTTCCACGTATCCAACCATAAGAAATGTCTGGTTGATGAAACACTCGTCATACCCATGGACGAGCTGGAGTTAGACGATAAGTTGAACTTCGTTGAAAAACGTGTGGAAATAATGGACCGAGAAGTCAAGAAACTAAAGCACAGCCGGATCCCGATAATAAAAGTCAGATAGAACTCTAAGCGAGGTCCTGAGTTTACGTGGGAACGCGAATATCAGTTTCGGGAAAAATACCCTTATTTGTTCTCAAATACTCAAGCAGTGGAGAACACGAGCTAATTTCGGGACGAAATTCCCTTAACAGGGGGAGACTGTAACATCCGACATTAAACCAGGTTAGCAACTACGACCTAATAAGTAGTTAATAGCCAATTATAACCTAATCAGTGGTCATTATAAATTAATCAAAGTGATTAACAAGGTTCATGAAGAAACTCAACTCAATTAGAATAAAATTCATCGGTGCGATGAATCAGCAAATCAATTAATCCGATCGATTTACGATATGATGGATTAATGCAACTAGTTACATAATTAAATTATGATTAGTGACACCAATCATACACTAATACAAGTACTCAACATTAATTATGCAATACTAAAACAATTCATTAAAACAATGCATCCAAAAGTATTTATGAATTTAGAAAAAAGGGAATTACAAGAATACATTTTGAAATACTTTTATACAAAAAAATAAAATAAAAATACATTGAAATACACCTATATAGGGCCAACCATAGAGGGTACAAAAAGGATGTTGATATAATTTTTTTTTACTCAATATATCAACATCAAATCCTCTTTATTTCAATTCATCCAAGATTTACACTATTCTTTATCATTTCACCATCTTTACAAGATCAAATTTTCCCTATAAATAGAGAACATTTCCATTCATTTTAATCACACCAAAATCTCTCTTTTCTCTCTTCAAAAACCGGCCATAGGTCTCCCAAAGCCAAAAACCCTTCAATTTTTGGTGTTCTTGAAGTATTTCAAGTGTTCTTCATATTTTGAAGTGTTCTTGGTGCAACTTTTGCAAGAGTTTCAACTTCTTCTCATTTGGATTCTTATAAATCATCAAAGTAAGTAAATACTAACTTATTTCATCTTATATTTATGTTTATATAAGTCTTGCATAATATATATAGTCACCAACAACAACAAGTTTCATAAAAACTCAAGTTTATAAATCACTAGTTTTGTTTTTAAGTTGTTTTCTTCAAATGTGTTTATAAATATATAAGCACATTATGTAAGTGTAAATATTATGAAAACAAGTGATATGTGTGTGTTTTATAACTTTTATACAAGTAGTCTTTGAATAAACAACAAGAATCACTAGTTATTTCAAGTTTATGAACTACGGAATTTCGGCAGAAAAGTTGCATCGACTTTGAAAAATCATAACTAATTCATAACTTAACAAAATGAGTTGATTCTTGTCTCAAAAGTTAGATCTATGTTTTAGGCTTTTAGCTAAAAATCTGGAAGTTTTCATAATTTATTATGGGGTTTAGAACCCCCAGATATTATTTGGGAACCCGGAAGTTTGACAGCTCAAAAATGGCCAACATAGGGTTTTCAAAAAACTTTTTTCCTATCCTAAACACCTCGAAAAATGGCCGTTCTTGACTTTAAAAATTCTTTGTGTATAGTAGGCCGAAAAACCTTCGAAAAGCTGGAAAATTTATATATATATATATATATATATATATATATATATATATATATATATATATATATATATATGTATATGTATATATATAAACTTGACGTTTTAAGTGGGTTTTATTTATAAACTTGTAATGTTGGGTGATTTAATACATAAAAACTTATATATATACATATTATCATATATGAGAGTTATTAAGTCCGTATTATCACTTACGACTCGATTAACACATCCGGTCCATCAATATCAAAGAACGTAAACTTGCATTTTACGCAATATCTTGCCATCACACGCTCGGTGAGTCCTCATAGCCCTATTTTCACTATTTATTTGGGTGGAAATACATGCACTATTTTTATATGGACATCAAAACTGTTTATTTCTTATATGTATTACATGTGTGGATCCATCAACCCTCAAATCATGAACCGTTAATTGCATTTATTTGCAAGCACGAATATATTGTGGATAGATCTATCGGGAGTAATGTTCCCCATTGGGGTTAGTCTTAATCGGCTAATGACGGGATGCATATATATTCAACACACTGTATTACGTATGGGAATACTGCATAGGGCAAACTCATTTAATTAAGCTTCGGTTGCATGATGGTTTATGTAATACATACATGGAATTTATGCTTTATAAATTCAACTCATCTGATAATGTCCATACAATTGGTCTTTTTGCGTAAACCTATGAGCTCACCAACAATTTGTTGACGTATTTTAGCATGTATTTTCAGGTGATTAAGACATGCGCATTTATCGGAAGCATTCCAAAGATTCCGTTCATTTTGGAGTCGCATCATTATCAAACTCGAAGATTTATTTGCATCTTTCCTGATAAACTAAATTACGTATTTAAATCTTGGTATTTTAAGAACTACTTACGCTGTATTTTGGTTATGTAAAACAATATTTATATTTGAAGTTAAATCAATGTATTTTTGAAAACCGTCCATATGGAGGTCGTTCGTTATCATTATGGTTACGCTTCCGCGACGTCACGTTTCATTGCCAACCGGGGTAACACGGTATGACAAAGTCTGTCATTGATAAGCTCTATTGCGTCGCGGATGTCTTGTATCTCCTTGGGCTTCTTCTTGAAATCTTTAAACTTCTGGGCATCATCCTCTTGGAGTCTCCCGTTCAGTTCTGCTCTTATTAATCTTAGAGTGCCGTCAGAGTAACAAGATAATTCCCCAAAACGCAAGAACCTCTTTTGACCTTGTTTATTCAAAAAATATAACGCCCAGCTCCGGTCTCTGAAGACTCGATACCTCGGTTGAAGATCGATTCCAAAAAAATGTCTGGTCTGGAGCTTTGAGCCCCACCTTAACAAGATAGCTCTCGATAGCCACTTGGAAGTCTCTTAAGCACATTATTATGGAGTGTGGTCTCATACTTCTGGTTAGAGCTGCCAGAGCCGTGACATGACTCAATTGCCCCTTGACTTTGGTTTTCAATTTGTTATGCATTGTTCCAATGTCGTCAGGGTTCATGAAATCAAGATCACTCTCATGGACCAATTGTGATGACTCGTCTTCTCGTTTGATATCAAATGAAGGTGTAAATAGACAGGCTCTTTTGTACATGGATATTGAGACGACCTTCACCACTTTAGACCTTGAATAAACCTCTGACTTAGGTCTCGTTTCCCGTAGCATCATCTGGTTGTACTCTCGGCTGCTCAGCTTTGGATACATCACTTGATTCCATAAGCAGCCATATATTATACATTCCTGGATTTTTCATAAATAGGACCTTGAATTTTTCTTCCAGATACGACTCAAGAAAATCTTCAGGTTTCATTTTCATTAAGTACTCCTTGAGCCCTTGAACTGGTGAAGCCTCAACCTCCGCTGCGGGAATTTCCAACAATTGATAAACTCGACCCCGATGGTCGAGCCTCTAATTATCTCTCTCCTCGGTAGGCAGAGAGTGCACTTTCCCATTTGAGAACCAGTCCACACAGTCGAGGTGTAACACACCAATAATTTAAAAAGATAATTAACTTTGTGAAACAATTATAATTGTAAACTTAAGTGCAATATTGTGACTTAATTGCCATATATTAGTGGTAATTGTTATTATCTGGACTTGAATGATACAATAAAAATAAAATGTTGGTTTGTATTGGAATGACAAAAGTATGTAATGTACTTTGACGCTTAAATTATGATTAGTATGACATACCAATCAATTAATGAGGTGTTTGAATATATTTGGTATAATTATGTCAAATTATCATTTGGATATTGAATTGTTAAATAAATATAAAATGTAGCAATGTGGTTTGTATTTTAGATAAAAGATGATAAGGAGAGGGGTAAATGTTGTCAACTAGTGAAGAGTGGGAGGGTGGAATCGGCCAAAGACCAAAAATCCCCCCCCCCCCTCCTTTTCTAGTTGAAACCGTGCATCACACACACACACACACACACACTTGCCCACACTCATTTTCTTTTTGCAAAATTGGAGAGAAAATATGAGAGAACTAGGATTTGAATGGTTGATCATCAAAGTGAAGATTGAAGCTTAAAAATCATATTTTGGTGCTATCTTTGAAGGTATATCATCATCTTCTTTACCTCTTTCTTGTTTCCTTTCTCTAGTTCTTCATTTTGAAGAACACAACCCTAAATGAGTTTTGTGATTGAGTTAGAAATTGACTCATGTATCAAGTGTAGGTTAATGATTATTGTTTATAAATGTATTTGAGTCAAAAATGTGTAGTTGATTTGGTATGAAGTGGTGATTTTGTGTAGGAGCTCCATTAGAGCTCCAACAGGGAATGAGGGATTGGGTTGTATTGATCTAGCTTGTTTTATACAATATTTATGATTCAAATATGTTATATATTGGTATGGAATTGAATGGAGTTGAGTAGAAGCTCATTTGGAGCATTAAAGAAATGGTATGAATTTAACCCATTTATGAACTCAAACGAGTTCATATTAATCAATGGATGACTTGTTGTGTTTTAGATGCATTTGAAGGTCTAAATGGTCTAAAAATGTTATATTAATGATTCCAAGTATTTTTCAAGATAATGTACAAACAAAAGGTCAAAATGATGTTTTGTTTTTAAACCACACGCCAAGTGTTCGATAAAATGTCTTGAACGTATTTTGGCTTAAAATTGGTGTGCGGATGACCAAAATGATTTGTAAACTCTTTGGTATAAATATATTGTTGATATGAGTTGAATTGAAATGCAAAATATGTGTCAATTTGAGAAATGAGACAAATCTCATTTGATTTTCGAGTTTTTGGACAAACTTGACATGCTGTCTTGTAAAATTCATATAAAATCACTCGAAGCTCCGTTTTGGACGTGCCATACGTCGTTGGAAAGCTAAGAGAGTTTACTTTAATATAAAATAGTCATATGAAGATAAATTGGACGTTAAGCAGGTCAAAAATGCATAAGATTGCGGCTGACCTGCAGTTGGTGGAAATGATGATATCAAACTTTATAAATTCATATAGATTTGGTTATAGATCCGTTTGGGATGATTCAAGTTGGATATGAAAGATAAAATAGTCTACTTTATCTCACTTTAAGATATGTTAAGATTTCTCAATCTATAACAAGGTTAAAAACCTATATTTCACAGCTAGATATAAACAAAAATATGAGACGTTTGGTCTTAATAATTTGATTGTTTTGTTTGGGATGATCATGCAACTTTAATATGATATTATAGGTCATATGCTTACGTAATTTGGAATACTTTTGAAGTTTCAAAGTACTTGTGTGACTTGAAGAATCAATGCTTCGATTTAAGGCTTAACTTGTATTGACCTATATTCAAAACGTGTTGTGAAGGCCAAAATCTTGTTGCCGATCACTGTGAGTTCTAGTATTAGTGTTACATAATGTTCATGTATCTCGTTTTACCTTGTTGAACACAATGTTGAGCTATTTGTTGATATCTTGATAGTAGTTGCATATTTGCTCTCAATTCCCACTTGTAAGATTCATTGGGCATATTGTGAGGCACCTTGAGCCTCACCATACTTGTTAAGCTTTCACTTGACATCACCTGGATATCCATGGATTATGTTAGACTAGCTCTAAGTCTAAATTGAGCATTATGTTGGACTAGCTCTAAGTATAAATTGAGCAACACCTTGGACTAGCTCTAAGTCTAAATTGAGCAATATGTTGGGCTAGCTATAAGCCTAAATTGAGCAATAGGTTGGGCTAGCTCTAAGCCTAAATTGAGCATTCGATCATATTGGTTATTGAACATACTCATTGATTATTGTTGCATGCATGTATATTATGTATCCTTACTAATCTAGCAACTGACTCAACTTTGTTGACCCTTTAGTTGTTAACCTTTCAGTAACAAGATAAGGGTCACGCTAGACCATATAGATAGTGGACTGGATCTTGACTAGCAGCTCCATTGTTTTGGTATATGACTTGACAAGCTCTGGGTGGGGATTTGGTGGACACCCGTTTTGGTATGCATGTGAATGGATTTAGTTCATATTCATGGTCTTGTATATTGGAGGTTTAGATACTGTAAGCCCAAATACTTCGATCCATGATTCACCACACTTTGCTCATTATTAGGTAGCAAAGTGGGGAGAATCATGTTGATGGATTTTGTACATTAAAAATATAAATTTGACCACATTTCCGCAAGTATTTATTGTTAATAGTTCATGAAACATCTATGTTAGTTGGATGGGTGTTTCACGAGGTCCCCCTTACCGTATACAACACTTGATGCTTCTGCGGTTTCTTGAAAACAATCAATCGTTTGGGGGCCTGACGGTTCAGCGAATTTTGGAGGTTGTGTTTGGGAGAAGGTGGAGGTGGCAAGCTTCAAGGTTAGCTTTAGGTTATGAGGAGGCGTATGGGCCTTTATAGCTGAGTAAATTTCTTGTTGAGGTTTAAAAGTGGGTGAGTTAAGAAAGTCAAAAGAGGAGGAAGATTTTTGAGGTGACTGAGGTTCTGGTTTAGGTACTCTAATTGGCTCATCTAGGTCAATCTCTAAATCTGAATCAGACAGCAAGATGACTTTGATTTTTTCCGCTGGAGGCTCATATACTACCATAGCCTTTGTCAAATCTTCCTCTTGTTGACCTTCTGGGGCAGTAGTCATTTGTTCCCCACTCACTTCTCCTCCGGCTCCCTCTAAACCTTGTACTTCTCTTTCAGGCTGAACTCTAGGGCGCTTCTCACCCTCAGGATGACTAGGGTCCTCCTGATCATGTTTTCGTTTGCGAGACTCATCCTGAGGATGGCAGAGATTTTATAAGTCGATAACTGCCGTATCTAGCCGATCCATTTTTTTGTTGAAATAAGCTTCGACCCTCAGAATTAACCTCTGCAGATTTTCGAACGAATCAGTGAATAGTGCAACTATTGTGGCTATCTGGTCTTGTAAATTCTGGATGGCATTTGTGGTTTGGACTGTTGGGGTTCCTGGTGGCAACTCTTGAGTTGCAACACCCTTTCCCTTCAATAAAGATAGAAGGGAGGAATGTTGTTCCTCAGAAGCGTCTTTGAAGGCTGCCAGGTCAGCCCGGGTAACAACACCGGCTTCACGCAGAATAGTCGTTAGCATCTCAGGAGTTATCCCTTGATGGCCTGACGCGGACGACATTAGTGTGGCCATGAAAGGACTTTCTACCCTCATTTCTGCATGACCAGCTGGGGGTGCAGATCGGGAAGTTTGTTGAGACGTCATGGAGACGTCTTGAATGTGCGGAGGAGTGTTATGGGGTGTGATGTGAGCTGTGCTGGAAGGAGTGGCGGTCATCGGGGGTGGCAGGTGACCTTGTTCAACATCTCCCCTCTCCGAGCGAGGGGGAGATGGCATATGTGCTTCATCCCCATGGAATGAAACAGGTTCCCGACTATTGGACTTGTAGCCTTTTCTTGACTAGACCGGCTTTGGGTAGATGGTACTCCCTCAGCTCTTATTTTTTCACCTCTCAACGGGTTAGAAACGGTGCATTCGGAATCACTGGCCTCTGGCCTCTCACCACCTCCTCTCTCCCTTTCCACAGTTAGCTCCCACTCACCTGACCCCAATATATGTTCATCGTCATCCTTTTCTCCCTCCTCCTCACTCATACTATCTTCACCGTCAGAAGTGGATGACTCTGTCGGTTCTGACTAGCCACTTCTGGATACAAACCGTGATAATAAATCCGAACCCTCTCTATTCTCTAATCAGTCAGTCTGAGGAGTGACTGTGGAATGTTCATTACCGGCACCCGAGGAAGTTCCCTCAGGAGCTTGAATCTTTGAAGTGCGACCGTCTTGTAAACATCCGCCTCAGGCCTTTCATGAATCTCATCGTCATTTTTCATCACATATTGTATGAACAGTTGAAGGAATCTCTGGAAGGGAATACATTTTCTCTCTTTTTGTTCCCTTATCTTGTACAACCCCTTTTCAGCTCATCAAAAATAAACTGCGCGTAGTCGTACTGGCGGTCGTATGCAAAGGCAGCAAACATTGCAAGCACGTGGATGGTTGCGGAGTCGTGGCCGGAGTGTTTCCCTGTGAAACACTTGTTGATTATATCAAAAAAATACACGCAAGTGAGATTGTAGGTTTTTGGTTTTGAAGTCTGACGGCTTAGAAAGATCACCGTCATACCCCAGGGCCTAGACTTGTTGGAGTGTTTGGTTTGGAATAGGTATGGGGCGAAGGTATAATTGGATACAGAAAAGTGTTCAGACGGGAGGCGTAGAATATGGCGGATGGCTTCGAGGGTTAGGCGAATAGGAACACAATCAATTCTGGTAATGAAATGAGGGATTACCTCATTGATGAATTTCAGGTGAAACCAGAATTGTTGCAGATAGATGCTTGGGACGACTATGGCTGTGGTGAGGGAATAGAATATGGGGCTGTTGGTTATTTAGAGGGATGGGAGGATGGGGAATGGTTAAGCTGATCTGGTGATCGATGAGTCCTGTATTAATGCAGAATGGTTAGTTAAGCAGACTTGGATAAATTTTAATGCATTGTGAAGTAGTCTGAAATATGTGTGAAATAGAACTCATCTATTCTGTTTAAAGCATCAGGTTTTTTAATCAGTAGAAAGAGAATTTTATTGAAGAAAATCCAAAATCGATCGTTAAGAGAACAATGTTAGAATAGATGTGTTCACTCAAACATTTATTTTTAACTAGAACCAATGATGCAAAGACTGGAAATTTATTTTGTTTTTGGAATATTTTGAAATGCAATGAGAAACACACATAAAAAAATGCTAAGTGTTGAACTGAAATGGCACCCGAAAATCGGATGAAACGCTGTCCGAAATTCGGATTGAAACAAATTCCGGATGGGAAGTGATGCATTCCTAATGAAACTAAATATATAAATATGAGAGTGGCTAGAAATTCGGATGGACCCGAGTTTCGGTTTTGATCGAAGGTCGGATGGGTCCTTAGCAATGACTTATGCAAAATATGAACGACAGAAATTCAGAGGGGTGAATTTCGTACGGACCCGAAGTTCGGGTGGGTCCATGCCATACACTTAAAAAATATATAAGTGTCATGCTTGGGGACCGTCCGAATTTTGGATGAAATCGAGTTTCGGATGGGTCCAAAGTTGATACTTATATGTTTTAATAAGGAAATAATTATATGTGGTCCGAATTACGGATGGACCTGAAATTCGGATGTGACACTTATAAATTAAGTGATGCATGATCCGAAATACATGGCCATGCGAAACTTTGGGTGCACCCGAAGTTATACTTAGAACACAGTGCAGTTAATGTGTTCATGCACATGCAGACGTCTATAGTGCTATATGCTAAAAAATGTATGAAAATGCAGATCCTAACACTAGAAATGAAAATGATCACTTTACTTAACTACATAAACATTTAAAAACATGATCTATGACCCTAAAAAGCTTAAAAAACGAAGGAAAAACCCTTGAAAATTTCAAAAATCGAAAACCTATGAAATGCATGTTAAACATAAAAATACAGGATGAAATATGTCACCTGGTAGTCGATGAGAAGGAATAACAAGGAATCAGAAGAAAAGCAGGTGCAAATGATGGATTTTGAGTGATTTAAGTGTAAAAATGGCGGTTTTGTAGCGTGAGACAGCGTCGGAGAAGATGAATAATCAGCGTGGGGAAGAAGAAAGGGCAACCCGCCTATTTATAAGGCGGGCGGGTCGGGTTGGCCCCTTTGACCCGCGCGTTTTTGCAAAAAAATGGGCCAAACAAAACAAATTTGGGCCTTTAAAAATTAAATTAAAAAAACAATGTGGGCTAATGAAATACTAAAAGTCACTAACTAAAAATTAAAAGTTGGCACACAAAAAATATGTTTTTGACTTTTTCATTAATAACCTACTAAATCTAACTGAGCATAAAATAAAACACAAGGAAGATAAAAAAAGAAAATAAGAATCTTTCTGAATTTTTCAAAATATTTTCAAATAAAGTAAAATAAAATAAAATAAAATGATAAAAAAATAAAATAAAATAAAAATTGAAAACACATTTCATCTTATACTCTCCCTCAAATAGACAATTATCCTTTTTCATTTTAACCCAGAACCCTTATGAAATTGAAATTCCGACAATCATGGATATGTTTAGCGTCCCACTCAAATTGAACATTTCTCAAAGCAATTGTCAGGTTCATAATCATTAATGACATTCATAGATAAACAGACACTGAACATAATTTTGTTTCACTTCCTTTAAATTTAGGTATCAGATAATTTCTAAATAAAGGAGTTCCAAACAATTATAACAGTTGTTTGAAACAGAATCATTTAGAGAATATCTGATATTTAACTAGAAGGAGGTTTCAACATGCCAATTTGAGAGACTAAGAACTGAAAATGAGGTTCGTCTAGAGAGTTAGTAAATATATCAGCAAGTTGAAAATCTGTGCATACAAATACAGTTCTATTGTCCCCTTTTCTATATCGTCTTTAATGAAATGATACCTGATGTCTATGTGTTTTGTTCTTGAGTGCTGCACGGGATTGCAAGATATGACAATTGCACTTCGGGAATCACAGTATATCGGGATGTTGGTGAGAGAAAATTCATAATCACGTAACTGTGTTCTCATCCACAGCACCTGAGAGCAGTAGCTTGCGGCTGCTACATACTCAGCTTTGGCTGTGGATGTGGATACACAGTTCTGATTTTTGGAATACCAACTCACAGGTCTATCACCCAAAAACTGAATCCCACCTGATGTGTTTTTCCTATCTACTCTGCAACCTGCAAAATTAGAATCTGAAAAGGCGGTAAGATCAAAAATGGTTCCCTTTGGATACCATAGACCAAGATCGGGTGTGCACTTAAGATAACGAAATATGCGTTTGACTGCCGTAAGGTATGATTAATTTGGGTCGGCCTGAAAGCGAGCACAAAGGCATGTAGATAACATTATATCCGGTCTACTGGCCGTAATGTAGAGTAACGAATCAATCATCCCTCTATAAGTTGTGTTATCAGCACTTTTCCCAGCAAGGTAAGTATCCAACTTACAATTTAAAGCCATGGGAGTTACGATAGGCATGCAAGAGTCTAACTTATACTTCTTTAGAATTTCAAGAGTATATTTCGACTGGTTCACAAATATCCCATCTTCAAGTTGTTTGACTTGTAATCCGAGGAAAAAGTTCATTTCCCCCATCATACTCATCTCAAACCTGGACTCCATTATGGATGAAAGTTCCTTACAAAACGTAGAGAGTCTGTAGATGCAAATATAATATAATCTACATTGATTTGGACTAGCATTATATGTGGGTCTTTCTTTTTTTGTGAACAGAGTTGTGTCCACCACACCTTTAGCAGGAATAAGAAAATTAGAGAGACTGTCATACCAAGCTCGAGGTGCTTATTTCAAACCATAGAGGTCTGTAGGTCCCAAAAGGTTTCCCTAGTATGTTGCTCTAAGCTGTTGAGGGGGGGGGGGGGGGTTGAATACAGCTATTTAAAACTCAACACACTTTTCTCAATGTTTGTGTATATTATCTACAAGTGTTAATTACAAACAAGCTTGAACTGCGGAATGGTTCAAGCTGAGAGGACAGATACAACATATTTTTAACTAATCTAAGACACACTCAGACTAGGTACAATGAATAGATGAACTCACTGTTTACAAGATAGACAGATGGACAACTTCAATAATAAGAGCTTGGACACACGTTACTGTTTTATTCAAGCAGACTTGCGTGTATGAAAACACACTTCTTTGCACAATCTGAATATTACACTCTCGGTTGTCTCACATTCCTTAGAAGTTTCATTTTATACTCTCACTGAGAATCTCAGTGAAGCTTCCTCATTGGACATAGAGATAGTGGGATGTCTTTTCAAAAAGACAAAAAAACTATTCTGCACATTCTGACAAAGCAGAATTGTCTTTACATTCAGTATCTTTGTCTTTTCCTTTTTGTCTCTGTTATAGAAGGCTTTAACTAAAAGAAGAATGTCAACTTTGAACCTTTCATCTTCTGTTATGGCCATTTTGATATAAGAAATGGTCTGTCACTCATTTCAAATATTCACTTTGTTTTCATGTAACAGAACAGCGTAGGCAGTCTTTGCAACTTCTGTTTTCACTTTGTCTTTGACTTTATAAACTGATCTTGTAGTCTAAAACAATTCACGAGGACATGGAAACATATTCCATAAAGTAATTTGCATGTTCACAAAGAACAAAATACTTAAAATTTGTCAAAGCTGCTCAACAGGATAGAGCAGCGTAGACAGTTTATGTCCAGCCTGTTCAATAGAATAGAACAGCTTGGGCAATCTGCCTTAGTTGCAACAAATGCAACTATATAAACATCTTTGACTAATATTGCAAATCACTTGTCAGGTTATAATAAGGCATTAACAGGCCTTAAATTATACCTTCAAGTGCATCAAACAGGTTTGATTGATAATCTCCCTCTAAGATATAGAACAGGTTTGACTGAGGCCTTTTTGTGCCTAACAAGGTCTTTATCTAGCACATAAACATGATCCAGTTTATGTGAATCAAAAAACCATATGGTTGTTCAACATACACCTCTTCATTTAGTTTACCATTTAAGAAGGCAGTCTTGACGTCCATTTGGTACACTCTTAAGTCATTGTGTGCCGCATACGCCAAGATGATTCTGATAGCTTCCATCCATGCAACTGGAGCTAAGGTCTCATCATAATCAATGTCTTCTTGCGGTCGGTGGCCTTTGGCAACTAGTCTCGCCTTGTTCCGTACAACAATTCCGTTTTTGTCTTAGTTGTACTTAAAGATCCATTTGGTCCCGATTATTGCTCGACCTTTTGGTTTGGGAACTAACCGCCATACTCTTAGCTTTTCGAACTGGTTGAGCTCTTCTTGCATTGCTACTATCCAAACAGGGTCTTTCAAGTCGTCATCCACACGAGCAGGCTCAATCATACTAAGGAATGATGCAAAGAGACATTCTTTAGCAGATGCCCTTCGAGTTTGGACCCCAGTGGAGATATCACCAATGATTTGTTCGGTTGGTTGATTTCGGGTCCATTTTGTCTCGTGTGGCAGGGGTGAACGTTCTGGAAGCTCAGTGGTGAGTGTAGGGATTGATGATGTGTTCTGTCGATTGATTCAAGTGATGGTAAGACTGGTTCCAGTTCAGATTCTGGTGGATCTTCTGGAGGGATAATGTTCGATACAATGTGGGAAGGTATTATCAGAGTTGATTCAACTGGTGGAATGTCCGAGGATGATGTGGAGGGTAGTGGAGATGATAGAGGTGTAGGTGATGGACTATGAAGTGGTGAAGAAGTTTGTGGATCTGAAGGTGGAGGATGGACAGTTGAATACGATGAAGATGTGTTAACTGCAGAAGATGAAACAGAAGAGGAATTAACACTAGGACCAAAAAATTCAGAATAAGAAGGATCAAATAAATTAATTAAATCAGAAGAAGAGAAAGAAGGAGATTTAGAAGAGTCTCTAAGCATTTGAGTAATGCGAGGTCCTAATTGGTCAACTTTCGGAGCCAGTTCAGCCATTTCATCGAATGTGATGTGTACACTCTCGATGACTGTCCCGGTGCAATTGTTAAACGCGTGATATGCCTTTGAATTGGATGAGTATCCAATAAAGATCGCTTCATTTCCTTTCTCGTTGAATTTTCCGAGGTTGTCCTTATCATTCAACACATAGCATCCGCAACCAAAAACTCGTAAGTATTTGATATAAGGAACTTTATTCAGATAGAGTTGATAAGGAGTTTTGTTAAAACACTTATGGATAGAGTTGATAAGGAGTTTTGCTAAACGCTATTTCTAGTCATTTGTCACATAGTTGGCCTACGCTAAGAGTTTATGAGATAGACCTTCGACATAGTCAACGTCCATGATGACCAGATTATTCAGAACCAAATCGTCGTATCCCTTAATCTGAGTGTGGTTGTCATTCCCAAATTTAACTATTCCATTTTTCTACTGTTCGATAACAACTCTTTTCTCCCAGTCAAACGCTAGTTCTAGTCATTTGTCACATAGTTGGCCTATGCTAAGAGTTTATGAGATAGCCCTTCGACATAGTCAACGTCCATGATGACCAGATTGTTCAGAACCAAATCGTCGTATCCCTTAATCTGAGTGTGGTTGTCATTCCCAAATTTAACTATTCCATTGTTCTACGATGTTCGATAACAACTCTTTTCTCCCAGTCATGTGCTTAGAGCAGCCTGAAACCATATAACAAATGGATTTGCTTGTGATATAAATTGTGTTACGATGATGACTTTTTGAATCAAATATCAGGCATATGAAATAAATCCATGACTTATTAAAAAGACATGCAAATTGTATTCTGAACTGAATTGTTCTAAAAACATGTTGGATTAAGAACGGGTCTTGAACTGTGTGCACAGGAGCCAAACACATTAGTTTATTGTACAAGATTGCACATAAACTGATTGATGAAAGGACGGGTCATAATCTGAATTAACTAGAAGCCATGTCATTGAATTGCGGGTCTTGATCTAAAGTAACCAAGAACCATCTGCACTAAGTCACACAACTTTGGGTACCCATTTTAGGATGGGTCTATTTTTGTTAGGTGTTCCAGATGCATATGTCACATTCACAGTTTTAGGAAACCATGGTGCACTTTTGTATGGTCCAGATGCAGAACCTTTTGGAATTCATTTGTATTTGGATCCAACTGGCTTTGAAACCTTAGGCGATGAACTTTCTTTTGGCTTGGGACTTTTTGAAACCAGTTTTGTATTTGCTTTTGGTGTAGGCCTAGGCAAAATACATGAATCAGTCATTGATGAGGCCAATGATGCACTGTTTTTATTTTTCTTTTTATGAATTCATTTTTCTGGGCATGGCACATATTTATTCATTTCTGGTACTTAACGTTCAAACCGAGTAGGACATAAACCAAATATATCAGCAAATGAATATTTCAAACATGACAACGAATCCGTTATTGAACAATCATTGTTTTCTGAGATTACATTTTCCCTATTTTTAGAAACAAACACACTTGACATGACAACCTTCTTCACAAAAAAAAACTTGAAAAGTATTCCATAGTTGTTTTGGGAATTTTCTTACATGATCTGTAAGTATAAAAGAAGGAGAGTCAGTACGTTCGAAAGATTTGTATTTAGAGAGATTACCTTGGTGAGTGGGTTTCTAGGAAGACTTTGATTTACTCTTAGCCTTCTTGGAAAGCTCGGCTTTTGAAGATTTCGAACACTCACCTTTGAGAATGTTGAAAGGAACTTCAATCTTGTTTTTACCTTTGTCAGTTGATGTATGTGGGACACTGGTTGGAGGAGAGTTATTTGAACCTTGTAAATGAGAGCTTAACCTTTCTGAAACTGTGTTAAACAGCTCTTTGTAAATGGTTAACTCTACACTTTGTTCAAAAGTTTGCTTTTCCAATTTTTTTCTCACTTATAAGAAGAGCTCCTTGATAGGCAAGGTCTTTCTCACGAGCTTTCGTTAAATCCTCTTCTAAAACTTTGATTATATGTTGAAGAACAGTTGTAGGAATATAAGGATGATGTATTAGTTCAACTGGTTTGGCCTTCATTTCATTTGATGAATAGCTAACGAAGAAATCTTCCTCAAGAGTGGGTACATTGTAAGGATAACTGTCATTTAGCTTTTCATATGTAAAAGAAATTTGTCTTTCTTCATTTTGATTTCTTTTCTCCACCTCTTGGGTCAGGACTTCTTTCGATGAGTCTGAAGTGGAGCATTCTGAATCCCTGGATTTGGCCATCAGACAGGCTGTAGATTCTTTAGTTTCTCCCCCTCTACAGACTTGTCTGATTCAGTGTCTGAGGAAGTAGCATAACCCGCAAACCCAATTCTCTCTACCATATAGAAATTTTTGCCTCAGTCTTCCCATCATTAGACTCTTCATCTACCCAGTAGTCTTCCTGGGCTACCAGGGCCATAGCATCAGCCCGTTTCTTCAAGACCTCGACCTTTCTTTCATAGTAGCTTAGATCACGTTCAAATTGATTTTTGTATTCTTGAGAAAAATGATCAGGTTTCCTATATTTATAACAACCACGGTTGTCAGATGATTTGGGCTCATCATTTCTAGGTTGGTCATCTCTTCGTTCAGGCCTCTTATCAGCTCGGCGGGAGTCCTGGCTATCCTCACGGCGATGAGTCTCCTGCCTTTCATCGTCTCTCCTATCATCACGCCTTTCGTATCGGTGATCATCTCGATAGTA